>OX359264.1:55144701-55572201 GCA_947179155.2 Hedera helix | reverse complement strand
GATCACGGACAGACAATCTCTCTCTCTCCCCCTGATCGTCGGAAATGGCTTTTACTGCTTCAACTCGATTGCTTTTCAACGATTCTCAAAAACCAACAAACCGCCATTTCATCAATCCAAGAAGAAAACACGGGCCGTTAATGCCCTCTTCCCCAAAACTTCTTCTTACATTAAAAACCAACTTCCATGTTTCAATTTCTGCTTATCTTCCTCGTATTTTGATCGTCAGCTATTTTAGAAAATGCCCACGAATTCAGGTGGCAAGCCCATTATAAAGGTGGAAATTTTAGAAACTACTGACATGATTATGTATTTATCTCAATTTTTTGTGTTCTCTAATTAATATTTGACATTAATGTTTCTTTTGTTAGTTTCGAGCTTCTTCTTTCTCGGGGGAAGAAACTACTTCGCTTACTTCAGATGCCACAAATCAAGAGGTTTTTGATTGGTCTTCTGTTATTTTGCCGTAGGTTTTCGATTCTTTTCCATCATTTTTCTGTTAATGTGTATGTGTTTACATTATTTAATTTCCATAGTTGCATTTTCTTTCTCTTTTGCAATTATTGATTTAATTCCCATTTCTCTGTGTTAATTGAGATACTTTTTTGCATATTGTTAGCTGAATTTAATTGCTATTGAAAGCAAAAGAATCAATATTGTGCTTTATAAATCACTGAAGTACATTTAAAATGCTCACTAAAGATGTCCAATTAATGGAGTATTGTCTTATTCTATATAATTTCATAATCTAGCAAAGTAGTGGAGCTCGCCATGTCAACACAAATTTATTGCTAAAGTTTCTGATTTTTAGATAATTATTGCTCTTTAGATGTTGAAAAAATCAACTCTTATAGTTAAATGGTTCACATTTGGGTTCAAAAAGATCAAAATTTATTAGACGATGAATAAAATTTCTGTATGAGAGTAATAAACATATAGTGAATTGCTAACTTTTATACTCTAATATATTATTGATCTTTAGGTGGTGAAAAAGCTGATATTTTTAGTCAATTGGTTTCCATTTGGATTAAAACAAAGATTGAATTTTTCAGATATTAATTTGTGTATGAGATTATGAAAAAGTGTTACTTGCATAACTTGATAAATTCATAAAAAAGAAATGATCTGTCTGTGTGGGGATTCTACAAAATTATGTGTCTCCCACCTCCAATAACATCTCCTTTTAGGACATGAGCATTATCTATTTAGATATCAACATTAAATTCCAGAGATATCTTTCTCTCTGAAAATAAAAATATGCTTGGTGTTCAGTTGGTAATCTGACTTTTTCCTTGCATCCTTATCATCATTAGCGCAGCTGCAGATCCAATTTTTTTTCTCTTTCAGATATTTGTTTACCACTTGTCTATTCAGGTTTCTGTTCCCAGCTTTGGGTGGTCTGTTATATGGCTATGACATTGGTGCAACCTCTGGCGCTACCATCTCATTGACGGTTCTTGCTTCTGTCACTTAAACTATATTTCCGGATTCTGTCAAAATCATTCTTGTTCAACTCAATACTTTTGCTTAATTATTTTGCAGTCACCTGAGCTCAGTGGCACAACTTGGTTCATCCTCTCATCCATTGAACTTGGTCTCGTGGTATGCTTTATTTAGACTTTACCTCAATATCGGCAGTGGAATGCATACGTCCTATTTCATTGTTGCTGTTAAGTAATTTACCTTATCGAATGCAGGTCAGTGGCTCCCTTTATGGAGCTCTACTTGGTTCCATCCTTGTCTACCCAATTGCAGATTTCATTGGTAATCTCTTGCCGAGTGTTATTATTATCTCGAATGTGTTATTATTGTATTCTCGTTTGAAATTCCTCGTGCAGGGAGGAGGAGGGAGCTTATTGTAGCTGCCATGTTATACCTGCTTGGTGGTTTGACAACAGCCTATGCTCCAGGCCTTGCCATTTTACTAATAGGTCGCCTAGTCTTTGGCCTTGGTATGGGTCTGGTGAGATTCTTTAAGCTCTATTCTGCTTCTATGGTTTAGTGTGATTTACTTAGAAATTGTCAAGCTTTTTCAAATTGGTGTTGTTTAACAGGCCATGCATGGGGGTCCCCTCTATATAGCGGAGACTTGTCCATCTCAAATTCGCGGAACTCTGATTTCTCTAAAGGAGCTCTTTATAGTTTTGGGGATTTTGGTAAAATATATTAAACTTTTTCGGTTTTTTCCTTTAACCCACACCTGAATAGCTTTAGATGTTCTGGATAATGGATGCTTCTGCAGTTGGGTTATTTTGTAGGTAGCTTTCAGATTAATGCAGTTGGAGGATGGCGCTACATGTTCGGATTTAGTGCTCCAATTGCTCTGATTATGGGATTAGGTTTTTGGAGTCTCCCGCCTTCTCCACGTTGGTTACTTCTCAGGGCAGTTCAAGGTAAAGGGTCACTGCAAGAGTACAGAGAAAAGGCTATCCTTGCTTTGAGCAAACTAAGAGGCAGACCTACTGCTGACAAAGTTTCTGAAAACCAAATTGATGACGCACTTGTTTCACTGAAATCTCAATATAATGATCAGGGATCCGAAGGGAGTTTCTCAGAGGTGATTCAGGGGCCCAGTTTGAAAGCATTCATAATTGGTGGAGGCTTGGTCCTTTTTCAACAGGTATATTTTAGTTCCTTTCAGTATTGACCTCTATTTCTAATTATTTACTTGTCCGGTTTCATTTATGGTGAAAACGACATCATTGAGATGATATGGGAAGTATGTTCTTAAAAAGACGACTTGCCACTTGATTGGGACAGATAACTGGGCAACCAAGTGTTCTGTATTATGCGGGATCAATCCTTCAGGTATTTAATGATTGAAAGCCAAATTTTGTACTTTCATGTTCTGATAGTTATGCTTCTTTACAAATTTAATTATTCCTATTCTGTTGGCTTATAATTTTTCTAAGACTGCTGGATTCTCGGCGGCTTCAGATGCGACACGAGTTTCGATCCTTATTGGTGTCTTTAAGGTATGTGCATTACACCTGATCTCAGACTGAGAAATTGGAGTAAGTTAATGATCTTGTCATAATGTACTCCAGTTTTTATATTCCAAATTGGAGATAATATATTCCCCCCGGGGCGCACACCAAGAGTGTTTTCTTGGTATCGTTTACGACCGTACATTTCTTTTATTTCTCTTTTATTTATGCTTTTGCAGTTGCTGATGACAGGAATAGCTGTGCTACAAGTTGATGATCTTGGTAGAAAACCTTTGCTGGTTGGAGGTGTCAGTGGAATTGTATGCATCTAATCACTTTAATACTCCAAGTTTTAGTCTGTCGAGGTCTTTTATATGTGTCCTTTTGCTTATTGAAACAAACTTCGATGGAAGGCTTGCTTCTGATTTCTTTTATGGTTCACAGGCAGTTTCGTTGTTTCTCCTTACAGCTTATTTTAAATTTCTTGGAGGGTTCCCTGCTATTGCTGTAATTGCTCTACTTCTGTACGTTGGCTGCTATCAAGTAACTCTCTAATCTATCGTCTCTTTCATGATGTTTTTATATTAATCATTATTGAATGTACTCATGAAAGTGTTGTAATTCGCTTTGTAGTTTGATGTAGAACAACAATATTACCGCCTGAATCGAATGATTTACCAGTCTTTCCTTAAGACTATATTCGCCTATAACTTTTTCTACACAAGATTACTGCAAATTAGTGTCCCACCCAGATTTTACTATGTACTAGAATTTGTTGTGTAGAAACAAATCTAGTGTAAAACTATAAATGAGAGAGAAGAAAATTATCGAATGATATTTTTTATTTTTAGAACTTAAGAAGGATTTGGAATAATTGAAGTACTTCACTTGGGTGGATTTGTAACCTATTTATAGGTTTTCAAAAACCCTTTTGAAGAGGCATCAAACACCATTTGAAAAGGCATTTGATTTCATGTTGGATCACATCTTTTAAACTGTTATTAGGTTGAACCATTGCAATGGATCAGCCCCATTTGAACCATCGCATTGATTCTGTGATGTGCAGACACCTTCAAGCCAAAGAACTAAAAAAGAAGGAAAAAAACACGTTACAAATAAAAATAATCTGTTACAATGTGTTTTGCAAGCTTGTCTTTGTTAGGGTTGCTAAGTTCATATATTTGTTTTCAGATATCTTTTGGACCGATTAGTTGGGTTATCGTATCAGAGATATTCCCACTTCGCACAAGAGGGAAAGGGATTAGTCTTGCAGTTCTTACTAACTTTGGTGCAAATGCCATTGTAACCTTTGCTTTTTCACCATTGAAGGTATTCGTGCATAATGCCATGAATCTGTTAAGCCACACATGGTTTATTTTTTGTTCTTTTCCTTTTCTAAAAGGGGTGCAACACGAAATCTGTTATAGGTGGTTATCAAGTGATTTATCTTACCGTTTTCTCTTCTGCAGGATCTTCTGGGTGCAGAAAACCTTTTCATACTTTTTGGAGTAATTGCTGTGATATCGCTCGTGTTTATAGTACTTTATGTCCCGGAAACAAAAGGTTTGAGCTTAGAAGAAATTGAAATGAAAAATTTGAAGTGAAAGCTAATCAGGCCGAGCTTCCAATCACCCCGAGATCTGGTTAAACAGGAGGATAACTTATTGCTCGGTGGCATTTGAAGTTGATCTTGGGGACTTATTGTACCATTAATCTGGTATACTATGTAAAATTTATCCCCCCTCGTTCGTAGCAAATATAGATCAAAATTCCTTCCTGTTTGTATTTGAAGACTAGTGGAGCTGGTGGTCCCCCCCCCCCCCCCCCCCCCCCCCCCCCCCCCCCCCCCCCCCCCCCCCCCGTTTTAGATTTAAAATTTTTACTTTCCCATGTTTTGATTGGTAAACAGTCCAATTTTATTATTATTATTATTTTGTTTTTAAAACATTGCCTTTAAGTATCAACCATGTGGTATGTTTATGTTATCCGAAATGAAATGTACTAGTACAATTAATATAACTACAAAGAAATAGGGAATTATTATTTCCACAAGGTTTTTTATTATTTTCACAGGGGACTTTATTTTATACCTATATTGACGATTACACTTTACATATTAAAACCGTCGCTATAGACTTATTGTGACACTTTATATGTGGAAAGTGTAGCTATAGGTATATAGTGACGATTTTAAAATCGTCATTAAAGGTAAATCCTGCAGAAATAACAAAAAAAATTGTGAAAATATTAGTTTCCAAGAAATATTATGCAGAAGAGCTCTTCTATAGGAACTGATAATTGAACATAAAAATGGGACATGAGCGTTTTTTTTTATGCAGAATAGTTTAAAATTTTCTTCTTGAGGAATAGTGTCTTGTCACATAAAATTAAACAAGGATTAGGGTAGCCCTTTCCAGTAGTTTGGGAGATATAAAAAGGAATTTGATATTTTCGCAGTGATTTTTGTTATTTTGGCATGCGAGCTCGATTTTTTATCTATAGTGACATTTTTCACATATAAAGTGTCGTAATAGGTCTATAGCGACGGTTTTAACATGTAAATTGTAGTCATAGATATATAGCGACTGTTTTAAAACTGTCGCTATAAGTAAAAAATTGAGACCCACATGCGAAAATAACAAAAATTACTGTGAAAATAACAGTTCCCTATAAAAACTGCAGCACGATGAGGTTTGCCAATAATTAATTGAGAACTATTATTTTTACAGTGATTTTTGTTATTTTCGCACGTGGACTCCATATTTTACCTATAGCGACGGTTTTAAAACCGTCGCTATATAGTTATGACACTTTACATGTTAAAACCGTCGCTATAAACTTATTGTGATACTTTATATTTGAAAAGTGTCGCTATAAATCTATAACGACGATTTTAAAACTGTCGCTATAAGTAAAAAATAGGGCCACGCAGAAATAGCAAAAATCACTGCACGGAAATATCAGTTTCCTAATTAATTTTGTAACGAACAAACAAACAATACACGCTTTTTTAACCGAGTCAGCTAGCTTGGACCAACCCTTCGGTTACTGTTTTAAGCTGGATAAGAGAGTTAGTTAATATAACTACAGTAGGTGCTTTAAAGATTCCAATAAGACTAATTAAATTTGCACCCTTTTACATGGAATTTATTTTTCTGTTTTTGATTGGATTGTTTTGTACCACTTTGAATTGGAAAGCTAACAGTTGCTCAGAGAATGCCACGTGTGGCTCAGCCAATCCCCTTTGTGTGGCCGTTAGGACATGATAAACCAGTCCACATAAATCTGAGCCCAACACAATCGCATACACATATATATGTACTACTTGAACTGAAAAAAAAAATCATCTTTCTTAAAAACAGCTGGCTGAGATCAACTGATTTAATCAAACTGCCTCAAGAGTTCTTCCATGGCTGCAACCATCTCTCCTGTTGGAGCTGTTAGCCAGAAACTGGTACTAAATTTCTTCACCGTTTTAAGCCTCTAATGAAATTTCTCTTTTTCTTCTTTTGTCAAGAAATTTTGCTGCCTTTTCTGTTCTTTTTGTGATTCCTTAAGAAATCTCTTATACCCACCTATAAATATATGTTTATGGTCCAAAATTGATTCAGCTTAATCATCAGCTTTGTCATGACATGATTTTGTGTTAATATATATGACTCCTTAGGCATCAATTTGTATTCATTGTTGAAGGATATGTATAGTGTTTTTATAAAAATAAATGATGTATGAATTAGTGAAGCATTTGAATCGTATATTAGTCGACTAATTCATACTCTCTCCGTTCTAAGAAAGGAGTACTATTTTATTAATTATTTATATAAAAGAAAGAAATGGGACTCTTTTTTCGAGACAGAGGGAGTCTATAACCTTACCTTAATTTGGACAGAATTATTTCTGGCCGTGCGCGAAGTTTGAACTGTATGGTTTCTGTTTTTGATGCAGTTGAGCTTGAACAGCCCTAGCACTGGTGTTTCAGTGCCAAGCTCAGCCTTCTTCGGTGGCAGTTTGAAGAAGGTGACTTCTAGATTCACTCACCAGAAGGCTGAGGCTAAAACCTCAAAGATTGTGGCTGAAATAGATGAAGGGAAGCAGACAAAGAAGGACAGATGGAAAGGCCTTGCGTATGACATTTCTGATGACCAACAAGACATCACAAGAGGAAAGGGAATGGTTGATACTCTCTTCCAAGCTCCCTCCGGTGCTGGAACTCATGATGCTATTATGAGTTCATATGAATACATCAGCACAGGACTTCGCACGTAAGAAGCTAAGTAATGGATAAAATTCAAAAATCCTATTCATATGCTATTTCTGTTCCAAAATATAAGATCAATTGCCTCACTTTCCTTTGTATTTTACAAAGGCAAATGATCTTTTGGAACGGAGGGAGTATTTGTTAGTGCGTTTTGAATTTATTGTTGATGATGTGGTTACTTTTTGTTATAGATATAACCTTGATAACACTATGGATGGATTCTACATAGCTCCAGCCTTCATGGACAAGGTGGTGGTTCACATTACTAAGAACTTCATGACCCTGCCTAACATCAAGGTACATGTCGGCCTTAATTTCACAATCCATAAGAATTTTGTGATTTCAATCTTAGTTAAAGAATAAAAGAATGAGACTACTGTTGTTATTTGTAACAGATTCCTCTTATTCTTGGTGTTTGGGGTGGAAAAGGGCAAGGAAAATCATTCCAGTGTGAGCTCATCTTTGCCAAGATGGGGATTACGTAAGTTTGATTAAATTATCCATTTCCTTTTCCATAACATAGATGATATTTTTTTCATGGTAAAATATTAAATTCATGTTAACGAAATTTCAGCCCAATCATGATGAGTGCTGGAGAGTTGGAAAGTGGGAATGCGGGAGAACCTGCAAAATTAATCCGACAAAGGTATCGTGAAGCAGCTGATATCATTAGGAAAGGGAAAATGTGCTGCCTATTTATCAACGATTTAGATGCTGGAGCTGGTAGAATGGGGGGAACTACTCAGTACACTGTCAACAACCAGATGGTGAACGCCACACTTATGAACATTGCTGATAACCCCACAAATGTCCAGCTTCCCGGTATGTACAACAAGGAGGAAAATCCCCGCGTGCCAATCATAGTCACAGGAAATGACTTCTCCACATTGTATGCCCCTCTCATTCGTGATGGGCGTATGGAGAAGTTCTATTGGGCTCCAACTCGAGATGATCGTGTTGGTGTTTGCATTGGAATCTTCAAAAGTGACAATGTTCCCGATGAGGATGTTGTCAAGATTGTTGACACCTTCCCTGGCCAATCAATTGGTAAGAAAACAATATATCTTAAAATTTGCAAGGATATAAATATGACAACGAAACATAGATTTGTGAATAATTTCTTCATGCCATTCTGCAGATTTCTTCGGTGCTCTCAGGGCTCGAGTGTATGATGATGAAGTGAGGAAATGGATATCTGGGGTTGGAGTCGAACAGATCGGGAAGAAGCTCGTTAACTCAAAAGAGGGTCCCCCAACTTTTGAGCAGCCCAAAATGACACTCGAGAAGCTTCTTGAGTATGGCGATATGCTTGTCCAGGAACAAGATAATGTTAAGAGAGTTCAGTTGGCTGACAAGTATATGTCTGAGGCTGCTCTTGGATCAGCCAATGAGGATTCTATCAACACAGGAGCATTTTATGGTTAGTAACCTTTCATCTTTATCCTACAATTTAATTCGGGATCTAAACTTGTTTTATGATGCACTGCAAAATAGCAGGATCAGGGGAATTCTGCTTTTTTCACGTCCTTGGCTGAAACTTTTAGTATTGTTTGTATGCAGGTCAGGCAGCACAACAAGTTCATGTTCCCATTCCTGAAGGTTGCACAGACAGAACTGCAAGTAACTATGATCCAACCGCTAGGAGTGACAATGGTAGCTGCCAGTATGAATAAGAGGCCTGCTTTTATCTTATTACGACGGGCTCATTGTGGAAAAGGGAATTGCTTTGCGAGATACAGATACATTACTATATTGTAACTTCTGTCTGCTAAACTTCGTATGAGCTTGCTCAGTTGTTTGTATTTACATGATTTCGCAGTGAGAGTTTTTTATTTTGTGTTGCTCAAAGTTGTCTTGTTATGGACATATCCTGATCTCGAATCATCGTGTCAACATTCAGCTATGATTATACAAGGTTTCTCAGTTCACATGAAGAAAGATGATACTAACTAACTCGAGTTCACTTTTAAATGCATTAAAAAAAAATTAGCCTTACCAAACAAAAATAACTCAAGGGTGTTCTGCATCAGTGTGACATACATTCAACTGAATTGAAATGAAAGTTTATTGCTGATATACATTAGGCAAAAATGTAGTTAAGTACAGAAAACAGGAACTGTAGCATCCGAAGAAATGATCTGCATTAGGTAAAAGATTAATACATAATGTTTGTACGCTAAATCCAGGAAAAGTATGTAACAGTTCTTCTTCAGTTGGCTTGGAGTATCCTCCCATGATTCTCTTCCTTAGTAACTGCAATATAAATTTGTCACATAAAATCACTAATTGATGAAGCCAGCAGAAAGCACAATGCAGACCAGCTGAAAGTATATAGCTCTTTTACAGCTATAAGTGAGACAATTTTGGCATATTATTAGAAAATAATAATTTACCTTCATGAGCACTTGTAGAGATGGGAATGTACGATGATAGCTTTCTATCCATAGTAGGTTTGGGACCGTGTGTCGATGAGCTTGTATCCGTTATTGCAGAGGAGGGATTACTGTGTGAGAATGACTTTGCCTTGTTAGGAAGTTTTGGATTTCGAAATGCTGAGTTTCTTTTAGTGGTGGGAGAGGTGGGACTTTGTGTTGATGCCTTTGCATTGGCGCTATAGACTATATCATGCGGTAATGAGGTTGCCTTGGCGTTAGAACTGGAAATTTGTGAGGATGAGTTTGCAGTTGTAGAATTGGGAATGTTTACTGAGGCAATAGTTGTCTTTGTTGTTGTTGCATTAGAGGAATTTTCTTCAGTCCAGAGAAATGAACTAACAGCCTCTTTCATTTTCTCGACCATGCCCATCTGATCTCGGGGAGATGTTTTAGGACTAATCGCCTCAATTATAAACTGAGAAAGTGCTCTCTCATCTTCCCCTGGCTCAAACTTCTTCATCAAATATTCTTTCACTGAAACGCCTTTATCCCATGTATGAGGGCTACCATGTGCTCTACTTTCCAAACTTTGTCCCCCATTCCCAATCCCATTCGCTGCCTTAGCTGCCTGAGGGCTAACAATAGTTGAGCCACCCAAGTTTGGATTGTCTGTTGGTGTGGGGGTTTCAACAGTCAGGTTTGCAATTCTGGAAGCAATTGTATGTGTTGCATCAGACACTGCAGCGTATGCTGGTGCCAGCTTCTCAGACACTGCCTCTGCTATTGTCTTGTTGGGACTAAAAGCCTCATCTTTCTTGCTGTCATTTTTGACACTGCTTTCTAACACATGCTTCACGGATGGCACGTGGACTTCTCGTGGATGCTGCCTAGCAGTCTCTTTGTAATTTTCAGGTGCCAACTCTGATTCATACACTGAACACAAAGACTAGAAGGGTTAAGTTAATTTATATCACTTGAAAACATGCAGTTGAGAATATGCTTACTGAGTATGCAAAATGCAAAGAAAATGGTGGTATATTTTGGAGCGGAGCTAGTATTTGAAATTGAAAAAGGTGATGGGAGTACTTGGGGCTCCAAGGTATTCGGGATCCTCATCATCTTCATCATCATCCAAGCTAACGCCCCAAGAGGGGGTGAAATTACAGCTAGGGGACTCAGCATCTTGGCCTTGTCTTTTCTTGTTGCTGAGTGTGTGGCGCAACTTCTTAGCCTTCTCCTTCACTTTTGAGAGGACGGATTTTCTGAGGGGTGAATGAACTCCTTCAAAATCATGGTGCTTTCCAAATGGACTTGATGGGGCTTCGCCTGCAAAACACAACTCATATGATTTTGCCTGATGTAGAATAACAAAAAACTAACTGTTTTGTTAATCTGCAGTTTATGTACATAAGTTCACACATCTTCCTAAGCTTAACTAAATAAATCCATGCACTATTTGTGGGTCTTTAAAAGCGCAATAATTTCAATTTTTAGGCTCTTAATTCTCCATTCTCCATTATTTGAGCTCACAACTCATTCTCAATGTTTCATACAAGTAAAATACACTAATGTCCTTAAGACGTGCAAGCCAAATAAGGTACACATTATTAACTTTATAATACCACGATGACCTCTAGTTATGGTTGTGCAACTTCAGAACATTATCGCGCTGATAACGAGTGGAATGCAAAGAAAATTATCGCGCTTTAAAGCAGCTTCAAAACATTGGATAATCATTACAGAAGGATCAGTTATCATATGAAAATAATACCTTGTAAAAATTGTTGGAAAGTAGGGGAGACTAGAGATTTAGGAGTTTTATATGATGCTGCTGCTGGGGAGCTTTGAGCTTTAGGAGTTTTCGATGCATCAGAAAATCTTCGAACATCTAGAGCCATGTTCACCAATAATTCCACATGCAAGTATAGTTTCAGAATTTTCTGAACCCTTTAATTTGTTTTACATGAAAGGAAATATAAGAGCAGAGAATGATCGAATTTCATGCATTATTTTCCGGGTTCTTTTGTGAACAACAAAACATCTTCAGTGGCATTGTGAAGTTAGACAAAATGATAAAAATGTCCGGGCTTCATTTTTACATATGGCATTGTATTAATTGTTTACCTTTTTTTCAGAAAAATAGATATATTTGACCAGGTCCCGAAGTAACTTCCTTCCCCTTCAGTAGCTTTGTCTCTCTTCTCTGTCCAAGAATTCTGGTACACCTTTGGTCTTCTACGTGTAATTTTGAGTCCAATCTATGGGACACGGTGACAAGTCATTCTAAGATCATAATCAAAATATTTAATTAATACCTGTTAATAAAATATTTAAAATTAATTATATAAATAAAATAATTAATAATAGCATAATTGAAATATTTAGTTAACACGGTTTTAAATGAATAGAGGGTATTTTGAGAAAATGAAAATTTCATTAAATTTGTTGAGCTAAAAGCTGAGAAGCTGATTTTCAGAAGCACGTCTTTAAATGTTTCTAGCTTCTAGCTTTTATCGTGCATTAAGGGGATTGTAACTAACTTCTAACTTCCAGGTGAAGTTAAAACAAACACTAGACCAACAGTTTTTGACAAGTTAAACTAGAAGCTGCAAAAGAAAAAAGGTTACAAACATGGCCAGAGAAAAAGAAAAGTATCTCAATGATGATCTCAATATTTCTCCAACTTATCAGCTTATCACTTTGAAGACAACAAATTGAAGTTTCAGTAATAAAATTACTTCGTTTGAAGCTTAAAAAAATGAGTCCGACATTAGCTGCGTATTGCATTGATATGATGAAAGGCTAATCAACTAATTTATACCAACAAAAGAGGTTCCTTCCATCTCCAATAAGTCGAGTCATATTTTGCCATAAGCAGTCTTCTTCACTCTTATCCCACATGACCTTGCACAGTCCCGCCTCATCATCCTAATTCCTAACACCCTCCAGTTGCCAACAAATTTGATAGCAGTACATAAGTTGCAGATCACAAGGGAAAAGCTCTACATGCTTTCTGGCAAAACATAGAACGGAGACACGTACTATGACAGTGCTCCATTCAGGGTGGAAAAGGCACCAGCTTGCTTCCTTTCTCAACGCATTTCTTGAAGATATTCCAATTTCCTTCCTTTGAACAACTCAACTTGAAATACATTATGCCTCTAGCGTTTACCAATAAAGAGAATACCATGAAAAAGGATGTTGTCTCTTATATCCAGAATCCCGGAAATTACAAGCTAGTGTTAAATTCAATTGTCCATCACCTGATCACCCTGCCAGATGCTCACTTCATGCTGTATCATTCCTATTTCAGGAAAAACTATGCATATAGGGATGGTCATTCTCAACATGTATTATTTGGAGGATATCTAAATCTTCAGTTCTTCACTAGATATCCTCAAATCACCTTCAAATGAGGAAAAAGAAGTATTTCAATCAACGGCAATCAAAATCACTCACTTATCAGCTCATCACTTTGAGGCAACAAATTGACATTATGACGTGATACTAATCCAAGACTCAAAAAGCGAGTTTCTAGCTACCTATTCAATAGATATGATAAGAGGGTACTTAATAGTTTGATGCCAATAAAAGAGGTTTCATCTCCTTTTAGTCAAGTCATATCCAGCTATAAGCAGGTTTGTTCATCACTCCCCTATCACACATGAGCTTGCGTACTCCTGCTGCATCATCCCAATACTCTCCAGATGCCATAACGTTTGATAGAAGCACATAAGTTGAAGGATCATTAGGGCAAAGCTCTATAAGCTTTCTTGCACTACGTTCAGCAATTTCCTTGTTTCCATGAACCAGACAAGCACTTAACAAAGCTTTGAAGACAGAGGGTCCTGGTTCTATCAACATATTATGTATAAAGGCTTCTGCTTCATGAAGATAACCAGCTCTACCATATAGATCCACAATGCAAGCACAGTGCTCTACTTTAGGTGGCTGGAGGGAATCATCATTTCGCATCAAATCAAAATACTCAAGTCCCTTGTCTAGCAACCCTACATGACTACAAGCAGAGAGCACAGCAATAAAGGTGGTCAGATCAGGTTTAACCACGGTTCTTCTCATTTGTTCAAATAATGCAACAGCTTTCCTACCACAACCATGATGAGCATATGCCGAAAGCAGTGAATTCCATGAAACTATATCATGTTCAACCATTGACGAGAATACCTTTTCTGCATCATCAATCTTACCGCATTTTGCATACATGGAAACAAGCCCATTCTGCACATTCACATTTGAGGCAAAACCTGATTTGAAAATTAGACCATGTGTTTGCTTCCCCTCCTCAAGTCCTGCTATAATTCCCATTGCTTTTAAAATGCTTGCCAATGTGAAGGAATCAGCACTTATGCCATCCTGCCTCATTTTGGAAAAGCATACAATAGCTTCCTCACCATTCCCCAAATTAGAGAAACCAGCAATAACTGCATTCCATGATATTTGGTCCCATATTATAACAGTTGAGCAAATCTTGTGGAAGTCCTCCGTGTTACTGATACACTCTGAATATATAATCATTAGACTGACTGCTAGATACGCATTAGACTCTAACCCTTCTCGAATTATGCGACAGTGTACTTGCTTGCAATGATCAAAATCATCCGGATAACAGAATGAACTCAACAAACTATTGTAAGTCATGTAATTTGCTTTTAGACCCAAACATAACATATCTCTAACTAAAAACATTGCCTCATTAGGTTGTTTATTTAGAGAATACCCACTAACTATTGAAGTCCAGGTAACAACATTCCTATCAGGCACTCGATTAAACACTTTCCTTGAAGCTTCAATATTTAAACATTTCGAGTACATATGAATCAAACTAGTTCCCACAACAACATCAAATCCAAACCTTGATTTCAAACTTAAACAATGCACTTGAGCCCCCACTTCTCCGGCTTCTAATCGTGCACAACCAACAAGAGCGGCCGAAACGCTAAATGGTGTCGGAGCTATACCCATTTGAAGCATTTCAATAAACAATTCAATTGCCATTTCCGGATATTGGGTACTCAAATAACCAGAAATTAATGAATTCCAAGTGACCACGTTTCTAAGTGACATTTCATCGAACAACTGCTGAGCTCGTGAAATAATACCACATTTACCATACATATCAACAAGAGCAGTGGTGATAAACACATTTGAGCAAAAACCCAACTTCATAATTGTGCAATGAAGTTGAACTCCCAAACGGAGAGAACCCAATTTTGCACATAAAGATGTGAGTTTGTTGAGAACATAAGGGGTATTATTATGTACAAACCCATGTTGCTGCAAGTGATTCAAGTGCTCCAAATCATTAGAGTTTGAGTTATTTTCATTGTTGTATAAAGGGGTTTGGTTGTTAGATGAGATTAAATCTTGATATGAATAAAATCTGTGGCTTTTATGGGCCGTTAAAGCGCCGGAAACTCGGTGGTTGGCTATTTTTGCAGTGTACTCTAAGGTGCACCTTAGCTGTAATGTAGGAAAGTACAAGCTCATTCCTACAATTTTTGAAAAAATCTGGGAATTAATGGAAAGGTCCCAAATTTATACCACATAATACAATATCTGAAAATAATTTTAAATATTACAAATAACAATCAAATAAATTAATAAGAGTTTACATGGGTTTAATCACTGTACTCGATTCCAATTTATAAATATATTATTGAACTGATTTTTTTTATAATCGTATCACTGTACTATTTTTTTATTTATAAAACTTGAAATTTTTATCAAAGACTATTAACCATTTAACAAAAAAATAACATGACAATATTAATTTATAAATACATCATTGAACTGGAGGTCGATTTATAATTAAATCACTGAAAAATAAATAAATAAATAATAATAATAATAATAATAATAATAATAATACCCTATCCATTACACAAAAAAATAAAAAAAAATAGTTTTGCTTTTTAAAAATTAATTTAAGATATTTAAAAAATAAATTTTGACTTAATAATAATAATAACAATAACAACAACAACAACAACAACAATAATAAAAATAATAATACCCTCTCTATTACACAAATAAAGAAGAAGAAAAAGATTAGTTTTGTTTTTTAAAAATTAATTTGAGGTATTTTAAAAATAAATGTTAATTTAATAATAATAATAATAATAATAATAATAATAATAATAGTAATAATAATAATACCCCCTCCGTTACATAAAAAAAGAAAAAAAAGATTAGTTTTGCTTTTTAAAAATTAGTATAAATTTTGATTTAATAATAATAATACCATCTCCATTACACACAAAAAAATAAAAAAAAGAGATTAGTTTTACTTTTTGAAAATTAATTTGGGATATTTAAAAAAATATCTTTATTTTTTTGTGTAATATGGAGGGTATTATTATTATTATTGTTGTTGTTGTTGTTGTTATTATTATTATTATTATTTTTTCTTTCAGTGATTCAATTGTAATTCGACATTGAGTTAAATGATGCATTTGTAAATTAATACTGGCACGTTATTTTTCTGTTAAATGGTAAGTAATTTTTAACGAAAATTTCAAGTTTTGGAAAAAAAAAAATCAGTATAGTAATACAATTGTAAAAAAAATCAATTCAATAATATATTTTTAAATTGGGGTCGAATATAATGATGAAAAAATAATTTAACCCGATTATATATCCTTAGTATCAACTACTATTATTATGATAAAAGATATATGGTAGAAATATTTTGAATCATAAACTATATGATAATGATATATGATTATTTTGAATCACAAACGATGCAGTAATGATATATGATTATTGTGACCAAAATTTTGCAGTTTTTATTTATATATTTATTTGCAAGATATTATACAATACACAATTTTTTTTTTTTTTTTTGTAGTTTCATATTAGAAGGATGATTTGATTTATATATTTGTAATTTGTGATGGATAATGTTAGGGATCTTGACTTTTTAAAATCAAAAGTTGTCTCAAACGATGTGTTTTCATTACACTAATTAAATAAATTTTAATGGATTAAATATGTCAAAAGTATTAATAAAATATTTAACCTCATGTTATTTAAAACTCTACCGATTTATAATTAACAACTCAAAGTTAATAAAATTGAGTTCAAACTAAGGCTATGTAGTAATAGTTAATTGACAACGTATATTATTTATTAACAATTCAATTATTAACAAGCAATCGCACTTGTAATCGTCATTCGATTTATTATATCATCATTGTATACCCGTGTCAACTAATCATTGCAGAGGTCCAATATATAAGAAAATTATTCAATAATCTCAGAACATATTTTTTTTATTTTAATTGTGTCCCATTATATGTAATTATGGACTTATTAAAATAGGAAGAGACTTATTAAAATAAAAAAATGTGATTAATTTGAAACACTACGTGACTGTGTTCTGAAATTACTGAATAATTACTCTTTTTATTTGATTGTCAAAATGTAGATATTTTAGACGGTTTTTGACTTTTTGTTCGTAAACAACATACAATATGTTTCAATATAGAAAAAGTTTTCAGTTTCAGTGAATTATGAATAATTATAAGTGCACAATATCGAAACACTATATTTATGTTAATTATTAAAAAGTGATGCATAATATTAAAATTTATATTATGTCATACTTTTTAATAATTAATATGAATAGAAAAACTTAAAAAACAAATAGGGAAAATAAGAAATTAGCATCAATCGTTGGCTATAAATTAAGCCTACAATGACAGACAAAGTGAACAATTATGAAAGAGATTTCCCACTCAACTTACTGTCAGTGAAGATGGAAAAATGAAGAGTCTAAAATGAAGCATTTTAACCTAAAGAGAGTTGACTAGGTTCTGCTAGAATAACCATTGTAACTTCTTGGGGGTGTAAAGAGTAACTTAAGACAGGAGAGACGGGCAGGCAGACAGGGAGATAGCATTCAGGCCAGAAGGGAGATTACTTAGAGATTCTCGTACCCATGCAGCTAGGGCAGTAAGCCGGTAACTTGCACAGATGTTTTGTTTTACGAGGTCATTTAGTAACACCTTGGCATGACGCAAGAACTAAGGTTATTTTGAACTGCCTGAAAATAAATGTTTCTTGCTATAACAAAATGGGAAACATTCCTATACTTTTCTCTGTTAGTATTTTATAATTCCATATGATTGAATGTTTTGCTGGTGTTAGTGCGTTATTGTCGACCTTTTTCCATTAATGGTATTATGTGGCTTACAGCTTCGACAAGGGAATTTTTTTAACATAGAAGGGGGGAAACAAGGCTTGCGTAATATAAACTCTCTAGCTTTGTTTTCTAACATTGAGGTTAATCCACGTCCTGATGAAAAGACTGAGGGAGGGATTATTGTTGAGATTAAACTCAAAGATCTGGAACAAAAGTCGGCTGAAGTCAGCACAGAATGGAGTATCGTTCCTGGACGTGGAGCCGCAGTGGCGGACCTACGTTAGGGCAGTAGGATCAATTGACCCCACTGAGTTTTCAAGAAGAAAGAAAGAGCAGGATTCCTACCGTGCAATGTGCATTAATAACTGTAAATGGAAAAATAGAGATGTAATTTTGTCTTTTTGTGACAAATTTTGGTTTCCTAGAATTGAATATTAAAGCCCATTATTATTTTATTTCAACTCTTTTGTCTCTTCTCCTTCTTTCATGCACTCTCCCTCATTTTTCTTCAACATCCTTTTTCTCCACTTTTCCTATTTTCTCCACTTCTTTTGCGGTTTTTTCCTTTTAATGGCGTTGACTCATTTAAAAAGCATTAATAATCCCATATTGCGTCTTTTTTGATTATGGGATACACCATACATGTGCATTAACAAAAGCCATAGGAGTCTAGTTAACCAAACTCAACAGTTTTGTAAAGTTCAAAATTAAGTACTATTTAAAATATAGTACTATAAATGAAGTAGAGTAAACTCTCTCTACGCGATTCTTTGGTATTATTCTCTCTCTCCTCATGAACACCCAATGTGTAGCAGACTGCAGACCATTCCGACGAAAGCAAAATCTGTGGACAAGGGCGCCGATTTTGCTAACTATTTTTGGTATGGACACTTACTTCAACTATCTTCAAGAACAAAAGTCATTTTATGGAAAAGATACTAGTAGATAACACTAGTATATTATTCCATATCTATATTTATGTGTATAATTTTTGTGTATCAATTGTTTTGAATTTTTTTGTAGTTACTAACGTTTTTTTTTTGGTAATTGCTTGCGAATTTTTGTAACTAATAAAAATAAGACTATCATTCAACAATTTTAAGTAATGAAATTTAGAAAAATGTTGCTATAAATAATATTTGGATATTATTTAGTTTTGTAATTTATTTTACTTTATTTTTATTTTTTTATGAAAATTTATTTATATTAAATTTGACCCCACTAGCTTCATAGACTGGATCCGCCCCTGCGTGGAGGTCGTCCTACTCTGGTATAATTTTCAGTTATTGTAATTATCTACTTTACATTTGTGTGGGGATTCCAAACGCTCTCCTAAAATGCTGTATATATTTATATCACAATGTTGTTCAGGCTTCAATCCAGCCTGGTTGAACTGTTTCTTTTGAGCGCCGGAATCTCGAAGGATTAAATAGGTCAATCCTTGGTTCAGTAACGACTAGTAACTTTCTCAATCCTCAGGTTTGTTTGCCTTAACATCACCTTAATGTACGTACGTAATATGAAACAACTATAATGGATAAGCTACAGGTATCATAACTATAACAATTTTATGCGTCCGCAGGATGATCTTTCTTTTAAACTGGAGTATGTGCATCCATATTTAGATGGTTTATACAATTCTCACAATCGTACTCTCCGCACAAGCTGCTTTAACAGCAGGAAATTGAGTCCAGTGTTCACAGGTGGACCAGGAGTGGACGAAGTCCCCCCAATATGGGTTGATCTAGCTGGCATCAAAACAAATATTACGGAGGTAGGCAACACATTCTCCCTTTTCATAATGTGCATTACTTTAAACTGGCTCATCAGAATTAACCAATGATTACTTGTCTTGAAGAATTTCACGTGTCAAAGCAAGTTCACTTATGGAATTGTTATGGAAGAGATGACAACACGAGATGAAAGCAGTCACATTTCTACAAATGGTCAAATGGTGTTGCCGAGTGGAGGTATAAGTGCTGATGGACCCCCCAACAACACTCAGTGGCACTGGCATTGACGGAATGACATTTCTACAGGCCAATGTTACTCGAGATAACACCAAGTTTGTAAATGGAGCGATTGTGGGTGAGAGGAATATGTTTCAGGTGAGGCTTAATCTGTTTCTTGGTTTCAACTATAGATGAGCTGTGATTTCTACTGGAGCATTCTTCTGTGTGTTTCAGCTGCACTGGGGTGCTTAAATAGATGTGTTATATAGTATCTGTAAGAGTCTTATTAAAGTGAGTTAGTGTAATGTTAGACATAATTCAGGCATTTTCTTCCTCATGAGCAACATTCTAATATCGAAATTCTTTCTTGTACAGCAGCTTGACCAAGTCCTTGGTATTGGCAGTAAGTTTCCTTTCTTTAACCGTCACCAGCTAACACTGACAAAATTCATCCAGCTGAAGGGAGTGGAGGAAGGTGCTGGTAAACCACCATCTCCCGTGCTAGTCCTGCACGACCATTATGGCGATTGGTGGGAGATCTTCCAAGTTATGATGCTTTTACCCTTGGGGGACCTTATTCAGTGAGGGGCTACAACATGGGAGATATAGGTGCTGCTAGAAACATCCTTGGGGTACAAATTATTGGATCAGTTGTTTATTTAATTTGACATTATTTCATAGTAAAATGGAGGACTAGTGATCTTATAGCGTATAAAAGCCATTTAGGAGACTACAATTAATAGTTGAAGGTGATTCTGTAACATCATCATCGTAGTGTAAGTCAATTTTTCGGGGTGATTATTCTGAAAAAGGTCAATACAATAGGTAATAATAACTTGTAGATATAGGAATGGTTATGCAACATTTCTTTCTCATTACTAGTTCCAACTACGTGCAGCTTGCTGCTGAGCTGAGGATACCTGTGAGAAACACACACGTATGCATTCGCAGAACATGAAAATGATTTGGGAAGCTCAAAAGATGTCAAGGGAAATCCAACTGAGGTGTACAGGCGAATGGGTCAAGGTTCCTCGTATGGTGTCGGGGTTAAGCTAGGTCTGGTACGAGCAGAGTATGCTATCCATCACAACTCTAGCACTGGTGCCATTTCTTCAGATTTGGCGAGAGATTTTGAGATGTATTTATTATTAATAGTTTAATTAGATGGAATTGAATTCTCGGATTCAAATTAGATGTCAAAAGTTGAGTTTTGAAACAATAGAGGCTTTGTCCTATTCTTTAGTTAGATATAATTTAGCTGTTTGTATCACGAAATCCTGGGAAAGATTGTGTTTGGAAAATCCAAGTATAATTTGTTGTTTCATTAACATTTTTGTCTTTTGATATCTGGTCGTGTTTTGTTTAAATGTCGCGGGCTCATTGCAGTGCAGAAACGTCTGTCCTTTTCGTAGTTTGGTTATAATATTTTGTGCTGAATCAAATGATCGTATATCCTCGGCCATTGTATTCGCACATAGTTGTCAAATGCAATGGCAGCCTTCGTTCACAACTTCGAAAACAATGGCCAGAGCTATAATTTCTGGTAAGCAGAATAAGCCATTTGGAGTTTGAAATCAAGCTGGCTACTGTTTTTATGCTTGAAATTGCTAAATGAGAAAAGAGGTTTAAAACCAAAAATTGGAACCAAGTGTTTGGGACTAATTAATCAGATTGTGTATATAAACTAAACCTGGAAAGTTCTTTCAAACTTTACAATGTCCAAGTGCACCAAGAGTTCAGAACAAAATAATCAGATTCTGTACATCAGCTGAACCTGTAAAATTCTTTCTGATTTTACAAATCTAGAAGCGTGTATAGGGCAAAAATTAACCCAAGTGCAAATCTAAGGCCATGCACTCATGGCACTAACTTCAACTCTACAGCTGCTATCTTGAACAAATTGAAAGAGTAGGAAATGAAAAACAAAATTTTCCACAAGAACTACAATTAATGGCCTGCAAAGACGAGAATATCGTGAATTTTACCATTTTGTTACTCATTTCAGGTGTCTGATACCCTTTTACCTGTATCTTTTACTTCTCATTCTGATGCCACATTTTCTCCTCATAAACCAATTCCTTTTTCAATTGAGCAAGGGCAGCTTCAACATCATCAATATTCTCTTTAATGCTACTCCCCCTGATAGTTTCAGTTTGAGTACTACTTCCAGTGCCCTTCATTCCACGATTCGCATTACTCTTTTGAGGTCCCTCATAGTTTCCTGCTTCAATATCTGCATCATTGATGTTCAGCTCTTTCTCTAGAAACTCGACAAATTCTTCTCCAATTTCCTGTAAAGCACAAAAAGGACAAGGTAAATCTCTATGCCAGTTCAGCATCCATGTAAATTACATAATAGTGTAGTATTGTTTGATGGCACTGTTCATTTGAACAAGTATGTACTTTTGAAGACCAATGGTTTTCTCTGACTTCATAACTTCTACTTTCTAGAGTACTACACCTATGTTTGAATTTTGACTGAAATTAAAACTTATTTTCAGTTCATACTTCAAATTTAGTTTACTGTACTGCAATAGTATCTACTTTCTAGAATAGAAACTAGAGTACTTTCTACTTTCTGCAATAGTTACTCACTTTCTAGAGTATTACACCTCTGGGTGGATTTGACTGAAATCAGTTAATTCTTTTTAGTTCATAATAAGCTATTGATTATTTGTGGTCGATCGAACTGCCACCAAAGAAGAAAAAGAAAAACAAAGCATCACAATAAATATTTAGCAGAGTAAGTAAATTGAAAGATTTCATTTGCCCTTTCCATCTGATTTGCCCAAAAGAGAGAGATTCAAAAGGCATTTCTTTGTCAGGAGAACTAACCTCAAATGAACTTTTACACCACCAATAAATTCTCAGAACATCTCTCTCTTCCACTCTGTGTTAGTAATTGTTGAGCTGATTTTCTTTTATTTATTTTAAAGAAGGCATCCTTTCAAAAGAACAAATTTTAACACTTTATCAGCAGACCTGCAATATTATAGACATTAAAAACTTGATTTCTACCCAATTTATGAAATTTTATGCCGAGATTTTAGAAACAATTTATTAGAATCAAGGGAAAACACACAACTATAGTTGAATGACATTGAGCAGTGAACATAATTGGATCAAGGTACCTCTTTGTTAACATCAAGATGATATTTTAAAGCATGTTGCCTGTAAGCCTGCCTTCTTGATCTCAGTAGGAGTTGCAGCGGGAGAGACCCCCTAACACTTCATAAGGGGATTCTCTGCAGCTGGATTTCACTAGGGTTTTAAAGTCAATTTTTGTTCTCTTCTTTTTCTATTTTATGTAACTGGGTGAGCTAAAAAGGAGGTTGGAATTGGCTTTACACCCAATTCTGCATATTGGTATTGAAGAGCTTCTCTTGTTTGGCAGATAAAAAGGGAAAGATTAATGGGAGATTTAGGAGAGAGAAAATGAATGAAATAGATGAGCTTTATTGGTGTTGGAGAGAGAGAAAATACATGCATGTTCATGAATTCATAAACCTGTTTCTCTCTCCTCCAGACCTCTGTGGTGGACTTTACAAATTGATGCCTATCAATGGTTTTTAACCTCATTGATCAGGATTCATTGTATTTACCAAAATACCCATCTTGTCTTGTTGTAGATATATCATGACTGCATAGTGCAGCATGCATTATATATGTAATTACCTGTTTGTATGAGTCAGCTGAGCCAATTATGGCGTTACATTTGAAGCTTCGTTTTAGTAATTCACCACCTTGTTCTTCTCCCAAATATCGGGTCGAGCTCCAAAAGCGCAGTACACCTGTAGCTTCTTCACGAGATGCATTTGGATCCCTCAAGTTGAAAATTGAATGCAAGGTGTTTGTTAGAATTCCCAACCGAATAAGCATTTCCATGGTAGATTTTGAAATTGGCGAAAGTATAAAAGAACTCGAGGTGGGTGTTGAAGATGATAACAAATTCTCGAGAGTTTATGATAATGATGGGGTTTTGTGTTCTGCTGAAACAAAAGTGATGGATAGGGACAATCTAATCGAATATATTAGTAGGTGTAGCAAGGAAAGAAATCTTGAACTAGGCAGAGTATGTCATGCTTTGATTGTAAAGAATGGATTTGGGGACGACAAATTTGTGAGTACTAGTCTTGTCAATATGTATGCCAAGTGCGGTGAGATGGATTATGCAATGATTGCTTTTAGTGAGATGCTTCAGCCTGATATTGCTTCATGTAATTGCTTGATTTCTGGGTATACGTGCAATGGTTTGGTTGATGAAGCTTTTAGTTTCTTTGCTGAAATTGCAGATAAGGACATTAGTCCAAACCATTACACATACTCAATCATGCTAAGTGTTTGTGCAACTGTTCTAGCACTCCAAGAAGGAAGACAGCTCCATTCTCAAGTTGTAAAGATTGGATTTTTATCTGTAACACCAGTGGTTAATTCAATTTTAACCATGTACAGCAAGTGTGGAATGATGGAAGCAGCTGAAAGTTTGTTTGAGTCTCTTGCCGAAAGGAATCTTGTATCTTGGACAGCCATTATATCTGGATTTTACCGAGAAAGGGCCTTTGAGAAGGCTTTGAGAAAATTCAGCTTGATGAGAGAGAATGGCATAGAGCCTAACGAGTATACTTTTACAATTGCTCTCGCTTGTTGTGGCAGTATGAAGCATCTTGATAATGGTCGTGCACTTCAAGCTCAAGTCATCAAGAAGGGAATGGCCTCGGACGTTTTCTTGGGGACTGCAATTATAGACATGTACTCGGACTTTAGTGAAATGGGAGATGCAGAAAAACAGCTTAGGGTGATGGGAAGAACAGCATCTGAAGTATCATGGAATGCGCTAATAACAGGTTTTGTTTGCAACGATAAAGCTGAGGCAGCCATTGAAGCTTTTCATAGAATGGTTGAGAATGATACTAAATGTAATGAATATACCTATTCAATTTCTTTGAAAGCTTGTTCTTCATTGCCATCCCTAGCAACTTGCACGCAGATCCATTCTCGGCTAACTAAAGCCAAGTTTGAAACAAACAATTATGTTCGAAGCTCATTAATAGAGGCATATGCCAAGTGCGGTAATTTGGAGGATGCAAAGAAGGTCTTCAACCAGATGACAGAACCAGATATTGTATCATGGAATTCTATAATAAAAGCTTATGGGCAGTATGGGTATCCAGAGGAAGCTATATACATGTTCAACAAGCTGATTGAGGGAGGAAAAAGGCCAACAGGTTTCACTTTTCTAGCAGTTCTTTCTGCTTGTAGCCATTCTGGCTTACTTCAAGAAGGCCAAAGGTTCTTTAAATCTATGGTGAGAGATTATTATATCCCACCAGAAGAAACTCACTATAGCTGTATGGTAGATTTGTTGGGTAGATCAGGGAAGCTAGAAAAAGCACTAGCTTTCATAAATGAGTTGCGTATGGAACCTACTGCTCCAATATGGAGACCATTACTCGCGGCTTGCAGATATCACTCCAACTTAGAGTTGGCAGAAGTTGTAGCCAAGCGCATACTAGATTTGGAACCAAACGATGTAACAGTCTACGTCGTACTTTCAAACATGTATGCTGATATTGGAAGACGCATTGATGCAGAAAAACAAAGAGTGCTCATGGAACTGAAAGAGGTTTCGAAGGAACCAGGATGTAGCTGGATGGAAGTACACAACAAAACATACAAGTTCTTTTCAGGTGACAAAACATTTCCTGATATGCCAAAAGTATATAAGACATTGAAGCAATTAATTCGACAGATCAAAGACACTGGAAATGCTGCTCCCTACATACCCTCAGTGATTTCCTCTGAAATAAGGGACTCTAATGATGAAAGGGTTCAGTATCACAGTGAAAAGCTTGCAGTTTGCTTCGGCCTAATCAACCTGCCGGCCGGAACTCCAATCCGTATATTTAAGAACCTTCGAGTATGTTCAGACTGTCATTCAACAATGAATTACATATCAAAAATTACAAAGAGAGAGATTGTTTTAAAAGATAATTATAGATTTCATCACTTCAAGCAGGGTAGCTGCTCATGTGGGGATTTCTGGTGATCATCTACTTTGTTGCCTTACTGTAGAATTGTTTGCTCGGTTTATCTTGCAAACTGTTGCTTAAATATTGCCTGACCACATCAATATTAATTTAGAAGTTCAGGCTTCAGCTCCTATCAAATGGAAGATAATGCCATTTGAACTCTCATTGTATGCCACTAGACCTTTTTCCATTAAATTATATTTCAAAGGTTACTTGAGCTCAACTCACTTATTAGTCTACCCTTTTTTTGGCTGCTGCTCTTTTATCAAGCTTAAATTATAATTTGAAAATACAAATAAGTAATTAGCTAAAGGGGCTCATTTTGGGCTAGTGTTACAATTTTGACTAGTTTATTTTATTATTTAATCTCGAATAGATTTTAAATGAGTTGATCATAAATTAAATAAATTCACTTGGCGCCTTTTCTTTTACTAAAGAAAAACAGACCCAATCACGTATTATATTAGATTCGTGATGACCTTATGTGACCTGACCCGTATATATATGTGCAGTATAGAATTCTCTATACAAATGGACAACCACAATTGAGTTTAAGGGTGGCGCATAACATTCGTGCTTATTTTAAGGTTATTTTTACTTTGAAGTTATACTAGGGATATTTTGCTATATGGTTTAGTAGCGTAATGTTATCAAGCCTTTTACCCGCCATCACACCAATGTTTTCTCCTTTGAGAAAGTTGACTGTATTTGGAACTAGTAAAGGAATCATCATCAACCACCGTTCCTTTCAGTCATCATATGATGATTATGTGAAAATCATTGAAATGTACGCTCGTGATCGGGCGTTGCACTCAGGCAGAGCTCTACATGCTCACCTAATCGTAAATGGATTGTCTCGCTTTACCCATTTTGCCTCCAAACTTGTAGATTTTTACGCACAGTGCAGACAATTATCAGATGCCCGGATACTGTTCGACAAAATTCCTGAACCAAATATCCGTCGTTGGATCGTTCTTATCGGGGCCTATGCTCGTCATGGGTTTCATCAGGAGGCTATGGGTGTTTTCTTTGAGATGCAGAGAGAAGGCTTAAGACCCAACAAATTTGTTTTCCCAAGCATTCTTAAAGCCAGTGGACACCTGTCTGATCGACATACCGGGGAAAAGATACATACTGCAATTCTGAAAAATGAATTCGAATGCGATCCATTTGTTGTTAGTGCGTTAATAGATATGTACTCCAAATGTGGGGAAATTGAAAAGGCGAAGAGGGTGTTTGATGGGTTTGTTGAAAAAGATTTGGTGGCTATAAATGCAATGGTTTCAGGCTATGTTCAACACGGGTGTGTTAAAGAAGCCCTTGTTTTGGTTAAAGAAATGCAGTTAATGGGTGTAAAACCCAATGTGGTGACATGGAACACGTTAATTGCCGGATTTTCACAAGCTGGTGATGAATCAATGGTCACTAAACTTTTTCAGTTGATGCAGGATTCTGGTGTTGAGCCTGATGTAGTGTCCTGGACTTCGGTTATATCTGGGTTTGTGCAGAATTTTCGAAGCAATGATGCTTTTGATACATTTAAGAAAATGCTGGGTCTTGGAATGAATCCAAGTTCAGCTACAATTAGTAGCCTCTTGCCTGCTTGTGCAACTCTGGCAGATTTAAAGCAGGGGAAGGAAATTCATAGCTATGCAGTGGTTATTGGAGTTGAAGAAGATATATATGTAAGGAGTGCACTCATAGACATGTATTCAAAATGTGGATACATATATGAAGCGAAGACATTGTTTTTGCGGATGCCTGAAAGGAATACAGTTACATGGAATTCCATGATATTTGGATATGCAAATCATGGTTACTGCAATGAAGCAATTCAACTTTTCAATCGGATGGTAGGGGAGGAAAAGAAACTAGACCATTTATCTTTCACAGCGGCTCTCACTGCTTGTAGTCATGGCGGGATGACTGAATTAGGTCAAGCTTTATTCTACTTGATGCAAGAGAGGTATGAGATCAAGCCAAGATTAGAGCATTACGCATGTGTTGTGGATCTGATGGGAAGAGCAGGAAAGCTGGTCGAGGCTTATGATATGATTCAGAAGATGCCCATTGAACCTGATTTGTTTGTATGGGGAGCATTATTAGGGGCATGTAAACAACATGGAAATGTAGAACTTGCTGAAATAGCAGCTAAGCATCTATCCAAGCTTGAGCCTGAGAGTGCAGGAAGCAGTTTGCTGTTGTCAAATTTATACGCAGATGCAGGAAGTTGGAAAGATGCTGCGAGAGTTAAGCGAATGATGAAGAAAAGAAAATTGCATAAGTTTCCTGGCTGCAGTTGGATAGAGGGTGCATGATTATGCGAACATGGAATCTCTGAAGCTTTCGCGCCAGTGACTATTCTGAACCTGAAAGAAGACTTGGGTGCCCTGTGGGTGATATACAAGGCACTCTTGGTCTGGAGATTTTCTCCTGTTACAGTAACCCTCCGTTTGTTTTGATGTCATCACACAAAAAATAATTCATCTGCGATGAGTGTTAAAAGAAGACTGCAGACTTTAGCAGTCCGATGTGGTGACGTATGCAACTTTTCTGGTTCATGTTGGACCACTGGAAGACACAAAACAATATATTTCAGGGATTATGAAATCAGACATGAGTAAGCTAATGTTGCCGAAAATCCTTTGCAGTTCAATCTGAGATTATAGGAGTTGAGAGTTCCACAGTATCGTACAAGCGTGTGAGATGCTGAGATTGAACCACAAAAAAAGAAGAGACAAGGGCAGAGAAGGTGAAATACATCAAACTAAGTCGAAGAGAATTGGTGTATACATTATATAAAAGATGCAGTGTCCATTTTTCTTCCTATTTGGGTGTCTAAATGCACATCCCGCGGCGTGTATGAATATGCGACCGTGCCTTTCACCTGGTGCAGGTTGGCATAAACAGATGTGTGGGTTGTATCATTTAAGACAGTGCCAATTTGATGTAAGCCTATCGACTAGGGTCCCAATACTTTGCCCTTTCAATTTGTGCTTGCTCAAGTTACTTCTCAAAAATCTGAGCAAGTCTGGTGGATCCCTCTTTGTACCATTGTTTACTGGTCTCTTTTTCAAAGGAGTGTTGCTTTTTTCAGTATACATTGCATATTTGCAAGAACGGTCCATTGTGGGAGCATATATATTAACTGCTAATGTTAAAATAAACATTTGGATGACTAGCCTTTCACGGCTGAGCATAATTGCATGATAATTGACATGATTAATCTCTTGATACTTGGTTCAAGTTTAAGGATTGCAGTATTCTTACTATTCCCTCTTTGGTATTTGTGTTATTTAATTTCAGGGAGAGGATGGCAAAGCCATATTATGACACCATAGCAAAACAGCGGCCAAAACAGTGCCGTTTTGCGCTCATTTTCTGAGCTACTGCTGATTCTGCTTCATTATTAACAATTTTCTCCCTTTAATACCGAATTCTTCGTCTTCGACGAGAAGCTCTTTGGATTGGAAAGCTAAAAGTTTTATTTTAAGTGTGTGTGTGTTTAGGGGGGGGGGGGGGAAGATTTAGGATATTTGTTTTATTTTTAGGGAATTTTAAAAAAATTTATTAGTACATACTATGCTTACTCTTATGAAGAGAATGATTGATCTCATAATCATTTGTGTAGATACACTAAATACTTAATGAAGGGTGAGACTAATTTCTGGTGGGAATCAAATCAGAATAGGGCCGGAGAAGGAGTGGTAACCCGGGAAAGATTTAAAAATTATTTTTCGAAAATTATTCCACAAATAGAGGCCATATCTCATTTCAGGACCTATCATTTCCAATTGCAGCTTCCGTTTCTATAATGTTGAATCCACATAAACAATAGTGATCTAGAAATTTTATCCCACAAGATCCCACACTGCACTTACTAATAACATGGCGAAGATTAACGTATCCCACCATTGTTTGTAAGAGTCAAGTAAGTATTATAAATACCCGGTCAATGATGGAGGTACGAATTATGATTATTATTGCTCTGCTAGATACTTAGATCTCTATTTTTGACATATCTTGAAACCTTCACTAACACTCACACCGGAGAAGTCCACAGATCGTTTCAAGCTCCTATCAGCTGTGTATACTTTTCTCCAATCTGTCAAACCTTCCAACTTGCATGATTAATACAACAAGCCTCCTAGCTGTGTCACCAAATCCAACCATTTCACATCTGTCTAACAGATATATTCCAATTGAATAGGCAAAATCAAGTATAGTACATTTAATTGCAGATTTCACCAGAAGCTCAAAACATTTCACTCGACTAAAACAACCTAAAAAACTAAGCTTTTTAACTTATAAGAATAATCCAAGATTAATTAAGTAAACTGCCCGATTACCATTAAATAGATAAAAGAAAAAATGACTCATAGGTGTTGAGCAAGAGGGTATTACTTGTTCCTCTCCTAAAATAGAGTCTGGTGAGTGGTGAACTGCCTCAAAAAACAAGTTCCCAGTGATGCTTGTCCTAAAAATCAGATGGGAATGCAAAACTCATTTTGCACTTAAGATGCTATAACGAAGCAAAACCTAACAAATGCATACAAAGGGATGACAGAATATTGACAACAATCCAAAACCACATATTCCTTTCCGCTCATTGTCTCATATATACCATGACAGAATAAGAAGGAAGAAAATTATTCTTGCTCATAGATTGTTCCACCATTTGGAATTTCTAAGCTACTTGTTTAACTGGATAAGATTGAATCACATCTTTTTATGACTTCATATCTGGGTTGGGGGGGGGGGGGGGGGGGGGGGGGGGGGGGGTTCATCTGTCAGCAAGGAGAAAAGACTAATGTAACCCCATGAACACAAATGGAAACAAAATACAAAACAATAACAGAAACAGACATATAATTGAACCCAAAACATTTACATCCACTAATCAACCCAGAATATTAAACACGGTACGAAACTAGATAATTCTTTTTGCTAATAATTTAATATAAACTCTTGAAAGATTACAAAAATCTTATCCTTCAAATTCGATATCAACTTTTTGTAATATATATTGTCTGGTACAACACACAGGTTTACATTCAAGTGATGAAATGTAACACATTCCGTCACACACTCTAAAAGTATACATAAAACTTCTGTGTAAATATCAAGCATCCATTGATACTAAGATAGAATGTAAAACGTGAAAATACATCAGAAAGTATTTCAGCTGATATCCCAGAAGCTCCATAACTAACCATCATTGCATAATATCTAATTTTCATCAACACCCCCCCAAAACTATAACTTTAATATTTCGGAAAAACATTCACAACTCTATCTTATCCAGTGTAATAATAAACGTACATTGATGTCTTTTTATGCGTCATAATCTCCTGTAAACCAATGCCTAAAGACTTTCAAGTGACTATATTAATAGTGAAGACAATAAAAGCATACGAATAAACCATTATCAATTCTGACCTCTCAAAATTCTTACAGCAGCTTTTTTCAACAGACCCCAACATATTAAACAAACATAATTTTACTTAAAAGTATGGTCAACAACTGCTAAATCTATTTTCATGCATAGTATCTCCTGTAAACCAGCACCTAAAGACTTTAAAGTGACAATATAAATAATGAAGACAACAAAAATATACAATAAACCATAATCATTCTGACCTCACACAATCTTACATCACTAAAAAACTTGAACCCAACCTCTTTCTTTTCTTTTTTCCCCACTGTACAGACCCCAACATTCCATACTAAACAAACATAATTTACTTGAAGCAGTCTGGTCACCAACTGCTAAATCTATTTTTTCACCCTAGTCCAAATCACCTAAAGGTGCTATCAGGGCAGAAGAAATCCAGATAATAGAGATCATCAACCTATATTCCAATACATTTTCTTTTAAAGATATATAAACAAATTACAACGCTATATTCCTATATAATAAGACTACGGAAAGCCTGAATTCTAACCATTTTTGGCTGCCAAAATAAAACTGGATACAAGCATTACTAGCCCAAAAAATTAAACATGTCCAAATGTCCCATCACATTCAGAACTTTCCTTGCTCATTTACCAGACAAAACAAGCTTTAGTAATAACAAGGTCCTACAATGTCTGGTGAATTTGTATATGACTGTCATATTCTGATTCCAGAATTTGAACCTTCACCTATCCGAGTTTGAAAAGGAATTTACTACCTTTATTGCTAAAAGTAATTAAGTCATCTTAGGCGCATCACAACTTTTAAAGTCCGGTTGCAAGAGTGGAATTCATATACGAGATGCAGGCGAAATTCATATGGGAGGAAGAAGAAATACTCAGGAATGGGATGATTATGAAGTTAAATACATCTGCATATGGCATCAACATAGTAACCCACAGAAATTAACTTAAATATTTTCTTGGATCGGTATTTACAATCGAAGTCTAATCCAACATCGTGCTAGTGCTTAGTCAATTATAAATGAACATTAGCAATCGAAGTCTAATCCAACATCGTGCTAGTGCTTAGTCAATTATAAATGAACATTCACGAGTAGTTTTTTAATGCAGAATGTTCCACTAAAAGCCTAAAATACTTTTAGACAGCTCTAGTTCTAAATCTGAGGAAGCTATAAACAAGCTACTACAACAATAGAAGATATAATCAATTTCTTAGCACCCGAAAAAAGACAGAATCCACTTATTTTTGATAGTTCCTTTAGACAGGCACACTGAGGTCATAAGGTGGCTCCAGCACCATCCATACAGGTTACGCTTCCATACAATCTATACAGTTTTGTATTAAGCATACTTCAAATACAACAGGAAGGAGCCCACAAAATATATGCCATATTTTTCAATCAAAACAGCCTTTTTAAGGCCGATCTTCAATATTTTTGAGGAAATATCATAATGATATGATTAAGAATAGTGTCAATAAGGATGAAACTGAGGGGCAATCATAAGAAAACTATTACATGGAAAAGAAGTAAATGCAATTTAAAAGTAAACTATTTATTTCTGAAGCTCATATAAGCAGGAAGAGTCTCTCAATACAAGGTAGAGGTGCAAAAGGGTAAATTAGGGACATCTGATTCCCAGCAGGCAAGGAATGCTTCAGTTTACGTATAGATTTGCTTCGTCACTGGGAAAATGGTTAAATAAATTCATTTAAAAATGACAGAATAACACACACATATATGTGTGTGTCTCATGATTAGTTGTCACCTAGGTAGATCATATATGATGCACCAGATGCACCAGGAACCGACTTCTGTTACATAACTGGAAAAAATGTGCATTATAAAGAGGACATAAATAATGCACCCAGAAAAGAGCTCCAAATAAGGAAGAAACTGATAATCCACTTTACAGGTTTCAGATTCTGCGATTTTACTATTTATTCATTAGTACTTATGTAGTGCGAATTGATGCATCCAAGGAAAAATCTAGTACGGTTTTATGATGATCTATGGATGATGAATCATGAAAATGATATTAGTGCATTGTGATTTGTTTAAGAATTATGAATGTGAATATATGTGTCTGTGTAAGTTTAGAGGTTGGTCCTTCGGTATATTACTTTGAATTTTATGGAATTTTGCTAGGTTAAAAATTGTAAGTTGGACAATAACTTGATGAAACAAAATTTAGTTCCATCTAATGTATGTGAAAATCGGATATACATATATATATATATATATATATATATATATATATATATATATTAACACAGCTAGTTGGTTGTCACAACGATAAAAAATGAAGTAATTTTGATTAATGAAATGGTAAAATGACAATACTGCTATTAGTCAAATCCCCAAAATTGTCACTTTTGAGTCGCTGCCATACCCAACTAATTATGGCAACCACTGCTATGTAACTCCATATAAATATACATGATCATGGGATAATGATGGATCATGATTTAGGGGGGATTATCATGAATGTTTTATGGTGTGATTTGTTGTTAAGTTGAGATTAATGCAAATATATTATCAAATATTAAGAGAAATGGATCACGGTTGGATTCGGACCCACATCTCTTGCAGTGAAAGCAAGTGCCTTTCCGATTGGACGACATGATCATGTCTAGATAAGTCTTACACCATGCATCATCATTCTTCAATGTCCTTTTCTATTTTGTCACATAATTATGATTCTTGATGTGATGCAATGCCTGATTTATAAATCTAGGGCTCACATCCACAATATGTATTTTGCATTAACATCATTGTTCTTGTCTTTCACGGAAATTTCATGAATTCAGATTGCTTTTGTTGGTGTGTTATTCAAAGGGGGAATTAGGGCTAAACAAATCAAGGCAATTCAAGATGATTCTTAAAGGAAATTTATTTGTAAGGTCTAAGCTTTGGAAAGTCATAAATTGGAATGAGGGTGAAGACATAGATCAAGAGAATAATGAGTATTGGTTGTTTATTAACCAAAGGTTGGAAGAAAATAAATGCACTTGAGCTTTAGTACATAAAAAGATGCATCCATGCAAATACATAATTTATCAAGCCGTAGCTTAGACACCAATACATATCAAAATAAAGCATTGTCAAGACATAGAAATACAAACTAAATTGAAAACCCACTAAAGACCAAAAAAATAACTCAGTAACGAATTTCTCTAACAGGGGAATAAATACGGTGAACATTCACTAACTTGGAAATAAAAGATGTTAAAAGAAACCGTATACAAACTGGAAAGAAGAGAAACTTGAAGAAACAGTAAACAAAGTTTATGACAGTCAATGACTAACAATATTTGTTATCCTGAAATGGTAATTAATGTCAGGCAAGTAAAATTAGATCAAATAATACAAGGGACTTGAAATCTTGACTCTCTTTTTTTCAGATGAAAACCTCAACACCCTACTTTTATCAACTCAAAGAAATACTTAACTTTGTCCCTTCGGTTGACACTCTTTTCTTTACCTACATAAGCAAAGAGCTGGATAACTTGCCGGAGGAGGGGATATGACAATCAGCAATTCATTAGAAGCAATAATCCACCTGTCTCAAACCCCTATGAGCAATCCACACAACAATTTGTTCACATCACTGATTTAGTAAATGTGAAAAGAGAGAGTTAAACAGTTAATTGCTGCTCATCCTAAATTATAAGACCATAAAGTAAATGACTACACCTTTCTTTCTCATTCTTAAACGGGCCATAAAATATAAAGCAAAGACATGATCCTTCTTTCTTTTCTTAAAGGAGCATAAAGCAATAAATATGAAGCAATTGAAAGGGGCCATAAAATATAAAGCAAAGACATGATCCTTCTTTCTTTTCTTAAAGGAGCATAAAGCAATAAATATGAAGCAATTGAAAGGAAAGGGAAAGCAATTCACAAGATATTTATCCATATCAACGACCCACATATAAAAGGGCATAATTGTATTCTCTCAGTTATGTGCTAATTAAAACTTAATTACGGGCTAGCGAACCAGTTAACAACCAAATCTAGTTACGTTTCTATCAACGAATCATCTTTAAGCAATCAAACAACATATTTTGCCCCACATCAAATCATGCAGAAGAAATGAAACTTAATTGCATACATCAAAATTTCAAAACAGAAACTAGTAACTGATCTAACAATCAAAAGTTAAAAAAATTCTAAAACAAGTCTCAAGAACAAGACACAATTTTGGATCATCCACATCAATTCAGCACCATAAAAAGCATAAAACTCTAAAATTAAAACAACAGTTAAAGCTCCAAGAGAGCGAAAAGCTCACCTCTCCCTCCACTTCTCAATGAAACAATCAGTTATCACTAGGAGTGATCCAGTGGTGCGAATTAACCGAATCAAACTTAGTCCCAGTCCAATCCCTCTGTTGCATCATATTATATTCAAATCCCGGATAAGCACCCGGCTGAGGCATCCCCATATGCCCATAGACCGGCATAGGCACCATCTGTGGTGCATAAGGCATCGGAATTGGAACCGAAACGTGTTCATTCCTATTACTGTTGCAATTCCCGTTCCCAGTTTCGGCTCCGTTTCCACCAGATGACTCATGTAAGCTTTGCGGCACCGGAGTGGAGGCAAATAAATGATCCGACGCCGAAGGTCCCTCATTCGATAAGCCTTGCATCCTCTTCAAATAAAGCCTATACTTCTGCAAATGACTGGCGACGTTTTCACGAGTCAATCCCTCAACATTCATCAACTGCATGATCGTTTTCGGAACCGCGTTTTTAATCCCCATATGCGCCACAACGTCTACGAACCGCTTGTGCAATTGCGGAGTCCAAACGAGCCGCGGCCGCTTCGTCGCCGCCGAGCCCCCCGCGTTACAATTCGAATCCGCCTCTTCAACATCCACTCTCCTCACTTTCCTCGAATCAGAACCCTCGGGAATCAGATCCATCTCCTCTACTTCCAATTCTCTGTCCTTCTCTTCATTAAACGACTTGAAATTATTAAAATTGTTCGCCGAGTACTGTCCTCGTAGACTAGACAGAGTGTTCTGCGAAGCGCGGTTCACGTCGAGATTCGTCCGGTAAGGCTCCGGCGTGATACTAAACGCCGACACCAGATCCGGCGGGATCAACGGCTGAGACAACGGAGCTAAGTCATCGACGTTGGGTAACCCAACCTCCCACTCCGACACTCGGTCGTCGTCAACACCACCGGCATCAAAGTCGGTCATCTTCACTTCTTCTCCCATTAACAGTTTCAAGTGAAGAATCAACCACACTAAATTAGAGTTTGTTGTTGATTAGTTAGTTAGATTTGTATGAAAAATCAGAGAGAATTAAGGATAGGGAGGGAAAATATTTCGGTGAGGTTCGAGAGAATCGGCAAGGGAGGGGAGAGAAAGGGCGTGTTTGGGGAGGAGGAGGAGAAAAGGGAAGGGAAAATAAATTAATAGTAGTTAAATGGGGAGTAATTCACTTTTGGAAGAAAAAGTGCAATACTTGATTCGAGACGAGTACTGTTGGTGCCACGTGGACCTCTTAGCCAGATATTTTTGATCTTCTAAATATCTTTCCACTTCGATAGATTCGGCGTTATAATTATCTTGTCAATTTTATTTTTCTCATTCTTCGTTTTATTTACCGGCTCACGTTTATTATACATCTGTCAAATGGGCTGAGCCGGTCCTAATAAATTGGGTTATGGTTGGGACCAACTAAAAAAGTCAAAAAAATTAGTTTTAAAAATATGGGGCTCATGGCTGAGAACAGTGGGCTGAGCTGACCCATGAAATTTTATATATATATATATATATATATATATATATATATATATATATATATATATATATATATTATTTATTTAAAATTTATAAAATAAAATCATTGTAATGTTATTGAATTTTTTTTTATTTTTCTTATGTTATATAGGTTTATTTGTACACAATAAAAATTATTTTATAATTTATTATTTATTCTTGACAAAATAATACAAAGTGACTTGGTATTCGTTCTCAATTAGTTGAAAAAATATAATGATTTCTTTCAATTAGCAAGTAATTAATATATAGTTAAAATAATTGTATTATGTAAAATTTTATTTAACCATATAAAAAGAGATAGAAGCAGTCTTTCGATAAAGACATTGAATTAAAAAATTAAAAACAATTGATTTGAAAAAATCGAGTGGCAGACAATGAAAATCAAGAACAACATAACTAGAAGTAGGGTTGTGCAAAAATTTCAGTACAACATGTTTTTCCATTATGTTGGATCGGTCTGAACTGGTCGGTTCGGGTCAAAAAAAGTCTGGTGCGGTATACCAGTTCCAGTACCGATTTTGGATTTTGGGGTTCAGTATATATCAATTTCCTATTTTTTTTAGTATTAATAATAAAAACAGTAATAATAATAAAATAAAAAATAATATTCGGTATAAACAGGTAAAAATTAGTACCAAATCGGTCCAACCGGTACTGAGTTTTAACTTATTTCAGTACCGATCCGGTTTGAACCGATTTTTACCAGTTGAACACCCCTAACTAGAAGTAATATATTTGTTTCATTGTTCACTTATTTCTAAATTCTTTATAGAATTGGATTTGACTTTTAAGTTTATAATAGTTTTATGGTGGATAAATTTAGTAATAATTAGTTTTGAATTGCTATTAAAGATTTGGATTGGGCTTAGGCCACTCATGGGCTTGGACTGTTTTGAATTGGGCCAAAATTGGGCTAGACAAAAAAGGTCTAAGTTTTATTGTGCTAAAAAATATAAGTCCAAAACTTACTTATAAATGGGTTAAGTTGACTCGTGGACTTCGGCCGCTTTTTGTCAAGTTTACTCTTATACATGGCTGTCACTTAATTTTTTATTTTTTTTATAATTATTTTTGTAATTAAATAAAATTTACATAAGATGCGCTAATAGATGAATTAGGGGATAGGATAGTAGATTTAAATTTGTATATGATGGTATTGGGACATTCACAAGTTTGTCATAATTATTTAATTACCATATTATTATTATTATTATTATTATTATTATTATTATTATTATTATTATTATTATTATTATTATTATATATTAAAAAAAATTAAAAGTAAATATGAACAAAAATATAATTTTAAAATTTGTAATTTTTGTAAATAATTTTATTTTTTTGTGAGAAAGAATAGTATACAAAAGATGGGCATCACTTTTTTTTTGCAGCCTATTGTTTCTTCTGAGTATTGGACAGCTTCAGAGCAGAGAGTGGCAAGGCAGCGATGAAACATGGTTACTGCATATATTTCTCCATCTCCACCACCAACTTAAACCCCAAAATCTCATTATTTTCGTAACCCCCAAAACTCATCTCTTTGGATTTCCTCACACCTCTCATCAATTTTCATTATTTCCTTGAAAAGAAATTAGACTTTTATCTTTTCTTTTTTCTTGCTTACCTTTTTTTTTTGGGTGCAAAACCAAACTTTATCACAACTGTAACACCCTCATTCACAAAGGAAAGGGCAAAAATTTCATACATAAACGAATGGAAATTTTTTTGTTTTTTTTTATTCTATCATATTTGTCCGTACGGATCTTTGATACTAGAAAAACTTTTTATTCTTTTGTCCCGGCTCATGATGAATTAGAAATAAGAATGAACCGGTGTTAACCTTTTTATCATCCTGTGCCGAGCTATTTTTTCACAGGACCTTCTTTATAGTAGAGTTTAACCATTAAGTTTGGGATGAATTGGTGTGATTTTTCTACGCCTAAGATACCTGAATATCGAACCATGAACAAAGAAAAGAATGAGAGAAAAACATGATGGCTAGTGACTGTGAGGCACTAATTCTTGACTGAATGCATAAATTATAATAAACTTATAATAAACCTCAAATTATTTTTAAATAAATTACAAGCTAAATGTCATAAATGCTAAGTTAAATAAAAGAAAACTTCATAATAAGAATAATCTCTATTCCTAATGATGAAAGCCAAAATAGGCCTAAAAGATCAAATTACACCTATCATAAAAACACAAGTCTAACAAAAGTCACCAAACTAACCGACTTATTTGGATAAAAAATAGCTTTCATCCCATAAATCTTGATCACCCCTGATTACCTGTTGAGAAAAAAATATAGTATGAATCAAATATCCAGTACGAATAGAGATTTACAACTATACATAGTGTCATCAAAAGAGTCTAATGAATGAATGAATGAATGCGAACTACGAACGAATTATGCATATATAAAAATTAGTGAGACTAGATAAAAATGATGAACACTCCAGATAAGGAGGAGGCTACATCAAAGGTTTATAAGGTTACTGTTAGTTCCCAATGACACGATAGATATCTAGAAGGGGGGGGGGTTGAATATATTCTTTTAAAAAATTATTTTACTTTAAAGATCTTACTTTAATAAATTCTTAATTAATAAGTTTAACACGGCGAAATACGATTTAGTTACCCCTTTCTTGATATGTTAAAGTAAGAATTCAACAAGCAATTATATGGAAGATATAGCAATTTAAAAGACACGATAAGAAAGAATCCAGGTTTTAAGTGGTTCAGAGCTCACAAGACTCCTATTCCATTGTTCTGCTCTTCCAGCAGCAAATCCACTAAGGATACTTTTACAGTTTCAGAATCACTAAGATTCCTTCAAGACCAACAGTCTTGGAACTCTAGCTCACTAAGAACTCTACAAAATCTAACAGACTTGGATACTCTAGTTCACAAAGAACTCTCCTGGAGTGATGTAGATTTGGATGTGCTACTGAGTTGCTTTTAACATGGTTTCTGAAGGACTTAGTAGCAAAACAAGCTTTCTTATCAGTTTTTTTCTTTTCAACTTCTTGCGTATATTTTTCTTGTGTAATTCGCTGCTCTTTCTTTTTGCCGATCTTTGGTATTTAAAAAGGTGAGGGCTTCAGTTTTCTTCCCGTTGGAACATCTGCTTGAGCTTTGTTTCTTTTCGTTACCTCACAGAGGAGAGCTTCTGTATATTATAATAATATAGCTCATTAATGCTCTGATGAGAGTTTATTTGATCTGACCTGTTAGTCTATGGAAGGTTGTTTTCTTTTTCTTTGGGGACAGATATGTCAGTCGTAGGTTCCTACCAACTTTCATAGAGTCATTTGGTCCTTCCATACTATAGGACTGATAGGACATAGTCCTCTGACTTTTTTGCCTTGAAAGTCTTCTTTCTGTTGCATAATGCGCTTGGGTCAGTCCCCTGACTTTTCTGACTTTGATCGATTTGCAGAAGCTTTTTGATTACTTCAATGCAGACTGAATTCTTGAACGAAATAGCTTCTGATCTGAGAGTCGTGATGTCTCTTGCCTTTTTGCTCAACGACCCTTCTACGAATACCCTTGCTGTTGTGATCGTCCTGTAATGGATCATCTCTTACTGACATCGTAGAGTTTACTCTACTGTTAGACTGTTGAACGTAGAGTTCGTTCTACGGCTTCTTGCTTAGAACATAGTTTGTTGGTCGTAGAGTCTTCTTGGCCAAAATCGTAGAGTCCATTCTACGATTGATTGTTTTGATCGTAGAGTCTTCTTAACTGAAATCGTAGAGTCCATCATACGATTAGATTACAACAAAAGATCAACCTAACAGTTTTGATCTATTAAAATCTAAGTCTTAGTACAACACAGAAGACTTTATAAATCCATACATTTATATAAGGAGATCAACCTAACAGTTTTGATCTTATCTAACACAGTCTTTGTACATTATTTCTTATCATCAAATTTAATCATTCAATGTTCAAGAGTTACAATTTCATACTGAGTTCAAATTCAAATACTCAAAGGCTAACAAAATACGTTAGTATGAAGATGTATGCAAGTACTGAATAGTACGTAAGACACATACGTCACCAATCCGCCAATCAATTCAAATATATCAAATAGTCAAAACTCGCACTTAGAGCAACATACAAAAGGATATGTCGTGGACTGATCATACCGCCACAGAAGGTGTCATGCCCCAGTGTCAAAAGGTTATACTTGTGGTACCTTCACAGATGATTAGCTCAAATATACCATAAGGTTTAAACTACAAAATGTAAGGCGAAAGGGGTTCAAATCATAAGATTTACATAATTATTTTCATATGATATCGAATAATTCAAAATACAAACATACTTAGCCTTCTCAAGATACCAAAGATAAAAAAACAACTCTCGAATGTCAACAAAAATATACGAAAATGTTAATTACAAACGAATAAGGTCTCAAAATATAATTTGTCCGAATAACGAGACATTACCAAACTGGTATATAGAATATAGCAACAATCAAGGGAACGAAGTACGAAATCCGTACTTAGATTAAGCAATGTAATACTTGAATAATTCCAAAAAAAACTCTTTAAATTCCCTCCGTTCAAACTAACCAAAAAAAATAAATAAGTAAATAATTTATCAATTTAGTAAAAAATATATATTATAATTTAAATCTAATATCTTTTAATTTTATATCTATTCTAAACATCATACTTAACTTACGAAGGAAATAAAATAGATTTCACTACCATCACTCCCTGACTTGGTTAAGCAAGTTCCTGTTAATTTTATTATTTTATGATTATTCTTTTTTTTAAACCATTAACATGAAATAGGATTTCATGTGAATGTCTTTTAATAATAAGAACCATACTTAAGTTTGTTTAGTGACGAAGTCATAATTTATATTCAGTTAGATCAAAATTATTATGAGGTTATAAATAATTCAGTGCAGGTTCGCAATCAGCGCCTCAGAGTCAATTTTTTAAAAATAATTTTATATTTTCAAATTGCATATATAAAATATATATTTAATTACAATGATAATATAATAATTGTTAACTTTATATATATTTATATGCATGTATATATACACTTTATTGACCATTAATTGTAATGTCCTAGAATTTCCACGTCTTTATTAATTAAATTATTAATTTAATTTCTAACGAGTTAGTTTTACGAGATTATTTAAATCTTTTTATGTGATTAATTAATTATGTGATTAAATAATTATGTAATTAATTACTAAAATTAATTAAAGGGGGTCACTAATATGTTATTAAATTAGTGAAAAAATCCTAAAGTTTTAATATCAAAATAATTGATAACTTTCCTATTAATTAAATATTCAATTAAATTGAATATAATGAGTGAATTAAATATAATAAATTAATTAATATGATTATTAATTAATGTAAATAATGTGAAATATTAATAATAATATTTATTAGTCCATTTAGTAATTTAATACTTATGGGTTAGAATATTTAATTATTTATTCAATGTAATTATTTATTTAATCATGGATTGAATAATTAATGTGTAAATTATTAAATTAGCCCAACATGAGTCAATTAGTAGCCCAAGTGGAGAATAATAAAATTTGACAATTTAGTAGCCCAAACAATTTAATAGAAGCCCAATTGGTATTTTAAATTAAAGCCCAATGATTGACCCACTTGAAAAATACTTAATTAAACTATTTATTTTATAAAAAAAAAATGGAAAGTGACTCACATTTTGGGACAAGAAGTCCATCAGCCGGCAACAAGGAGAAAGAGAGAGGATATTGTTTTTTTTTTATTATTATTTATTATTATTTGATTTTTCATTTATTTAATTAATGGTTGCTTGTTTTATTTTTTCAAGTACATGGATCATCTCTCTTTTCACCAACTAAGTCATTTAACCCATTCCTTGTGTAAGTTATCATCTAGGGGCATGGGCTAAATTATTAGATATAATTTGTGTATCTAAGAATTTGGCAAGTATACTTGAAAATTGGTACATATTTCACTTCATTAATTTCTCCAAGTTTCAAAAGAGAGAGTTTGAGAGCAAAGTATTTTGAGAGAGAGCAAGAGAAGGAGAAGGAGTTCTAAACTAGTTTATGTCTTCAAGATTCACTACTTATTTTGGAAGAAAAAGAAGAATAGCCATTAAATCAAGGTAATGGTTATTTTAAATGAAGTTTTGTTTTTAAATTAAATAAATCATCATGTTAGTATAAACATGTTAATATAGTTATTAATGTGTAGTTGTAATATTTATGCCATGCTTGAGTTTAATAGGTTTGGTTTGTATTTTGGTATATTTTATATGCTAAAATAGATGTTTAATAGTGTGTAAACAAGTTTTGGAATTTATGTCCAAAAATATTTTTATAAAACTTAGGTTTGATGTTCTAATATTATAGAACATTAAATCATGAGAAAAACAAAGTTTAAATCACTTAAAATGGAGTTATACACAAAAAGTTATGATTTATGGTAGTTTATGTGATGTAAAATTTTTTATAAAAAAATAATGATATTAAATCATGAAAAATTAATTTTTCATGTTATAAATTGATATTAAGTGATTGGTAATTTTTTTGGATTTTTATTGAGGAGTGAAAGATTTATTGATGGTATATTTTTATTTAAAATGTGTATGCCGGAACACTGTTCACATTCTGCTTGGAAGAAAAAAAAATAACACTGCCGCGCAATGCGCGAAGCACTGTTCACGCCAGACGCGAAGCCAAACGACGTCGTTTGGCATAAGAAAATAAATTACTCCACGCATTCGCGCGGAAGCTAGCAGAATAGACTTCAAAACGGCACCGTTTTGGGCCGTTCATTTTATTACGCACGCCATGCGCGGAAGACAATTTCGGAGAAATTACAAGTTTGCCCCTCCGTGTTTTTCTTGGCAAAATTACCATTCTGCATTCAGATCAGTTTTCAGCTTATTTACGGAAATGCCATTCGGGTTAATTTTAATTAATTTAAATATTTAAAAATTAATTTAAAAATTATAACAAAAATAATAATAATACAAAAATAATATTGGGGAGGATATTTTTCATTAATTTTAATATTTAAATATTTTAAATATTAATCTAGTTAGCTAATCATGGTTAAGTTAAATAAATTTATTATTTATTTATTATTTTAAATGTTAATAATAAATAAAGGTGATAAATTAGCGATTATTATTTAATTCCTATTAAATAATACTTAAAGAGAGATAAAATTTATAAATTAATTATTTATTATTTAAATATTATTAAATAATAAATAAGGATAATTAAGTAATTAATTATTATTTAATTAGCATTAAATAACGATTAATGGAAATTAAGTTATTAGAGTAATAATTTGTTATTTAATATAAATAATAAATAAGAATGATTTGATTATTATTTAACCTTAAATAATAATTAAAATTAATTAAATAAATAATTATTATTTAATTGACATTAAATAATAATTAAAGAGGATTAAGATTAGTAAACTATTATTTAATTTCCTTAAATTAAATAATAAGTAAGGTTAATTACTTAGTTAATTATTGGTTGATTAATATTAAATTAAAGAAGGTTAAAATTAAGTCAATAATTATTTATTATTTAATTATAATTAAATAATAAGTAAGTACAATTAGTTATTATTTATTTTAAATAATAACTAGAGTTAATTAATTAATTTCTATTTAATCAAGATTAAATAGTAATTAAATAGAGATTGAGTTAATAAAATAAATTGAATTTAATTAAACAATTGTAATAAGTTGTTTAAGGGTTTAATAAGTGTTTAACGCTTAAGAAAAATATTTTTTCTAACTTATTAAATTATTAACCTAAAATGATTAAGGGTCTATAAGGTTAATAATATTGTTTTGACTAATGTAAATTATGTGTTAATACTTATGTGTGGTAAATAAGTTCATTATTAAGCGTATAGTTATGCAAATACGTCGTACTAATTATTAGACCGACTTTATCAATGTTAGGTCTTTCAAAGCAAGTTAGTTAAAGCTAGACATTTATTGTAGCTGAGCAGACAGGCAAGTTCTCTAACCCTACTCATTTATTGTTGAACAAGTTTCTATACTTGTATTTATTGTCAAAACTTGAAGTGGTTTAATTATTTAAAATTATTCCACATCCATATTGTTTATAAAATCGCACTTAGTGCACTTGAAGCTTATTAGTTCTTGATTCATGAACTGTATTAAAAATGTCAAAAGCTAATAGTTCAGCTAGACATTACGTTTATAAATTCAATACTTGAATACTTTTAAAAGCTTATCCAAACCATTGTTGGGTGCGGATTTCTTATATTAAGTCTGAGAATTGAACAACCCTAAATTAGGGGATTTTGTGTCGGGAAACCAACTTTGGGCGTCAGTGACTAAATGTAATGCATATACAGCGGGTTGAATAGGCTGATCCCCTTGAAAACCAAACAACTCAAAGGGTCAGAGGAAACTCTATTATACCCTCGTTAGTTCAGGGTCATTAGTGATCACTCAGCATTTTAAGATTCAAATCTTCTGTTTATTAAAATTTGAATCCTGTTTCATTCACAATTGTTATATTTATTGTTGAACCATTGATGACATTTCCCATTCATTCATGATATATTAAATCTCTATGATTGTTCTAAACTTGCTGAGCAAACTAGTTGCTCATTCTTGCTATATCATGAACCATTTTTCAGATAATCCTGATTGCTCAAAGAAGGATAAGGGAAAAGGAAATGTCAGAGCTTAAGTTACTTGATGCATACTAATTAGATGCTTAAATTTCTGTTTACTGTTGTTAAACTTTTTGTAATTCCTTATGATAAGAACTGTTTATGTTAAGGTTAATAGACCCTGGTATTGTAACCTTTTTGTAAGGGAACAATATGTATTATTCCGCGATATTTAAATGCAATGTATGTATTTAATTGTTAGTAATGTGTTGAATAGTGAGAACCAAACTCGAGGTTATGGAACCCGAATTTGGGATCATCACATTAATAGACTTTTTTAAAGGCAAATTATTTATAAATAATGAATGTTTCTTAAAAAAATAATATAAAATAGATTATTAATTGGTTTAAAAAGATTATATGAATATACATATATATAAAGGAGGTAGAAATTAAATGAATTTGAGACTTAAGTGAGAAATTTATAAATTTTTAATTTGACCCCTATATTAGAAATTTTATAAAATTTCAATAGAGTCAATTTGTATATAATATTTAAATTTTTTAAATTTTACAATATATTATAAAACAAAACAAAAACCAGTTGGGTCAATTGACCCCACAACCCTCTACCTGGCTTCGTCACCATGTTTGTTAGTATGCATGCTTCAGTTTACCATCAACGTATCACATCCATATTAAGCTATTTTATAATCTTAGTCTAAGTCCAAATTTAAAAATAAATAAAACACTTGAAATTAATAGGTTTATTACAAGTGTAATTCTTATCAACAAACATAAATTTTGGAATTATAATTTATGCCTTGAGATTATAATTCCTACAAACAGTTTAGTAATAGAATTACCAATCTTAATTACATATTTATTAGTTATAGATTTACTTAAGAGGTTTTTCTTTTAATATAAGGCCCGTACTTTATTAAATTAAGATCATTCATTAATTACTAATAGTCTACATAATTTAATCACAATTTTGACCCAAACATAAAATAAGCCCTAATAAAATATTTTAAAATATATTTACATTTTTTAAATAATTTTGCGGGTATTAAAACAACACTTCAAAATCCAACCAAATTTCCAGAATTTCAGCTCTCCCTGAAAATATCACACTTTCAGAAGCAAAACCCAGTTGAGAATTACGAGCAATAGTTGCCACAAATGAAGATGGGGTACCAGTATCATATCAGTTCTTCTGTTCATTGCATTTGTTGGCCTTCCTGTTCCTACTTTTGGGGCATGGAGGGCTGCTTATTTGGAGTGTTTTTGAGTCTCTAGGTTATATACATAGCTGTGGCAAATTGCTTGCAGCAAAGGGGGAGAGAGAAACTAGAGAAAGAAGAGTCTGCTAAGCAAAAGAAGAGTAATAAGAGAAGGAGAGAGCACGAGCTGAACCTAGAGGATTTGGACAGAAGATTGATGGGGTTTAAATTTATAGCGCTAACAATGTATACACGACCGTTGGAAGCAATATAGGAAAGTCTTGACCTTTTGGTTCTGGTAGAGAAATGGAGTGGCTAATCTCAAAAACACTAGAATCGGAGGGCAATTTCAAATAAAGTAAAGAAGGAATTTCCTCCTACCTCAATTGTTTAACAGATAATAAATGTTGCACTCAAAGGACTATACAGATATCTCGTGAAGCCACTTGTAGACAGTAACCAAATTAACTAATTAAAGGATTAAAGCACCACAAGGCATCGGAGCAGCCAGAGCACAGTTACGGTCACAAAAGAAAATTGTCAAAATACTCGTACATAGAGAAAAATTCCAGTTTCACCTCATCTCCTTCTCATTTTTACACCATTTAGAACTCACATCTGTCGTTATCTCTCCTCTGCATGGGCATCAGGTGTATACAACATCCGAGCCTCCGCTTTTACTAGATTCTTTCTATGTATATAAACCTTAAAACTACACAATGTACATTTTTCTAGTACAAGCAACAACTTTTATTTGCAATACAACTAGATATGGGAAAAGGGGTAACTCAAACTAGCGACAGTTAGCTGTACAACTTCCTTTCTACGGCTCCTACGCAGGGTGTTGAGACTGAGCAGCAATTCTCCTTTCTGAAAACAAACAAATTAAAAAGGATAATTGAGTGCTAGTTGTTTATTAGTAAAACATGTCTTATACTAGAAGGTCACTCTAACAAAGAGGAGAGCGGAGAATTCAACTGTGACATTCAGAGACTAGAAAAGCCACAAGATATTTGGTCAATCCCTGTTTATTGGTTGCTCAAGGTAAAAAATGCCACAGGGAAAAAGTATTCAAACCCCCAATAAACAGTTATTTAACATTAGATTACTCCCCAAGGAAATAGACACCAAATACAGCAGTTTATCAAAAAAGAATATAACTAACGAGATGGGATGAGAAACTTATCCTTTCATAAGTACTAAAATATATAATCAAGGCAGACACAATCAAAAAACAGAGGGAAGCTTAGTACCTCCAGCAGCAACAAGTTTCTCTACACGAGCAACAATATGCTTTCCATAAGTGTATTTCTTCAGTGCATTCAAATGAACCTTGATTCTGGACAGAATTAGTTCACGTTCCTGATCACTGCATGTTTCGAGCACTTTTTGTACAACGTAATTCGCAAACTGGTCTTTCATCATTGCCTGGATTGAAAAGCAAAGATAATCATAACATTAGAAAATTTAAACGAAGCAAATAGTTAGTATAGACAAGTTTTTTCCTCATACTGCAAGCTACAGAAACAAAATACCCAGAATGCAGTAAGAAATTTGCTTTCAAAATACCCAGAATGCAGTAAGAAATTTGAAATGAAATCACTCGTACAAGCACATTTAGCTCGATATCAGACAAATTTGGTACAAATAACATACCTAGACTCTTAACACCATCGAGCATTATAGGGCATATAGTGGCACTGGCTGTCTACCAACAAAATATGTTGTGCTAGACAGTCCAAGCTTTTCTTCAGGGTCACTAGCTCTAACCCTCCACCCCCCAAACCCAAACCCTTACCCTTTATGTATCAAATTCCTCACAATTGTGTTAGGGTGTTTCATGGATGTACCCATCAAAGTATTGGTTTGCATAAATGTTTTTGCTTGTTTTGTAGGTATTACAACCATATCATCCAGAGTTATATTGTCAACAGACCTATAAAATTGTCCATGACCTCATACTATTACAAACTAAAACTCAACTAAAAAATGCATTTTATCCCAAACTATTGCAAACTAAAGAAAAGTTGTAAAGTTTTCAGTCATTACTATTATGAAAATGGCTAATAAGGCAGCTTGAATTGTAATTACAAGTATAAAAGAAAATGAGAGTATTGGCAGACCTGGAGAGGCTCATTTTCATCGGTTGTACCAAGCATCTCATGTACAAGTAGTTGACGTTCACTAGGATCACCAAAAGTTAAACACTTCTCAACAACATTTGAGGCAAACTTCTGCTGGCTCATTTGAACTATCTTCCCAGCTAATTCCTGGATTATAGTAGAACGTTCATCTGGCTTCCCATGCTCCAGCACATGCTGTAACAGGGTTAAAAAGGATGAAGCCAAAGAAACATAAAAAAAGAGGCAGTAGCATATTTCATGAGGAACAACTATGCAAAAATCATGATTAAAATAATCAGGGGTCCCTATAGTTGAAAGCACAGCAAAGATGACTATGCAATCATCCACCAATCTTATGAAGGATTCACCAATCTTTTCTTTGGACACTAGGGGTCTATGTTGGCTAGTGCAGTGATGTGCTTAGAAATTCTGACATATTTGTGTGAATAGGTGGTCTGCATTTTCCAATACATTTTGGCTTCTTGGATACAGTTCCATGAAGAAGCTTCCTACCGAGTATGCTACCATAAGGTAATTATTGGATACCAAGACATACGAAATATCATAAAATCATCAATTATCAGAGCTGTGTATCTAAGAAAGTATTATATGGTTTCCCAAGGACATACTACTTTGGAACTATACAAATTCATCATCATAACAATAGCAGCCAGAAGCACAGGAGCATAAACACTGGAAATTCGGAAAACTAAGTACACAAACCTGAACAACATAATTTCCATACTGATCTTGTGCCAACATGCTAACACAACCCATAATCTCATCCATCACCTTACTCTGTGTTTTTGGGTCCTCACAATGCTCCAGTACCCTCTGTTGCATAATAGACAATCACAAATACAAAATTATATCACTGATTCAAATAGCCAAGTCTAGAACATAAGAGCGTTAAAAGTTGATAATGTAATCTCAACCTGTATCACACGACACCCATATGGATGTGTAGAAAGGGTAACAACTTGATCAAAGAATGTTGAGATAATAAATTGAATATGATCTTCAGGAACACACTCGATACACTTCTGGATGACATGGTTACCATTCTGATCACGTACACAGCGCATAACATGACCATCGAGCTCTCCAATCATTTCAATTTTTTGGTCCAGATCAACTACTTCAATTGCCTGAATGGTATAAAAAACCACATTATCAATGAATGCTTGAGATTGAATCCATGATAGAACATGAAAGCTAGATACTTTTAGTAACAAAACTATTAAATAGCTTGAGTAACTCCCACCATCATATCATAACTGATGACTTGGGAGAAACACATGAACATAATTAGGAATCAAAATATGGATTAAAACAGAACAGAATCTCTAGGGAAGGAAGACCGGGACAAGTGCTCTATTTCTTTCTCTCGTTGCGTAGTGTAAAACAGAAGCACTTTTCTTTTGGTTTTGGAATGTGGTGGGGATTATTAGGTTCCAAATATAAAAGCCCTAGTTACTGATGTACACTACCCTTACCCTCAAAGTGAAAGTTAAGCAAGTAAAATACATGTAGATTGTAAATATATATTTACCGACGTATAGACATATATGGAGGCATTAGGTTCAACATCTAATCTAGTAACGAGAAAACCTAAAGGTTTGGTAGAATGGCTGCAGATATTAAAGATAGAAATTCCAATACAAAACAAAGCAACAACTGACATTGTCATGAAATATAGTTGGAACACTTTACCTTCTGGATTACTCGACAACCATACATTTGGAGGCTTAGTGTCAGTACATGCCCAAAAAGCTTGTTAGCCAATTCTCTTCTTTGAGATGCCATTCCATGCTCGAAGAACTAAAAACACAAGAAAAATCATTAAATGTGTGAAATTCACTGTAGTATGCACTGGGAAACATCACATAAACATGTAAACAAAAAAAGTCTGTAATAGCAACAGAATAGTGAAAAATATATATATATACCTTCTGGATTACATAATTACCAAACACATCAGTCATCAAAGTGACGGCTTCGGGAATAATTTCTTGGTAAACCATGCTTTTTTCCTCTGTTGTTGCCGTTTCAAGTTTCTGTTGAATAAACCGACTGCCATACTGGTCCGCACTGATAATCACAGCAGGAGTTAAATGAGTATTAAAGATTTCAAGATGAACAGGATTCAACCACAAATTAATTTACAAGAAATACCTGAACTCAACAACATGACCTGTAATTTCAAAAAGTTCAAAACATCTAGTTTTATTGCTCTTAAACTCCTCCAACAATGAGGAAGCAAAGCTATTGTCCATGTTACCAGCATCTAAGTGCCAGGGTCCCATGACACCCCCAGCTAAGTTTCTCATCCCAGAAGGGAACCGCTTATTAACATCACTGTGCCTGATTGGACTACCAGGTCCAACAGGGGAGTTTGGAATAACTGGACTTGCCAAGGGACTTCCAGCATATGACAAGCCAACTCCAAATGCAGGATTGCCATAATAACCATGATGACTAGAACCTTCAGTTTTACTACCTAATGGGACACCAAATGGTGATTTCTGAGGTGATAGTAAAGATCCAAGATAAGCTTTCTGAAGTAGATCCATGTATGAATTACCCAGGTAGTTCCTATCAACAGAGGGATCATTAAGACCTGCAGCATACTCGGCTGTCCTCAAGTAATGAAGATATACTGGATCCACAAAAGGTGCCTGAAGAGCACTGCCTGCCATCTGGTTCCCAATTCTGCCAAGATTTTGTGATTCTAATGCAGCATAATTCAGATTTGATTCAGAAGGAAAATTCCCCCCCATCATTCTTGAGTCCATTCCGGGGACAGCCATGGCTGATGCTGCAGCAGCATTTTCAAAGAGGGGTGGCATATTACCATTGCCAAGATGGCCTGACATCATGGGCAGTGGCAAATTCATGGGGTACCGACTTATACCATAGTTTGGAAATGAAGAATTTACACCATCAATATGCTGATAGTGAGAAGCTAAGCCACCTCCACCATTAAGAGTGGAAGTTGGAGATCCTTTTAGGTAAGAATTATTGGATGTAACAGATGTTTTGTGCAGATCAACTTGATGGGAAGAGATATTATGTCCCGATCCATCCACACTGCTCATACCAGAATTAGAGTAGGATAGTTTTGCTGATTGAGGAGAAGGCATATGTAATTGCCCAGGCTCAGATTTCTTCAGGTATGAGTGCTGCTTCACATTATTCTGACCACCTGGAATATTGAAGAGATAATTGTCATGATTATCAACATTTTGTTCAATATGAGATGGCAAACGATTATCTTCATTCATCACACCATTCGACAGATTCATTCCAGATAAAGCAGCTACCAAATCTGCAGGCTCACTTATTTGAGAGGAGACGCCATTAAATGAGTTTGAACTTATGCTTCTCTTTTCTAAAGTGCCTACTCTCCCACCACCAATAGGAGTAGGGCAAGGACTAGGAGCTCTGGCGATGTGTTGGGGATCAGGGGTTGTGCTTCTTGACAAGGAAGCACCCAGTGCAGCAGCATAAGAATATGATGCAGGTGGGCCAACATGTTGAGCATATGAGGTCTGAACCTTTGTACCTGATCGTATATTATCTGTAGAAGCCAAATCCCGATGCAATTGAGCCAGATCAGCTTCAGCCAACCCTAAGGTGTCGGCATTTTCATTGGAAGTATTACACCTAGGTGTGCAAGAAGGGTGCCCAGAAGCAGGAGTTACGCGGCCTAAATCCTCCTGCACAGATGCTACATTGTAAGTTTACAAGAGATAAATAATTGAATTTTTTTGAAACATAGAAGTACAATGTTTCAATGAAACTTCGTAGCAACGAAACGTGATCTGTGAAAAGAAAAGGTTCACATTCAACAAATAACATTTATTCAGAACAAATCAGATGATACACTAACAATTGTCTAGAAATCTTTGTGATTAAATACTTATACTCTGCAAAGAGAGAGAGAGAGAGAGATAAGAAATGGTCCACATAGAAGTATCAGGTATTGGAGTATAAACTTCTACACAAAAAATTTGTGATATCTAAAAAGTCAGCCGTGCTCTGGCAAAAAGCTCTCTTACATTCTCTTCTTCATTCCCAAAAAGTATATCTTTAGTATCGAGGTCAGGACAAACACAATCAAGGACTAAAGTTTAATTTGTTACCAATACCAAATCTGCAATTCAACAAGGGAACAAAGAACAAAACTGACACCTGATATTTATACCAAACCCAAAGAGAGGTGTGGCACATCAAGTCCCAGTTAAGACATATACATGTGCTAAAAAATAAGGAATAAATCATGACTTAATATGTCTATTACAAATAAAGTAGATAATTACGGAATTTTAAAGTTGCCGAGCATGCAAAGCCCAGGCTCAAACCCAAGAACAACTACTTTGGAACATGTGCCAAAGCTTAGGGTTTCTAACAAGCCTAGCGGAAAAATGAATGACAAGCAAAACAATTTAAGTTAATCTCCTTAGGATGTCAGATAAAAATTTTGGGGTATGTGGTGTGCCTCAAAATTTAACCATGTGCCTCAAAATTTAATGACTGAGCCACAAGATACATGCCATAGGCCACAACGGACCTTTCACAACACCAATTCACATATTGTACCATGAGAATTTGTAAACACGACATCCTCCACTAAAAATACCAGTACAACTGATGGTGTAATTTCTAAAACATCCTCTAGATTTCATATAATAATAACTAATATGAAGCTACTAGCATTCAGTTCAAAAAGTGTAGAATTTAAACCTTAGCTTCCCTATGTGCCTCTCCAAAGAACCTCATGAGCAATTCTGGTTCCATAGGATTTTTCCTTTTCAATTTGTGTACGGACGCACAATTAGTGATCCACCTTTATACTTCTTTTACCCCGCTTTACAGCATTTTATAAATACACTTTTGTGGCATACAGGAAAAGTAGAAAGAAGCAAAAGGTATATCAGCAAGTATATGTATCAAATTACATATAAGCAAAAAAAAACAACACTTCATTTGGTACATCTAAGGCACTCATGTCAAAACAAAATAAACGAAGAAATTGAATATTAAAGTCTCCTTTCAATGGTGTGGGTCAGAAAGGATATACAGACTCTTGCAGTTTTAACAAACAACCTGGCCTTTATAAGCTGATTTTTAACTGCATATATACTTCACTGACAATATAAATAATCAAACATTGCAAGAAGTATAAATTAATGAGTAGGATAAGTAATCAGGTTAACATAAATAAAGATATAGAATTATTAAATGAAGATTAAAAAAAACTATAAAGTTAACCATTTAACAGCAGAAACAAAGTGGGTGATTGAACCCGACAACCCTTCCAAGACACATAATCTTGCTCCAGTTTCAATAAGTTGACTCAATCAGCAAATGAAGATTGCCAATTGAAGGAATAACAATCCTTGTTAATAAAAACTGTCATTAAGTAATGGATCAGATAATCCAAGACATCAAACACAAGCTTTCAACGTAACAATTCGTAAAGCAAATTATTCAGTTGTAAAAAGTAAGGGCACAAGTACACACGAAAATTACCTGAAATATTTCAGCAAGGCTCTTTTGTTTGCTGCCTAATCCTAAACCAGGCAAACCAATCAGTCCATCACCACCCCACTCCACCGGAACTTTATCTGACTCACTCTCACTCTCTTGTTTCTTGGAGTTAAACCCCGGTGGCTTTGAAAAGAGTGACACTCCCCCCCCAACACCACTATCATTTCTATTCACTTTCCTCCTATCCCCAATCCCTCCCACAGCTGAACTTGCTCCCTGCAACCTCTGTGCGAACCTCCAATCCTCCTTTGATAGCAAAGGAGGCGGCAGCCTAGGGTTTAGATTCACATTAGAATAATAATAAGATAAATAAGAAGGATCAGACCTAAGCTCTTCCTCAGAGGCAAACCCATTCCCATTCTTATTAAGGACAAACTCCGAAAAGGCGGAACCGCTGCCGCTTCCATGATTAAACAATCCACCAACTGCACTCAAAGACCCCTCAACAGTAGGTGGAGCTGACCCGCTTCTATACAAATTCAATTCCTTTTCTCGATCGTCAGAGTCTTGTCGCCGCTGTTCACGAAGCAAAAGCCCTATTTCCTTCTCTAATTCATCCCCAAATGATCCTTCATTACCACTAAGCATTGGCCTTCTACCTAATTCAGATAACATATTCACAGACTAATCAATTAATCACTCATTCAACAAGAAGCTCACAAACCCTAAAAAGCCTAAAACTAAACAACCAAAAAGTAAACTTTATAATCCAAACACTCTAAACCCTTCATTCATAACCCAAAAATACGCTCTTTAAACCCATAAAAATCCAATTTTTGATCACAAAACTTCAAGAAACTTCACCTTTTCAAACCCCCCATTAAAAAGGTCTACAATCAGAAATGAAAAAATACTATAATAAATAATCTCTGATATCATCGTGAACTGATAGAGAAACTAAAAATAGAAAAGGCAGGCAACATTTTCTCTCTTTAATTGGACAACAACAGTGCTGTAAGAAAGTGTTGCAAGAAAACAGAAAGAAACAGTGAGCTGCAGAGCCAGTGTTTGTAAGAGAGAAGAAGGAGAGATCAATCCGGCGGCGAATTGTTCTTACAAAGAACCCTTTTAGGGTTTTGTTTTTCAACTACTACTCTCATCAGGATTAAATACAGTAAACTGATTTCTCATTAATTTATGTTCTTTCAAAAACAAAAACAAAATGTTTTCGCATTAATTTGTTTTCAGAAAGTTTACACATTTAAATATACCTTTAATTTATATATAATTAATCAATATTTAATATTATATATATATGTGTGTGTGTGTCTTTCTTTTATAACGTAAATTAAAATTTAATATTTATTTTATTCTATTAATAATAATTAATATTTATTTTATTCTATTGATAATAATAGAATGATTCTGTTCATAAAAATTAAATAAAATAAAATAAAAAATTTATTCTACACTTAATAAATTAAAACAAGGGACTATAGTATATATATTTGGAATAGATTACATTGAGAGAGTTGAAAAAAAACCTTTTAGGATTTTGTTTTCCAACTACTACTCTCATCAGGATTAAATACAGTAAACAGATTTTCTCATTATTTTATATTCTTTTATAAACAAAAACAAAATGTTTTCACATTCATTTGTTTTCAGACGGTGTTCAAGTGCTTAGAAAATAAAATAATGACCCTGAATAATAGGGACCTAATTGACCAAGTGATTATATATAGAGAGAGAAATGGATAGATAAATATGAGTCTTTATTAGTATTACATATTATAAAATTTTCAGTTGAATTATATTTTTATAAAAATTTATACATAAAATCGGAAAATATTAAAAAGATTGTCCATCATATTATAATTTTTTTAATTTTTTTTATATAATTAGTAAATAAAATTACAGAATATATTATTTTTTAATAAATATATAAAAGTTTAAATAAATACTATATATAGAGAGATATAATAGTATATATGGAGAGATATAGAGAGCGAAAGAGGGACTGATGTAATTTCTCTACTCGTGTAGTGAGTGCCACATAAGCACCTTAGATTAGGTGGGCATGGAGAAAAGAGTTATTTTATACTTATCTATTTTTTTTATTCAGATATAAGATAAATAAATATAACTCTATCTTATTTTATTTTTAATTCAAATAAATAGACCACACTCATTTATCTTATATACGAATAAAAAAATAAATTAAAAAAATAGATAAATTTAAAATTTTCTTAGAAGAAACTGCCCTTAAAGTTGAGGCATATGTCATGTCTTAAGTCAATCTCATATTTCTATTTTAATAATAACTCGCTGCTTGTAATTTTAAATTTACTGAAATAAAGAAATATAATTAGGTTGAAATATCACATAACAGTGTCTCGGACCACTGAATAATTACTCTTAAAAGTAGGCAACTATCTGCGTAAGTGGTAACTACTCTCACGATAAATGTCTATAGTACCCCTTAAAAATATTCCTTGTTTTCATTTTTTAACATATTTTTGCTCTATTATGGTAATTGAGAAGGGGATTCTAGAAGCTTGCTTCCTTTTCAATTTTTATTTTTAGTAATAAAGTACATAAATTGGATAATAACGATCTAAGGGATACCTGCCAATTCCTACAAATTTTACAAAGAAAATCTGGCAGAAATGCAGAAGCCGCTAGATTGCTCTGAAAGAGAGACTTTCTAAGAAAGTAATTTTATTAAGCCCACCCTCATGGTGGATCAACAAGCAATTGCATTTTGTCATATTATTTTATAAATTAATTTTTATATATATATTTTTTACCATTATAGTAATACTTCTATTTTTCTCTGCCCCAAAATAAAGTATGTACTTGGTTTCAAAAACCACATGCATGTAAATTATATTATTTTCACCCATTTATATCGCTTCCAATGTATATATTTATATTTTTGTTGTTTAAAGTCTTTTTATATATACCTTTTTTCTAATAATTTTCAGCTACCCCTCCTTTTTTTTTTATATCTTATCATTGATACAAAATCTCTATATAAATAGATCAAATATAGTAATTTAGTGATAAAAGTCTCTCTTTATTGTACAAGTGGTAATACTTGAGTGGTAAAAGTCTTTTTTTATTGCACTAGGTTATAAGTTCAAATCTATCATCCAAAAAGAAGTCAAATTTTAGCCTACGAAAAACTAATAAAATAATTTTCTCCTAAGTTTTTCCTAATCCGCTCTTAACTCCGTTTTCATCAGGGGTGGAGTCGAAAATTTTAATTGCATTGGATTGAAAAGTGTACTTGGACAGTTGAGTTAGACTGACCAAAAATTTTTCAACTTATTTATTTTGGACTGATATGTATGTTAAAAAAAAATTGAGCTAGGTTACAGTCCTTTGAATCTACTATATCCTCCATCCATGGTCTTCATGCTCTTTTTTTAACCTCTAAAAATAATATATTCTTAAAATTGAATTATAATATTATATAGGGTAATGAAAAAAAACCATATCTACAATGCACTTAGATATACTCCATATGATAAAGCATATCAATGGATGCATTCTAATGACTTTTCTTCTAAATATCCACATAATCAAGTTTATCATCTACTTTAATATTATTTCTGACACACGATCATGTGTGTGCATATATCTCATTCAAACTAAACTTAAGCAGGTACAATTTGGATTGGGGAATTTGTTTATTTATTTTTGGCATTAATTTCAATAAATGTTATTCATGGTTATCATTTATCACATGAATAACATTGCCTTAAGCACTTAATTGATAAATAAAGCATATCATGTATTTTAATGCAAGTGTCCATCTTTCAGTGTCTTTGTTACGCAAATAATAATTTTTTTTATCACAATAAGAGTCTTATTTATAAAAATAAATAAATAAATAAATAATTTTGAGTTATTTTTTTATTAATAATAGTGCAAAAATACTCTATACTTTCATATTTTTTATCGTAATTTATTAATTAACTAACAAATTATATTTTTAGAAAGATGATAAAATTGAGATTTAGACTTCATTTAGCGTTTCAATTGGACCACATTTATCAAGGGAACGAATTAAACTATGTTAAATACTTAAAATCTAATCCTACTAGCTACCAGGTAGAATATAATATATATAGACAGAACATTTTGGTGAAACCTAAAAGATGACGGGGACTTGGCAAATAATTATCTTTATGTGAGAATGACTTGCTTATGATCCCTTTAGGTTGGTAAAAAAACACTGATGACGTGTCACACTATCGCATGAGATTATAGGATAAATTTAAAGACATAAAATATAAATATAAAATTTAATATTATATTTATTTTAATTATTAAAAATTAAAATATGATATAAATTTTAATATAATACATAATTTTTTAATAATTAAAATAAATATAATATTTAAATATTACGTACTTATATTTATTCGAGATTATATAGGAAAATGAACTTATTTTTCTCCCATTCATTTTTGCATATATTGTTTTACCTTTTAAGAAAAAGGTCAACACATATATGTTTGGATGTAGAATTTGTTGTTTGAATACATTTTTTTTTTTGAATGTTTGTTTGAATACATTATCACATAGTAATATATTATTTCCTCCGTTTTGAAATAGAAAATTATTATTAATTTTTTGAAATTAATTTAACATATTTTTAAATTCAAAATTGATATGAAATTTAACATAATTATGGGTTAATTAAAAATTAAAATTAAAATTAAAATTATATAATTTATATTTAATAGAGGTTATGTGGCTTAGCAAATGGTTATGTGACTTGCTATGATTGATGATGATCGTTAGGCTCACTCATATATAATAAATCAATAACTAATTAAAATTTATCAAATTAATTTTTATAATATTATTTTATCATCACAGCAATGCTCCTTCCATAAATACGTGTTATCAAAATTCTTATTGTTACCCTTTTATTTATTTTTTTAAACAAACCACTTGTGACATAAACGTAGAAAATATAATACTCTTTGTTTCAATGTTAAAATCAATACTATTTCTTTAAAATTAATTTAGAATATTCAATTTTTTTATCAATATAACTGTGAATATCAAAGTCTATCTTAAAAATACTATTAGTTATAACATTTATTGTATTTAAAATTTAAATGAATAGTATTAATTTTAAATTTGTAGATGTCTCAAATTAATTTTTAAAATTTTAAAGCCAAATTTGAAACTAAAAAGTGTATTACTTTAATAAAAGTTTAAAATGACATTTGTTTTGGTTAATAGTTTGCACGTGGCTAAGTATTATATCATTACTTAAATATTTGAAACTTGTAATTCGGAATGTAAATTACGTACAGAAAACCCACATTGAGAAAGAAGATAACATATACAAATGCTCTAGTGAACAAGAAAACTCGAAATAGTATAAAATAAAATAAAAAATTATTTTTTATGAAAATATGATGTTAAATTTAAGAATATTGTGCCACTATATCAACAACAAAAATAAAATTATTGTTTTAAAATAAAATTAACAAATAAAACACTTTTTATGGAACGGATTGAGTTTTTCGGTTTGTGATTAAATTTTAATGCCTTAGTGTAAAATTCTAAATTTTAAATACAATATAATTTTAAAAGATAATTAAATATTAAATTAATTTTTGTTGTAGGCGTATTCAATTAAACAAAACAACGTTATCTTTTGTATGATAACTCACACAATTTCATGCGATGTCTCTCAATTTTTTTTGCCTAATTTAAATAAATTAAAATAATTTAAGTAGTTGTGCTCAAAACTGTTTTAAATGAGCTGAGATAAATGTGACATGTATTATTCTTTTTCTTTTGAACATAAAATTACACGCCTATTATTATTATTATTATTATTATTATTATTATTATTATTATTATTATTATTATTTATTTTATTTCATTGATAATCAGGTCATCGGATCATATTTGTATTGCCTAATTAATTGAGTTTAGTTAATGGTCCGATCAACAATTAATTTAACTAGCTTTCCACAGAATAACAATACATGATTAAGTTAATTGTCAAATTTTATATGCCTGTAATTTTAGTGTAACAGTCTTATCAATTTGACACTAGGCAAACATAAAAAAATAAAAATAAATTATAATTATAATTCAATAGAAAATTAAAATCTCACAATTAAGAGATTAATTATTGACTTTGCAGTCCATGCACATGGTGTGTGTCCCATAATTAGTTAATCACATTTTTGGGCCTAAAGCTGATGAACAGACCCGGAGTGGGCTTGGCCTTTTATACTTAATCAGCTGGTCTTTCCCTACACCTCAAGCTCAAAGTTAGATATTATCATACAGTTCAACACTGAGAAATCAAGACTTCATTTTATGGATCAAAAAGATAACAAAGATTTCATGTTACACTGTTGATCAATTGGGAAGGGGATTGACTTTATATCACCTTGTACAACTTACCCATTAAGTTATCAACTGAGTTAAAAGTTTAAATTGTTAAATAGAGTACACAAAATGTATATTTTATTTTAAAAAATGATATATATGTCGACAAATATGTGACAAAGTTGAATTGCGATCAACGTAGAGTCATTCTTAATTCTTACATATTTTATGTATGTAAATCCGTTGTAATTATAATTTGACATAAAACTTTCGCATTACATAACATGACGTCGTCTTCTTCCTTTTTTATACATAAAATGATAGAGTGCATATCATACAATCAACCCAAAGGAAATATTAATTGAAACTCTAATACCGTATTAAGTTCTCAACTGTTAACTTAACGTATATTAACTAGAGATCACAAGAACGTATGAAGTATTATTATGCTTTCATATCTCCACTACCCTAAAAGTTAGATTGTGATATTTAATTATGATGGTTTCATTGTTTAGCTCAAGTTTTCAACTTAAACAGTATAAGTGTGTAATGAAACGCAAAATTCATGTGTCAGTTCCTTAAGAAGGGCATTTGTACCAATTTCCTTTTCGTATTAGTAGCTTTCGCGGTTAGTCAATTTTAGGGACTTGAGGACTACTTTCGAGAAAAGGCCAATAGAGACATTAGGAAAAATTCCTAATCTTTGTTCTGTCCTTGTTGAGAAATAAACTCGAGCTAGCGGAAATAGCTTAAGTGATCACTGAATCTTAGAGAACACCAGCTGGTGAAAGGTGAGGATGTTAGCTACTAAGGAAGAAGATCATTCAACTTTTCTACCTGTGTAGTGATTTTCTAAGACAAGACGGCAGTAATTGTTCCTATTAAGCCTAAGAGTTCACGTAAGAAGGCGAGACAGACGCCTCTCTGCATACCCAAACTCAACGATGGCTCCATACTGTTTGATTTTGACTCCGATACCTTTAAATGTCTCTTTTGAACATTTTTAAAAATAAAGAATCAAATGACAGGAGGTGAATCAACAGACGTAAAGCGAGAAGTTTTATCGCTAAACTAACACATTTAATCTAAATTCTTAATGGTTAATTTCATCTTTTTCTTATCCTTTCCATTTTTACCTAAGTAATTGAGTTAGTCATTAACATTAAGAACTATATAGTCCACTCTTTCTGTTATGCGCCCTTGGGAAACAACAATCCTTTTAACATTTCTTCATGCAATGTCACTACAGTTGCCACCGTGCCGCAGATATATTCATTACTTGCAAAAATTTCAATTGGCTACTTATATTTTGGGGGTAACTTGGATTAATTTTATCATATTTATCTATGCAAAAATAGTTAAATTATTTTGAAGGATAATTGCACTTAAATTTTAGATATTTTCAAAAAAAAAATATCTAATTAAAAGTAAAATGATTGCTTGAGTGGCGAACTTGTAAAGATATGCAAAATAAGTGTTAAAATATTATTATGTCTCTAAATAATAACAAAACAAAAAGCACATTTTGAAGGGTGAAAATATAAAAGAAAAGAAAAACTTTATGCGGACATGATAATTGGACACAAGCGCTTTATAATTTAACCTATTTGTATTTTGACCCTTGGAGGTCAAAATATAAATAGGTTAAATTGTAAAACACTCATGTCTAATTTTTATGTTCAATTATCATGTTTTCACGGAAAAGCTCAGAGGAAAAAAAGGCAACCCTTTTAGGGCCCGTTCGGCAACCCTTTTAGGGCCCGTTCGGGAATGTCTTATTTTTTTTTACTTAAAGTTAAAATTTTAGTAGATTTATAAGTTAAAATTTTAATAGATTTACAAGTTAAAGTGTTTGGTATCACTTTTACTTATAAGTCGAGAATTATAAATAATAGTTGTGAACGTGTTCGACTAATAAAGACTTATAAGTTATGTAAAATATAAGAATTACTAAAATATCTTTTAGTAAGAAGAACATTAGAAAAATAAAAGAGAACATTTCTGTCGTTTCATAATGGTTGACCGACTTAAAAAAATGATTGATTTTTTTTAAGCAACAAATTCCTACTTATTTTTTTTGACTTATAAGTTAGTAAATAAGTAACAACCGAACGAAAAAATTGAAAAAATAACTGATAAATTGAATTGACCAACTTATCAGTTGATGCCGAACATACTCTTATTCCTCAAAACTTTTGAAAAGGAAAAGCCAAATGTTTAGTAGCCCATTACTGTTTGTGCTTTTAACTGCGGCATGTACTCACTATTTTAGGAATGTCGCAACTTTTTGTAAAGGTTTTAAAAAGCTAGCGCTACTACCACTAAAGAACATTTTTTAACTTCTGGAAAGGAATTAAATACAGCTTTATTCCATTTTCTTTAATTTTGTCATCAAATTCGGGCCCAAAGAATCCAATTATCGGTTGTAACTCGGAAGCATCCAAAAGCTCTCAAGAGGTCCAATAAATTAGTGAAAAACAATTCTGATTTTGTGGTTACAACTACTAAAATTATACTCTCAGTAGATAGTACAACACTTGACAGCTTAAGGAGTACAAAACAACTGTTAAGAATGTTGATTACATTAAAAAATGAATATTTTGTAAGGTTGAAATAATGATTTAAATCTAATTGAATGAACTTGGGCTTATAATATTATTCAGAATGTCTTCATTTTCATCAGTAGTGTAGGTTAATTAAAGAAAAATCTTGTTATATATGACGATAAATTTAGGTCGATATTAAATGTTAATGTATGTGAAAATATGAGATTTAAAAGAATTAAAAATGGACTCACGCAATATTATTTTATTTTATCAAAATTAGGGTTCCATGTTAATCGCAATTGAATTTTGTCATATATTATTTTTCAAAAGCTACACCATTTTAAACTTTAAAGAAAGATTTTAACCTTTTTGTTACGATATAAAGGTTCACATACATTACTCTTGGACATATACTTAGACTTGACAAACGGGTGGGTTGGATCACCCGTGAATTGAGTTGTTATGTATCGGATTTTTTTAGGTCATTTGGAGTGGATTCTCTAATCTTTAGGACACCCCTTTGAATAGGTTTAATCGATTCATTTATTAGAAAAGAAAAATAAAATCAAGAGCTATCACTACAGTTGAAATAACATTTTTTAGTAGGCCATAATACATCCTGACCAAGTTAATGGGTTGGGTGGCCCACAAGTTTCTTGCTTTATTTTTTTACATATTTTTCTTAAATGTTATTAAACCATAAAACATTAAATCATAAATTATTTCTAGTTCTTTTGAATAATAACATATAAATTGCTTCAAGTATTCTAAAATAACAAAGCTTAGCTTGTTTTAAAACAATTAAAAATTTATAAAAATATAAAGTTGTTTGCATAATAAGATATTATCATCTCTCCGGCCTACCAGAGTTATATTTTCACCATTGTCATTTTCTCTGTCTATATGTACAAAAGGCACAACAAGATGAAAAATCAAGTAATCAAGGTTGACAAATGTTAAATGGTAATAACTAATGGTTCACCTCATCCATGAGTTGACTTGTTTTGGGTTAAGTTAAATGGACCAGATCTAAAAGACCCGTTTTTTAATAGGTGACTTTATTCTTGTCCAAATTCTTAAATTTAGCGAGCGGATTGGATGACTGTGGATATAGGTGATGAATTGTCAAGTTTAAATATTCTTAATAATTTTTTTAGGGTAAATTTCACATAATCACTTGACTTTTACACATTTTCTCACATGGCAAGCTGTGTTTTAAAAACTAACACTTGTTTATTGTGACGCCCCCAAATCTAGGCCCACACAGCCCAAACTTGAGTCGTCAAAAGACTACAACAAAATTATTACAACAAAGCACAACGTACAACAATACAGTGTATAATAATACACAACTAAGTCTTCACTATTATTGCCACACTATTTTACAACACGTGAAGACTAGGACAGCTATTCCTCGGACTCTCACTCCATCCCCCGGCTAGACCCCGTTACGTTCTCATCTCCTGTTGAAAACAATGGAACAAAAGAAAGGGTGAGCTCAAATAGCCCAGTAAGAAATATCATGACTAAGATAATGACGAATAAATTATCATTAGCCTTCAACAGTTGAGTTCTTGATAGAATACAATAGACTACAAGGTTTATATCAAAAACTGTAGTTAAATTCTTAAACAACGTTCAGATCAATAATAGCAGCGGAATGAGCAATCTATTAGAAGAATAATGCAGACCATAATGTTCACTCGCTTCTCTTTTTAGTAAAAACATCATCAACTTTTATCATCTGAAATACCATTAGTCATGATAATAAAAATTCACAGTTCCTGGTCATAATCATGCAAATCAACAGTTCATCTTTGCACTACGGGCCAAAGATATTCAATAAAGCACCAACGGTCATGATTATACCAGATTCAGCCTTTGGTCATAATCATACCAACCAACAGTTCATCTTTGCACTACGGCCCAAAGAGAACATTCACCACGTGCCATAAAAGACACCGAACAGATGTATCGCCTTTAACCTAGTATATCGCCTTTAACCTATCATCTGTTCAACAATTATATCACATCTGTGCCCCCGGCCACAGATATTCACAACAGCTTGATTCTTGATGATTAATACAAATAACAGTGATACAAATGATGAACAGAAGAACAGGATAAACAATAAGTATCGGAAGTTTACTTTGTGCAGATTCAAATAATATCCAAATTGCCAACATGATGTGAAGTGAAATTTAAAAATGATATTCAAGCTCCACAGTTCAGAATAACGATTACAGTTCAATAGAAATGTTCAGAAAATAGGAAGGTTCAGTTGAAATAATGAAATTCAACTATTATGGAACATATAATATTTTCAGGAATTATAGAAGCAATAGTTCCATAATAAGTTTCGAATTAGGTGTGTGAAAGAAAATAATATCCCTTACCGTAGCAGGTTTGATTAACAAAAGGTGAAGGGAATTAATATCCCTTACCATAGTAAGTTTGAATAATGGAAGATGAAAAAGATGGTATCCCTTATGAGTATAAAGGAAAATGATATCACTTACGAATATGGAATAAAAGTGTCATGTGATAATTCGTGTAGACAAATTATTTTCACAGGAGACAAATAAAAAGGGTTATTCACCAACAGGCGATAATCCGCACCGTAAGGTTATTCCCATCAATTTGAATACGAATAGTTATTCACCAAACAGGCGATAATCCGCGCCGTAAGGTTATTCCCATCAATTTGAATACGAAGAGTTATTCACCAAACAGGCGATAATCCGCACCGTAAGGTTATTCTCAATGATTAATAAGGAATGAATACAAAAGGTTATTCACCAACAGGCGGTAAACCGCGCCGTAAGGTTATTCCCACAATTTGAATACATGGAAGTAAATGGCACAAGAAAGAAACGATATTATTTTCGAGAATCAAAGAATGATAATCCCTTCAAGTAAGAAAGAAAATAATATACATTTATGATGATGCAAAGAATGATACCCCTTACCTTAACACGTGACTGGATATTGATTTAAATGAGGTTGATCAACCTATATATTTATAATATAAATTAGTAATTACCACATATAAATTTCAAAGTGTATGATAACTCGTATATTATGAACTATCAAAATTATATATATTTAACATAATTTTTGTAGTATAATATAATAACTTTAGAATAGTTTTTAAAATAATAGTTCAAAATAAATCTTCCAAAGAAAGCTTTTAAAAATGAATCTTCTCAAAGAAGAGTCTTCTAAAGGAAGATTTGTGAATACCGTGAAAAATAGGAATTTATGAAATTACTACTCTTTAATAAAAGACTTACTTGAAAAATTCCTGCACTCCTTTTGGCTTTCAAACTCTCAAAATAACCTTACTATGCTCAAAATTCTCTCACAATAAACTTATAGAAAAATTTATGTATTTTAGATATGATTTTCTTATTCAGCGAAAGACCTATTTATAGCAAATGAAGTTACTATGCGTAGCACGCCGGGGAAGGAAAAATTGGGGGGCTGCGCCTACCCCCCGGCTGCGTAAACGTTTTTAAAATTTTTTCAATACTTGCACAGTAACTTTGCACAGTAACTTTAAAAATTTTCAAAAAGTGAACAGTAATGAACAGTAACTTCTGTCGGCAGATGAACAGTGTCTTTCCCGAGATGAACAGTAACTTCCGTCAGTGAATAGTAACTTTTCCGGGAATGAATAGTAATTTTTGAAAAATAATAATATTATATATATATATATATTTTTTTAATAAAACAAAAATACCAATTAGTAATATGACAACTAAAATAATTCTACCACAGTGATAACAATAATTCAAAATAATGTAACGACTACTGTGTCGATTATCAGATCAATAATATGAATTACTATGCATTTGTTACTGTGGCAATTATTGGTTTAATAATGCAACATGTCGTGTAGTAACAATAATGCAAAATACTGTGTAGCAACAATTATTGAATTGATAACATAAAATATTATGCAGTGATAATTATTGATGAAATGATGCGCAACAGTTACGGTGTCAATTATTAGACCAATAATACGAGACACTGTGCAATACCGTGTGTTACTGTAGAGTACCACATGCTACCGTAAAATACCATAAATTACCGTATGCTACTATTCTTTTATCACCAGTATTTAAACAGTTAACACCGTTGACTATTTTTATTTAAAAATGTTACTTCTGTCGTTTTCTATATCCGACAATTATTCCGTTGTGGGGTCCACCAATAATTAGTTATTTCGGCGCCGTCGTACGGCCCGAATATTCCCCGACCAAACGAATATTCCCCGACAAAGCGAATATTGTCCGACAAAATAAAATTTGCACATAACATCCTTAACTTTTAACTTTATCTATTTAACCACTTACTGTTTCAGAAAAAATATATATGAAGAAAATTAATTTTATATTTCATAAAATTCGGGGTCTTACAACCTCCCCTCCTTATGAAATTTCGTCCCCGAAATTGACGTACCTGGCATTTCGAAGAGGTAAGGATACTTAGATTTCATCTCAGATTCTAGCTCCCAGGTCATTTCTTCAATATCTTGGTTCCTCCATAAAACCTTAACTTGAGGTATAACCTTTGAGCGTAGAATCTGCTCCTTCTTATCTAGGATCTTAACAGGTACTTCCTCGTACGTTAAATCCTCTTCTATAACGTCCGGTTCTAACTCAATGACGTGGTTTGGGTCATTCACATATTTACGTAACATAGATATGTGAAAAACGTTATGGATGCGAGACATACTTGGTGGTAGGGCTAGTCTGTAGGCTACGGTTCCTACTCGATCGAGAATTTCAAATGGGCCAACAAATTGAGGGTTGATCTTTCCTCTCTTTCCGAATCTCGTAACCCCTTTCCATGGAGAAACACGTAAGAATACATGATCTCCGACGTTGAATCTCTCATCTCTCCGATGAAGATCGGCATAACTCTTTTGTCGTTCTTGTGCGGTCTGTATTCGTTGTCGGATCATTTGGATCTTTTCTGTTGTCAAGCGTACCAACTCGGGTCCCAACAGTTTTGCTTCTCCTACCTCATTCCAACATACTGGAGAGCGACACTTGCGTCCATATAAAGCCTCGAATGGAGCCATACCTATACTTGCTTGGTAACTGTTGTTGTAAGAAAATTCCACCAATGGCAAGTACTTATCCCAACTTCCTTTGAAATCTAGTACGCAAAGTCTCAAAAGATCTTCGAGGGTCTGGATCGTCCTTTCCGATTGTCCGTCCGTTTGAGGATGGTATGCAGAACTAAAACGTAGTTCAGTGCCCATAGCTTTTTGTAGACTGATCGAAAAGCGTGAAGTGAATCTAGGATCTCGATCAGAAACTATGGAAATTGGCATGCCATGCAATCTCACGATCTCATTTATGTACATACCGGCAAGACGTTCAAGTGAAAAGTTTTCTCGTATAGGCAAGAAATGAGCGGATTTGGTCAATCTATCTACGATGACCCAAATTGCATCTAAGCCTTGAGAAACTTTGGGAAGACCCGTCACGAAATCCATATTGATGTGTTCCCACTTCCATTCGGGAACCTCAAGTGGTTGTAATGGACCCTTAGGTACTTGATGTTCTGCCTTGACACGTTGACAAGTTAGGCACCTTGAGATAAACTCTGCAATCTCCCTTTTCATATTGTTCCACCAAAATGTATGTCGAAGATCTCGATACATCTTGGTACCTCCTGGGTGGATTGCAAATGGCGTGTTGTGTGCCTCCATCATGATTTTATGCTTCAATTCAGGATCGTTAGGAACACAGAGTCGAGAGTTGACTCGAAGTATTCCTTTCTCGTCGATTCTTGCTTCGGAAATGACACCTTCTTGTACTTTCTTCATCATGTTCATCAGTTCCGGATCGGTAGCTTGAGCAGCTTTAATTTTATCAATTAAAGCCGGTTCTACTCGCACGTGAGCAATCTTCGAGTGGGTCCCTGGTGTCTTTAGCTCTATCTCCATCTTTTGCAAGTCGTACAAAATACGCTTTTGTGTTGTCAGCAGTGCACTTGTACTCGCATAAGATTTTCTACTCAAAGCGTCAGCTACAACGTTCGCCTTTCCCGGGTGATACTGGATTGTGTGGTCGTAATCTTTCAACAGCTCAAGCCAACGTCGTTGTCGCATGTTGAGTTCCTTCTGGGTGAAGAAATACTTGAGACTTTTATGATCCGTATAGATATCCACCTTTTCTCCGTACAAGTAGTGTCTCCAGATCTTCAATGCGAAAACAACTGCTGCCAACTCTAGATCATGAGTAGGGTAATTTTTCTCATAATCTTTGAGTTGTCGAGAGGCATAGGCTATAACCTTTCCATGTTGCATAAGGACACAGCCTAGACCTTTCCCTGAAGCATCACTGTATATGACAAATTCTCCCGATCCTGATGGAATGGTCAGAACAGGAGCTGAAACAAGTCTCCTCTTAAGCTCTTGAAAACTTTTCTCGCATTGCTCGCTCCATATGAATTTTGTGCTTTTCCGAGTAAGCTGAGTTAATGGAGTGGCGATTCGAGAAAATCCTTCTACGAATCTCCGATAATAACCAGCTAGGCCCAGAAAACTTCGGACTTCGGTTACTGTCTTGGGTTGTTCCCAATTTAGTACCGTTTCAATCTTCGCAGGATCGACTGATATTCCTTGACTAGAAATCACATGCCCAAGAAATGTGACCTCCTCAAGCCAGAACTCACATTTCTTCAACTTGGCATATAATTTGTTCTCACGGAGCTTTTGGAGTATCAATCTCAGGTGTTGTTCATGATCCTCGCGACTCTTGGAGTATATGAGGATGTCATCAATAAAGACAACCACAAAATGATCCAAATATTCCTTGAATATTCGGTTCATCATGTCCATGAAAGCTGCAGGAGCATTGGTTAGTCCAAAAGGCATGACTAAAAACTCATAATGCCCATAACGAGTTCTGAAAGCAGTCTTTGGAATGTCCTCAGCTTTAACCTTTAACTGATGATATCCAGAACGGAGATCAATCTTTGAGAAATGTTGAGCACCTTGTAATTGATCAAACATGTCATCGATCCGAGGTAACGGGTACCTGTTTTTGATGGTGACATGGTTTAATTCTCGGTAGTCAATGCACAATCTCATACTCCCGTCTTTCTTCTTCACAAATAGAACAGGAGCACCCCAAGGTGATGCACTCGGACGAATGAAACCAGTATCCAACAATTCCTGTAGTTGGACTTTTAACTCTTGAAGTTCAATGGGAGCCATTCGGTATGGAGTTTTGGAAATGGGCTTAGTACCGGGTTCAAGATCAATACAAAATTCAATTTCACGGTTTGGGGGTAAGCCAGGAAGTTCTTCAGGAAAAACGTCAGGAAACTCATTAACAATGGGAATATCATTCAAGTTTGACGTATTTTTGTTCAAATCAGTGACATGAGCTAAAAAGGCTTGACATCCGTTTTTCAATAAACGAATGGCTTTATGGCTAGAAATAACAGTTATAGATTTCAATGGTTTAGTTGCTTGAATTTGCATGACAGGTTGATTAGGAATATGAAAACTAATAATCTTATGAAAACAATCAATTTTAGCATGATGGGTAGTCAACCAATCAATTCCTAAAATCACATCAAATTCATGCATTTCCAAAGAAATAAGGTCAACAGGTAATGTGAGGTTGTTGATTTGAACTAGGCAAGATTTATAGACAGTAGATGTAATGGTCATTTCTCCTAATGGGGTTTCAACTGATAAGTCAAAGTCCAAATTTTCAGGAGTTAAGTTTAAACGCTGAGCACATGCAGGTGAGATAAAAGAATGGGTAGAGCCAGTATCTAACAAAGCGTAGACTTCACGAGAATTTATGAATAGCTTACCGGTTATCACCTCGTTCGAGTTTCGTGCCATTTGGGATGTCACAACAAAAGCTCTCCCTTGAACTACAGATTTTCCCTTATCCGCGCTAGCTTTTGGTATCATCATTGCAGCTGGACTCGATTTGTGGCAGGACAAAACCGCGCAAGATGACCCTCTTTCCCACAACTGTAGCACTTTTTGGACTGCTGTGTACAGTTTGGGCTAATGTGACCTTCCTGACCACACCTAAAGCATCTCACTGGTGGTCGATCTTCTTCCCTTGAAACTGGGGTCGGTGCTGGTGCTGGTACTGGTGCCCTTCCATAATTATTATGGAATCTCTTTCTTTTGAAATTGTTCCCACTGGATTCTCCTCTTCTGTTATTTGATGTGGAATTACCACCGAAGTGTTGGTTACCTCCTCGATGGTTCTCGTTCCTGTGGTTGTTATCATTTCTCTGATCATTGACTCTTGGCTGTAATTTTTCATCTGTTTGCTCCACCCTTTGAGCCCTATCAACAACATCTGAATACAAACTAAATTTATGAGAGCTAAGTTGTTGACGGATTTCGAATCTTAGACCACGTAAGAACATCCGACTCATCCGTGCTTCGTCATCTACTAGATGAGTCGCAAAACGAGACAGTTCAGCAAACTTAGCTTCATATTGAGAAACTGTCATGTTTCCCTGCTCCAGCTTAATGAATTCCACTTCCTTCATATGGCGGATGCTTTCTGGGAAGTACTTTTCATTAAATAGCTCTTGGAATTCTGTCCAAGACATCTCAAGTGCTGAAGGGTGGATACGTTTTACCGCTTCCCACCAGTGATCCGCCTCACCTCGAAACATAAAGGTAGCAAAGGGCACCTTCTGATCATCAGCGCATTGTAGGACATCAAGTATTTTTGTCGTCTGCTTCAGCCATGCCTCCGCTTTGAGTGGGTCAGGCTTCCCGTGGAATTCAGGTGGTCCCAATTCTTTAAATTGCTTGACAGTGATCATCCTCAAATTACCAGCGTTTCTACCGTTATTGTTAACTGGATTTCCTCTTGCCTGATTCTGCATGAACTGCATGAAATTCCTAAAGAATCCATCATTCATCATGTTATCAGGAATATTATTTCCTGAGTTGGCAGGAGGATTGTTTGGGGCCTCCTGATTCTCGGCTACATTTGTTTCGGGTATTCCATAGTTAACCTCTTGATTTCCAGATGCCATACTTAACTGTGGTCACAAAATAATTGTTAGTTCAAACAAACTGACTCATCACTTCATGTCCCTATATTCAAATCAACTAATTAGATAATAAAATCTAATTTAGGTGGGACACACTAGTGACTGATTATATTCGTCTCTCCCCTCCTAGTTCTACCCCAGATCTCCATTAAAGACCATATCCCTAAGCTCTGATGCCAACTGTGACGCCCCCAAATCTAGGCCCACACAGCCCAAACTTGAGTCGTCAAAAGACTACAACAAAATTATTACAACAAAGCACAACGTACAACAATACAGTGTATAATAATACACAACTAAGTCTTCACTATTATTACCACACTATTTTACAACACGTGAAGACTAGGACAGCTATTCCTCGGACTCTCACTCCATCCCCCGGCTAGACCCCGTTACGTTCTCATCTCCTGTTGAAAACAATGGAACAAAAGAAAGGGTGAGCTCAAATAGCCCAGTAAGAAATATCATGACTAAGATAATGACGAATAAATTATCATTAGCCTTCAACAGTTGAGTTCTTGATAGAATACAATAGACTACAAGGTTTATATCAAAAACTGTAGTTAAATTCTTAAACAACGTTCAGATCAATAATAGCAGCGGAATGAGCAATCTATTAGAAGAATAATGCAGACCATAATGTTCACTCGCTTCTCTTTTTAGTAAAAACATCATCAACTTTTATCATCTGAAATACCATTAGTCATGATAATAAAAATTCACAGTTCCTGGTCATAATCATGCAAATCAACAGTTCATCTTTGCACTACGGGCCAAAGATATTCAATAAAGCACCAACGGTCATGATTATACCAGATTCAGCCTTTGGTCATAATCATACCAACCAACAGTTCATCTTTGCACTACGGCCCAAAGAGAACATTCACCACGTGCCATAAAAGACACCGAACAGATGTATCGCCTTTAACCTAGTATATCGCCTTTAACCTATCATCTGTTCAACAATTATATCACATCTGTGCCCCCGGCCACAGATATTCACAACAGCTTGATTCTTGATGATTAATACAAATAACAGTGATACAAATGATGAACAGAAGAACAGGATAAACAATAAGTATCGGAAGTTTACTTTGTGCAGATTCAAATAATGTCCAAATTGCCAACATGATGTGAAGTGAAATTTAAAAATGATATTCAAGCTCCACAGTTCAGAATAACGATTACAGTTCAATAGAAATGTTCAGAAAATAGGAAGGTTCAGTTGAAATAATGAAATTCAACTATTATGGAACATATAATATTTTCAGGAATTATAGAAGCAATAGTTCCATAATAAGTTTCGAATTAGGTGTATGAAAGAAAATAATATCCCTTACCGTAGCAGGTTTGATTAACAAAAGGTGAAGGGAATTAATATCCCTTACCATAGTAAGTTTGAATAATGGAAGATGAAAAAGATGGTATCCCTTATGAGTATAAAGGAAAATGATATCACTTACGAATATGGAATAAAAGTGTCATGTGATAATTCGTGTAGACAAATTATTTTCACAGGAGACAAATAAAAAGGGTTATTCACCAACAGGCGATAATCCGCACCGTAAGGTTATTCCCATCAATTTGAATACGAATAGTTATTCACCAAACAGGCGATAATCCGCGCCGTAAGGTTATTCCCATCAATTTGAATACGAAGAGTTATTCACCAAACAGGAGATAATCCGCACCGTAAGGTTATTCTCAAAGATTAATAAGGAATGAATACAAAAGGTTATTCACCAACAGGCGGTAAACCGCGCCGTAAGGTTATTCCCACAATTTGAATACATGGAAGTAAATGGCACAAGAAAGAAACGATATTATTTTCGAGAATCAAAGAATGATAATCCCTTCAAGTAAGAAAGAAAATAATATACATTTATGATGATGCAAAGAATGATACCCCTTACCTTAACACGTGACTGGATATTGATTTAAATGAGGTTGATCAACCTATATATTTATAATATAAATTAGTAATTACCACATATAAATTTCAAAGTGTATGATAACTCGTATATTATGAACTATCAAAATTATATATATTTAACATAATTTTTGTAGTATAATATAATAACTTTAGAATAGTTTTTAAAATAATAGTTCAAAATAAATCTTCCAAAGAAAGCTTTTAAAAATGAATCTTCTCAAAGAAGAGTCTTCTAAAGGAAGATTTGTGAATACCGTGAAAAATAGGAATTTATGAAATTACTACTCTTTAATAAAAGACTTACTTGAAAAATTCCTGCACTCCTTTTGGCTTTCAAACTCTCAAAATAACCTTACTATGCTCAAAATTCTCTCACAATAAACTTATAGAAAAATTTATGTATTTTAGATATGATTTTCTTATTCAGCGAAAGGCCTATTTATAGCAAATGAAGTTACTATGCGTAGCACGCCGGGGAAGGAAAAATTGGGGGGCTGCGCCTACCCCCCGGCTGCGTAAACGTTTTTAAAATTTTTTCAATACTTGCACAGTAACTTTAAAAATTTTCAAAAAGTGAACAGTAATGAACAGTAACTTCTGTCGGCAGATGAACAGTGTCTTTCCCGAGATGAACAGTAACTTCCGTCAGTGAATAGTAACTTTTCCGGGAATGAATAGTAATTTTTGAAAAATAATAATATTATATATATATATATATTTTTTTAATAAAACAAAAATACCAATTAGTAATATGACAACTAAAATAATTCTACCACAGTGATAACAATAATTCAAAATAATGTAACGACTACTGTGTCGATTATCAGATCAATAATATGAATTACTATGCATTTGTTACTGTGGCAATTATTGGTTTAATAATGCAACATGTCGTGTAGTAACAATAATGCAAAATACTGTGTAGCAACAATTATTGAATTGATAACATAAAATATTATGCAGTGATAATTATTGATGAAATGATGCGCAACAGTTACGGTGTCAATTATTAGACCAATAATACGAGACACTGTGCAATACCGTGTGTTACTGTAGAGTACCACATGCTACCGTAAAATACCATAAATTACCGTCTACTATTCTTTTATCACCAGTATTTAAACAGTTAACACCGTTGACTATTTTTATTTAAAAAGGTTACTTCTGTCGTTTTCTATATCCGACAATTATTCCGTTGTGGGGTCCACCAATAATTAGTTATTTCGGCGCCGTCGTACGGCCCGAATATTCCCCGACCAAACGAATATTCCCCGACAAAGCGAATATTGTCCGACAAAATAAAATTTGCACATAACATCCTTAACTTTTAACTTTATCTATTTAACCACTTACTGTTTCAGAAAAAATATATATGAAGAAAATTAATTTTATATTTCATAAAATTCGGGGTCTTACATTTATAGTTGTGAGGTGGAAGTGAAATTGTTAGATTTTTTTATCAAAACTAATTGTGCGTGGTATATATTTTCTAAAAGCAGTTGTAGAAACACTTAACGTTAAATGTTAGGCTAAAAGCCAAACATAACCTTTAAAAAATAATTATTCAACCAAACAGGGTCTTATGTCCAACAACCACAATTAAAATTCATTCTACTCACAATATGAAGAACAAATACAAATTCAATCTAAATCAGATTGTTATCCATAGGAAACCCCAAATTGGTGTATATAGGGGTGTGCATAGTAAAGTTTGATGCGGTTTGAAACCCAAATCATATATGAAATCGTTTAGACGTGGTTTGATAAATTCAAAACCGTTTGTGATTGGTGCAGTGCAGTGCGGTGCGGTTTTGAACCGTGCATTCTCATTTGGTGCGATTTCAGTTCTAAAACTAATTGAAACAATTATATTTTAAGCAATTTAAATTAACAATTTAGCATCACACAATATTAAATACTACTTTGATAACACATGCAACATTACTTATAATATTTTGTCTAAACAAAAACACAATAGAAGTTACATGAGGGATAATTCCAAATGGGTTAATTGAAAATTTCTACTAACATATGAAAATTCTAAACAGAGATAATTACATAAGAGATAATTTCAATGAAGAAAATTATACATATTTTTAGTTAGAAATTTGGACAAAATTCTTACTTGCATCTATCTGTCGCAATTGATTTTTCATGCGGGATTTGAATATTTGTCGTATTAATTTCCACACCATTTACTCATATTTGGCGAATGCATAAAACCCAGTGAATTTCAAACTCAAATTGAAAGAGTTTGTTGGCTAAAAGTTAGGTTTTCTTGAGTTTTTTTATTTCAATGCCACGATTGATAGCTTAAAAGCGAGTTTTCGGCGCAATTTGATTATTTATTTTTGGTTTAATGAGACATAAATTTGCTTGGATTTTGGAGACTATACTTATAAATTTGCAAATCTGAGGCGACAAATGAGTTTTCCAACAATATTTAGAATTTTTATGGCTGATTTTAGTTTTCTTAATGTTGTTACTTGAATTTGGTCGAGGGTAAAGCCCAAATGTTTTCTTAATTGATAGACTATACATGATATTTTTTGGCTGAAAAATAAAGTTGATGAAGGTGAATGATGTTCTACTGGAGTATATAAAGGTTGAAGAAAGAGGGAAAAAAAAAAGAGAAAATGTAAAAAAAGGTATAATAGTCTTTACGCACTTTAATTAGCGGTATTATGACAAAAACGTATTTTTTACTCCACCTCATAACTATTAGTGTTTAAATATTAATTTTTAAAATACAGATATTGATATAAAAAAATGTGTAAACCTCATATAATTAAGTGAAATTTACTCAATTTTCTATAAATAAAGGCGTAGCATGCAAAATATATTAAACACAAAAGCAAAGTATTCGTAATGAACAAAAGAATATTAACCATTGAAAATATATGGTAAAAACGTTTTTATTCAGACCCTGTAATGGGATGAAACTTGTGCCTTGTTTGGAATCTTCTTTTCTTACGGCGATTAATCGGTTTCCGGGATTTCAAACGCGGCGTTCTAGTCTGAACAACTCGTTTATCAATTCAACGGACCAAGCTCCGACCCGCACCAACTACTCCACCACTCTATTTTCACGGCTCGACTAACGCTGTTAATTTTGGACACTGTACTGCCAATAGTTTTAATTTTTTAAATGAAGACGGTAGAAATTGAATTGGTTGACTTTGACAAAGTTGATTTCTTAAATCAAAGAAATAGGTCAAAATTTGTGGATCATAGGTCATACTTCATACTAATTATTTTCTGGAATCTATTTATAAATTTTGAATCTATATATTCTTTTTTTTGTTGCTAATTTATCTATATATTTATTTTTAATTAATTTTTTAAACAATCTAAATAAGTGATATATATTAAAATCATTATCAACTATAAAAATAAAAATATTAAAATGATAGAACCACAGACAAAAAATCTTTTAAAATAAATAATAATTATCAAATTAGAAAGAGAACTTAATCAAATATGACACTCTAGTAATAATACCTCTTGCTATTTTATTAGTGAACAAAATAAGACAACATAATGATATGAATAGTATTCAATATACACGATGAGATTAAAAAATACACGTTATTTTTATATTCATTTTGGGTATAAAATTATCACAATTTATTATTATTTTGGTATTCATCATACTATTACTATTTAATACGAGAAACAAATAGTTTTGAATTGTTACACCATTTTTCTTATATTCTTAATAATAATGATTTTTTCCTAAGAAGGATATCTAAATTAAGATGAAGCACTAAAATATTGTTTTTTCAAAAAGGAGAGGGAAGTTAAAAATTATTATATATTCTTAAGACACCTGTCACGTAGTGTCTTAGATTACACATGTGCTGTCACTTTAATATTTAAAATGAATTATTTTACTTAAGTGCTAAAATGATAATATATGAGTGATATAGAATATCACGTAATTAATATTTCAGAATTATTGAATAATTATTCGAGGAGGCCTATAAACCTATTTACTTTTATGTTTAAATATATAGTGTAATTTAATATTTTGATTTGTACTTGGACTAACAAAAAAGAGAAAGCAAAATATGAAAAAAAAAAAATTAATAATGCCTAAAAAGTTGACGCCAGAAAGCCGTTAACATTGTACCATCACCACGATTCACGCGTACTCCCTCTCTTTTCACATTTCCCAATCCTCGGTCCAACAAGATATATGTATACTCTCTCTATATATATGTAAGAGCTTGGAGTATTATATATACATAGTTTTTTGTACCTACGGATTTATTTCATTTCCAGCGAGATTTTACATAATGAAATTGTCGGATCTGGAACTGAGTTGAAGCTCCCGAGTTACTCAACTCACTGGAATTCTTTATTCTTGAAGAAGAAAGAGTTGATTACAGATCGGGGTAGTTAAACAAAGCTAAGATTCAAATTGAAAATGTCCCGGGCGATGGCGTCGTATTGGTGTTACAGGTGCACTCGCTTTGTTCCGGTTTCGGCCGAGGATAATAACATCGTTTGTCCGTACTGCGACAGTGGATTCCTCGAGGCCGTGGACGCCGCTCTTTCGTCGGACGCTCGCCGCCGGTTTCCCGCTGCCGAGATGTATATGATGGGGAACGACGTCGCAGATCCTGTTCGAACCACGAATGTGAGGTTCCGCCGTGGACGACGAAACAACGGCGACCGGTCGCCGTTTAATCCGGTGATCGTTCTCCGTGGTCCAGCTGAAGGCGGCGGAGAGGAAGGAGGAAGTGGTGGTAGCGGAGAGAGAAATTTTGAATTGTATTATGATGACGGTGCCGGTTCAGGCCTCCGACCTCTACCGGATACTATGTCGGAGTTCTTAATGGGATCCGGATTCGATCGATTACTCGATCAGCTAACACAGATCGAAATCAACGGATTAGGCCGCTCGGAGCAGCAGCCGGCTTCAAAAGCCGCCGTCGAATCGCTGCCAACGATTGAGATCGTGGACAGCCACGTCAGTACCGACTCGCAGTGCGCAGTGTGCCATGAAGAATTTGTTCTCGGCTCCGAAGCTCGAGAAATGCCTTGTAAGCACATCTACCATTCCGATTGTATTCTCCCTTGGCTCTCCCTCCGAAATTCGTGCCCTGTTTGCCGCCACGAATTGCCAACTGATTCAAATAATTCACTCGAAATCAACAGCCAAGAGCAATCTTTAGATGATGAGGCTGTTGGAATGACAATTTGGAGATTGCCTGGCGGTGGATTTGCGGTGGGGAGGTTTTCCGGGGGAGGGAGAGGAGGAGGTGAGAGAGAGCTTCCAGTCGTGTATACAGAAATGGACGGTGGATTTAATAACAATGGCGGTGGTTCCCCAAGGAGGATTCAATGGGGATCGCAGAGTAGTAGAGTTAGAGAAGGTGGAGTTGGGAGGGCTTTTCGTAATTTTCTCTCGTTTATTAGAAGATTAAGGCCTTCTAGTTACTCAAATTCTTCATCCTCTAGCTCAGAGGCAAGGGGGAATTCAATGGGTAGAAGCAGAAGTTTGTCTAATTCAACTTCAATGTTTAGCAGATATGTGAGGAGGAGGCGTGGGATAGCCTGGATTTTGGAAGATCAGAACGGAATGTCTAGATGGTAATAATCATCAAACTTGAATTCCTGCTTTTGGAAGCAAAATTATATGTGGAAAGGTGAGTTCTTTAATCATTTTAAGATGTAAATAGCGCGAGAATTGCTGAATTTGATACTACTAGTTTTGAGTTAATGAAGCAGAGATATAATGCCTCAACTTTCATTAATATTGTCTGGGACGAGAAGAAAGGTGTTTTCTTGATTTGGGAATTGTTGGAAAAAAATCCAATTGCCTTTACTTCTCCTGGTTCCAAGTGTCGAAGGACAATGACGAAAACCCAGAATCTGCAATTTGGAAAATTGTGAACGGGAGTTGAAAGTTGAAACTATTGTAAGCATTCTTTATGATTACTTGCTCTGTAATTCTTTTATTCAATGTCATAAAGTTTACTCATTTAATCTTGAATTCTTCTTGTATAGCTAGTTATGTTTCTCTCTCACGAACACCACACAAATGCATAGTCCCACTTGACGAAATGATACATGGAAATTTCCGATACAATGAATTTTCCCAATGGGAAGGCAACTAAAAATGTAAGTGGACCACCATGTTTGAATGGAAATAGATTGATGGTCTACTTCAAGAATCTCAGTCTTGGAGAAATTACAAATTAGTAGTGCTAAATAATCTTCTTTCTGATTTTTATGAGAGGATAAAGCAATAAAAAGAACTTTTTTTTTGTGAAAAGCTTCTGCCTCGGTCCTTTTAGGAAGCCACTGACTTCAGCATGTTAGATAAGGGCTTTTTTTCTTGAAAAATCTACTTTGCGAATTATCCTTGTCTTTCATTGGTGATAAGTGCTTCTAGTAGAGCTGTCCTGTGATGGGTGCAATATATATCAAGTTTGCGAATATCCTTGTCTTGTAATGCATTCACAGGGAATGTATAGATCACCACCCTAAATTTATTAAACACTTGGACAGATTTCACAACTAGTGTAAAATATGTGTTGTAGCTTGCTTATTGTTGCATAGTGGACATTTCATATATTAACAATTGAGGAGATTATTAAACATAATATATTTCTGAACTTGGTTGACAAGAAGATGCTGACAACAAAGTACATTAACAAAGATGATAACAGTTAAAATAAAAAATTTCAATAACAAAAGAGGAGAGTTAAAAAGAATGGGACGTCCTTGTGAATAAGGTTTCTTTGGGTGATCAGGTTTCTTCTCATTTAATTATGGTTGTAGAATCGTATTTTGTTTGGGTCCATCAGCTGTTAAGTTCAATCTTGTTGCATGGACTATTAAGGTTATATTTGATAAAATTGAATATTAAGATCTGAACAGTTTACACATCTGAATAATATAGAGCATCTGTCTAGAATTGTATCTGAATGAAGAAATTTTGTTTAATAATTATTTTTTTCAAAATGTCTGAATAACAATATTTTACTATTTTAACCTCTTGAACAGTTTAAACAAAACGTGTTTAATAATCAGAAATGTCTTAATAGTATTTTAAATACATATTTATAATATTTTGAAATTTTATTCTTATAAATTTTATACAAACTTTAATATGTATAAAAACATTTAAAAATAATTATATTTATATATATAAAATAGATTCTACTTTTGATAGATGATATTCCAAAACATTTTATATATATAATATTTTATTTAACATAAATACAAAATAAATATCCATCTTGCAGGAATCTAACCACGGGTTTAGCTCTGAGGCTCAGGAAGAGAGATGGGGGTTTTTCAATGGTGGTTGCCCCTCTCTACCAAATTGTTCTTTCAGAATCATTTGAGTCCATGACTTCTTTCACCTTAATCAAATCAACAACCCTTGTTCCCCCTCTTTATCTTTCTCTCTCTAAGATTAAGATTTGGGAGAGCATGCCTACAAACATACACACACATATATAGATAAATAAGTAGATATTATCTATATACCCAACTGGGTAACTTCTCCTCCTTTTCTTGTGGTTGGTGGTGGCGATGGAACTAAGAATGATCTAATTGCTGTACTGAAGATTGGAGGCTGTGATGATGATTTTTTTTAAAACAGAGCAAACCCAATCGGGCATGTTGAATTTGACTTTCTCAGGAATCTGATTTTTCACAGATCTCGCCGGAGGAAGAAGGAGATCTTCGAGTGTAATAATGTAATTAAGGAATTCCGAGCATCTTCTTAACGCTACAGATATGATTTCATATCTTAGCGAGACTGAGGCAACAATTTTTTTACAAAACAAACATTTGAGTCTTAACAAAAAAGAGGCCTAAGTTTTCAGAGTCATTAAGATGTAATCAAACGCAGCTTAAGTGTGTTTGGTTTTGGACATATCGCTAATAAGATTTGTATACTAGTGGTTTAGTTACTGGGGGAAAAATTTAGTATAGTGATGTTTAGTCAGCTAGGGTGCCCATTCACTTGCCAAATACTAGTATAGTATGCCTTGATGTGTACTCAAATATAAAAGGGGAACTTGACTTGTTCCCAGCAAAAACTTAAAAAGTCATCCCTTTCTTTATTTCAAGAGGGTATTCCTATGTATGTCATCTCAGAGAATTGCAACATTTGTTTTTCTTGGCCAAGGCCTGCAGGCTCAGTTCTCTTCACCTCTATATTATCTGCAGAATCTTCCAGAGTCAAAGACTGCCATTTAATAATTCTCCTTCTGTTCAAGAGTCTCGCTCGTAAAAAGATAAGGATTTATTTTTATTTCATTTCATATTTATTCTTAAATTAGTTAGGTGTTTAGTTTAATACTGATGCAATAATAATAAAATTGTGATGTTAAACTAGAGTATGCTACTATCGAAATGCATGAATCTTTTATTTTAAATAGAAAATTTGTCAGATGATTTTATTTTTTTTAAACAGAGGGAGTAATATGTACTTGCGTTATTGAATTACATAGCCGAGAGGAGATGACATCTTTCTGACTATCTGAGTATCGTCCTAGCGATTAAGATATAATATAATTAACGGGGAATACCAAGTGTTCTAACTATGTGGGAAGGTGTATTTTTTTAAGATTAAAATACATGTTACATCCCAAAATTTTAAGAATTTTAAAGTTTATATTTTAATATTTAAAACGTATTTAAATATATCTAAAAATTATTTTTTTCAGATAAAATACACTTTTTAAAACTTTTCGCTAGACAAAATACAATCAAAAGTTTTCTCTGTTAAATAAAATACATTCTTAATCTTGGGTGCAAACCGTATTTTTTTTAAACGAAAAAATATTTTAAAGTACACTTAAATACGCTTTAAATATTAAGGTTCAAGACTTAAAATTCTTACAATTTTAGGTTTCAATATGTATTTTAGTCTTTTTTTAATATTCAGTTGACATAACCAAGGGGATAACTTCTCATTAGCATTTCAGTACGTTAAACCGAGATGGACGGTTGGTTGATACAATTTTTTTTTTTTAAAAAAAACCGAGGGAGTATAATATTGCCCCAGTTTTGATTTCTTAATATTTTCAACGTTAGAGCAACCAATTTATAATCTGAAAAATGTGGCTGAAAGCATGCAAGCGCCATATCTAGGCGGGTAGTGCACTACCCGTAACTACCCATTCGGATTCAAATAATAATAATAACCACGGTCCGGGTATAAATTGTTGGTATACCTTGAAAGAGATGAAGACAAAAGTCAAAATAAATTCATTTTTAGTACATGGGGAGTAACAGGGAATTGCTTTGTTAATAGTAAGGGACAAAATTGTTTATAAAATATAAATTACTCCATGGTGGGACACTACTAAAATAAAGAGATTTTATTGATCACGTGATGTTACCTAGAATCATTGAATAATTATTGGCAATGGAATGACGGGAGGCCTAAACCGTGTCATGTCCTTAAAACTTGGCAAGTGGTATTAATTTTCAAAGTTAGTAGTCAAAATTGATAGACAAAGAATTGAAATGATTTGGAAGTATATCCAGCTCCTCATTAAACCATTTTTTTTTCAAGTCTACCATATGATGAAGCATGGACAAGCACCATCCATGAAAGCATAAAAGAAGTGAAATTTCATCCACTTGCATATAATTCTACTATCATCTAATCATAACCATCTCTATCCCACAATAGCCAGTGTAACAAAATTCATCAAACCTCAACATTCAGTACCCAAAAAAAAAAAAAGGTTGAACAAAAAATCAAGCCCTGTTCATCAATGGCTTCTGAAGTCAACCCCCATGTTTCTAGCTCTCTTTCTTTTCTCACAGTTCACCATGACACAAAGACGAAGGCATGCCCGCAGAAGTATATCCTTACAGTTTGTAAATTTTAACCAATGGGAATCTTTTTGTTTTTTAGTTTCATTTTTATCAAACTATTTTTGATACTCGAACAGAACGCGGTCGATATGCGTGGAGATATTTGTGGACAAATTTCCATTCACAAGGTTTTCTTAGCCATAGCCCTGGGAATTGCACTGTTGAGGATGCAACCAAAAAGGCCATTTTTGACAAGCGTGACATACTCTTTTGCCTTTGCAATTTCAACTCCTCCTATTGGAAGCTCTATTTATTAAAGAATCAGCTCAATCAGACACAGCTGATTGGGTCTATGCTCTTCTTACACAGGGAATTGCTTGTGGAGTTTTCCTTCATGATTCCATTTATCATCTCCTAACTAAAGGTTTCAAGCCACATGATCAGTGTTCTTAAAAAACTCCTTTCCGTAGGTTTTTGGCCTTGTTTTTTGGGTGGTAGGCATAGCAATCGGTTTAAGTTTCGATTAGTTAGCTTCTCTTTAATTTGGGTTTCTTGTTGAAAATTTGTAAATTAATTATGTAAGTGGGTAAGAAAGTTAAAACTAGAATTTATAAATAAAATAAAATAAAAAAAGAGGTTAAAACTAGAGCAGAGGAAGGCATTAGAATGGATGTTTTGGGTATTATTGAAGCTGATCAAAACCTAGTTCATGCTGTTGAAGAGTTCGTAAGGAATGATCAGATTCAAGAGATGGACATGCAGCAGAATTGAACGATCTATTGTACATCAATTAATTACCATTACAGTAGATATTGTGTAGATTAATCCAACAAATATGTTGGATAATGGACACCTGTGTGAAGCCACTACTGAGGTTGATGCTTTTAAAAGCCAAGGTAATTTTAAGGAACAGAGGACAGCTAAGCATATATAGCTGTTTTAGTAGCACAAGTACACATGGAATCAAAATAGGAGAATGTGGACACGTGCCATTTGGAGATGAAAAATCAGAAGAGCGAGGTACAAGTAATAAAGAGTATCCTCAAGATCTTTCTTCCTATGACTTTATTCCGATTTTTTTTTATAAGAACAAAAATCCGTAAAAAACATTTTAGAAAAATATGAAAAAAACTGAACAATTCAGTGTTCTCTCACGTAGCTGCTTCACATCTCACACAACTGCGTCAGAGACCCACGCATCTGCTTCACGTTTTCACAAGCTGCTTCAGAGACCCAACCAGCTGCTTTAGAAAGCGAACAGTTCAAAACAGTGAGCAGCCACACAACTGTGTCACGTCTCTACGCAGTTGTGTCAGAGACCCAAGCAGCTGCGTCACTGCTCCAAGTAGTTGTTTCAGAAAACGCTGTCAGATCGAGATATTCAATTTTTCAAGAGAAAAAAAAAATTGGGCATTAGATTTTGCATTTTTAAATTAACCAAAAGTCAATTCTGCTGCTTTAACCTAGGTTTTAATAACAAACAAATAATCACATTATCAAGAAACACATAACAAGATAATAATATCCTCTCATGGCTAATTGCAATCTTGGATCTATCAGGAGTCTCCTTGAATATCTTTGTTCAAAACACGAATACTTTATTCTTCATGACTCTATGTCCATCTTTTTCAATAGCTTACAAATAACTAACGCAACGAATTACATATAGATCATATACTTTAAACGAAGTGTACATCTAATCTGTTTATAATTACATCAATTAAACCTATACTTATAAAGAGTTTACATGTCATCTAAATTGCAAGAAAAATTAAATAACTCACAGCAAAAGTTTTAATTTACAACCCATAAATAAAATCATAAATTATTTAATTAAAACATACATTTATGTGACGCCCCCAAATCTAGGCCCACATAACCCAAACTTGAGTTGTCAAAAGACTACAACAAAATTATTACAAGGTAGAACAAAGTTCAACAATACAGTGTATAATAATACACAACTAAGTCTTCACTATTATTAACACACTATTTTACAACACGTGAAGACTACGATAGCTATCTCTCGGACTCTCACTCCATTCCCCTGCTAGACCCAGCTATGTTCTCATCTCCTGTTGAAAAACAATGGAACAAAAGAAAGGGTGAGCTCAAATAGCCCAGTAAAGAATATCATGACTAAGATAATGACGAATAAATTATCATTAGTCTTCAACAGTTGAGTTCTTGATAGAATACAATAGACTACAAGGTTTGTATCAAAAACTGCAGTTAAATTCTTAAACAACGTTCAGATCAATAATAGCAGCGGAATGAGTAATCTATTAGAAGAATAATGCAGACTATAATGTCCACTCGATTATCTTTTTAGGAAAAACATCATCAACTTTTATCATCTGAAATACCATTAGTCAAGATAATATAATTCACAGTTCCTGATCATAATCATGCAGATCAACAGTTCATCTTTGCACTACGGGCCAAAGACATTCAATATAACACCAACGGTCATGATTATACCAGATTCAGCCTTTGGTCATAATCATACCAAACAACAGTTCATCTTTGCACTACGGGCCAAAGAGAACATTCACCACGTGCCATAAAAGACACTGAACAGATGTATCGCCTTTAACCTATTATATCGCCTTTAACCTATCATCTGTTCAACAATTATATCGCATCTGTGCCCCCGGCCACAGATATTCACAACAATTTGAATTTGGATGATTAGAATGATATAAATGATGATAATAAGAAACAGGATAAACAATAAGTATCAGAAGTTTACTTTGTACATATTCAAATAATGTCCAAATTGTCAACATGATGTGGAGTGAAATTTAAAAATGATATTCAAGATCCACAGTTCAGAATAACGGTTACAGTTCAATAGAAAGGTCCACGTAAATAGGATGGTTCAATTGAAATGATGAAGTGCAACTATTATGGAACATATAATATTTTCAGGAATTATAGAATCAATAGTTCCATAATAAGTTTCGATTTAGGTGTATGAAAGAAAATAATATCCCTTACCGTAGCAGGTTTAATTAACAAAAGGTGAAGGAAATTAATATCTCTTACCATAGTAAGTTTGAATAATGGAAGATGAAAAAGATGGTATCCCTTATGAGTATAAAGGAAAATAATATCACTTACGAATATGAAAGAAAATGATATTATAAACGAATATGCAATAAAAGTGTGATGTGATAATTCATGTAAACAAATTATTTCCACAAGAGACAAATAAGAAATGAATACAAAGAGTAATTCACCAAACATACGGTAATCCGTGTAGTCAGGTTATTCTCAGAGATTAATAAGGAATAAATACGAAAGGTTATTCACCAACAGGCGATAATCCGCACCGTAAGGTTATTCCCACAATTTAATAAAAATTGAATACGAAGAGTCATTCACCAAACAGGCGATAATCCGCACCGTAAGGGTATTCTCAGAGATTAATAAGGAATGAATACGAAAGGTTATTCACCAACAGGCGGAAATTCGCGCCGTAAGGTTATTCCCATAAATTAATACATGGAAATAAATGGCACGTCTTATGAGTAAGAAAGAAACGATATTATTTTCGATAATCAAATAATGATAATCCTTTACCTTAACACGTGACTGGATATTGATTTAAATGAATTTGATTAACTTGAACAGTACACGTACTGTAAGACCCCGAATTTATGAAATAAAAAATTTAATTTTTCTTCATATATATTTTTCCTGAAATAGTAAATGGTTAAATTGACAAAATTGAAAGTTAAGGATGTTATGTGCAAATTTTATTTTGTCGGACAATATTCTTTTTGTCGGGGAATATTCGTTTTGTCGGGGAATATTCGGGCCGTACGACGGCGCCGAAATAACTAATTATTGGTGGAGCCCACAACAGAATAATTGTCGGATATAGAAAACGACAGAAGTAACCTTTTTAAATAAAAATAGTCAACGGTGTTAACTGTTAAAATACCGGTGATAAAAGAATAGTAGCATACGGTAATTTATGGTATTTTATTGTGGCACACGGTATTCTACAGTAGCACACGGTATTGCACAGTGTCTCATATTATTGACACCGTAACTGTTACGCATCATTTCATCAATAATTGTCACTGCATAATATTTTATATTATCAATTCAATTATTGTTGCTACACAGTATTTTGCATTATTGATTCAATAATTGTCATTACACTGTATTTCATATCATCGAGTCAATAATTGTTGGTGCACTGTAGTTTAAAATTATTGAATCTAATAATTGTCACAGTAGCAAATATACTGTAATTTATATTATTAAATTAATAAAAATATGTAACGTGTTTCTTACATTATTATGGTAACATTATTTTATATGTTGGACTCACAGGAAGAATAAATAAATAAATAAATAAATAAAATAATTAATTTTACTATTTGAAATAGTAACGTGAATAGTGACGTGAATAGTAACGTGAATAGTGACGTGAATAGTAACGTGAATAGTAAGAAACATGTGGGACCCACTGTGGGGCCCACACGAAATGTGAGAAATGTGTTTGCTGGGAATGGGTTGGTGGAGGCTGCGCAGCAGCCTCTGCTGAATTTTTTTTTTGTTCACCTACCACGCATAGTGCCTTATTTTCTCCTATAAATAGCTTGTTCAGCTGAATAGAAAAATCACACCTAAAACATAAAATTTTTCTATAAGAATTTTATGAGTTTTCTCTGAGAATAGTAAGGTTATCTTGAGAGTTTGAAAGCCAAAAGGAGTGCAGGAATTTTTCAAGTAAGTCTTTTATTAAAGAGTAGTAATTTTATAAATTCCTATTTTTCACGGTATTCACAAATCTTCCTTTAGAAGACTCTTCTTTAAGAAGATTCATTTTTAAAAGCTTTCTTTGGAAGATTTATTTTGGAATATTATTTTTAAAACTATTTAAAAGTAGTTATATTATACTACAAAAATTATGTTAAATATATATAATTTTGATAATTCATATTATACGAGTTATCATACACTTTGAAATTTATATGTGGAAATTACTAATTTTATTATAAAAATATAGGTTGATCAACCTCATTTAAATCAATATCCAGTCACGTGTTAAGGTAAGGGGTATCATTCTTTTCATCATCATAAATGGATATTATTTTCTTTCTTACTTGAAGGGATTATCATTCTTTGATTCTCGAAAATAATATCGTTTCTTTCTTGTGCCATTTACTTTCATGTATTAAATTGTGGGAATAACCTTACGGCGCGGTTTACCGCCTGTTGGTGAATAACCTTTTGTATTCATTCCTTATTAATCTTTGAGAATAACCTTACGGTGCGGATTATCGCCTGTTTGGTGAATAACTCTTCGTATTCAAATTGATGGGAATAACCTTACGGCGCGGATTATCGCCTGTTTGGTGAATAACTATTCGTATTCAAATTGATGGGAATAACCTTACGGTGCGGATTATCGCCTGTTGGTGAATAACCCTTTTTATTTGTCTCGTGTGGAAATAATTTGTCTACACGAATTATCACATGACACTTTTATTCCATATTCGTAAGTGATATCATTTTCCTTTATACTCATAAGGGATACCATCTTTTTCATCTTCCATTATTCAAACTTACTATGGTAAGGGATATTAATTTCCTTCACCGTTTGTTAATCAAACCTGCTACGGTAAGGGATATTATTTTCTTTCATACTCCTAAATCGAAATTTATTATGGAACTATTGCTTCTATAATTCCTGAAAATATTATATGTTCCATAATAGTTGAACTTCATTATTTCAACTGAACCTTCCTATTTACGTGAACCTTTCTATTGAACTGTAACCGTTATTCTGAACTGTGGATCTTGAATATCATTTTTAAATTTCACTCCACATCATGTTGGCAATTTGGACATTATTTGAATCTGCACAAAGTAAACTTCCGATACTTATTGTTTATCCTGTTCTTCTGTTCATCATTTGTATCACTGTTATTTGTATTAATCATCAAGAATCAAGCTGTTGTGAATATCTGTGGCCGGGGGCACAGATGTGATATAATTGTTGAACAGATGTTAGGTTAAAGGCGATATACTAGGTTAAAGGCGATACATCTGTTCGGTGTCTTTTATGGCACGTGGTGAATGTTCTCTTTGGCCCATAGTGCAAAGATGAACTGTTGGTTGGTATGATTATGACCAAAGGCTGAATCTGGTATAATCATGACCGTTGGTGCTTTATTGAATATCTTTGGCCCGTAGTGCAAAGATGAACTGTTGATTGGTATGATTATTACCAAAGGCTGAATCTGGTATAATCATGACCGTTGGTGTTATATTAAATGTCTTTGGCCCGTAGTGCAAATATGAACTGTTGATCTGCATGATTATGATCAGGAACTGTGAATTTTTATTATCATGACTAATGGTATTTCAGATGATAAAAGTTGATGATATTTTTACAAAAAAGAGAAGCGAGTGGACATTATAGTCTGCATTATTCTTCTAATAGATTGCTCATTCCGCTGCTATTATTGATCTGAACGTTGTTTAAGAATTTAACTACAGTTTTTGATATAAACCTTGTAGTCTATTGTATTCTATCAAGAACTCAACTGTTGAAGGCTAATGATTCGTCATTATCTTAGTCATGATATTTCTTACTGGGCTATTTGAGCTCACCCTTTCTTTTCGTTCCATTGTTTTTCAACAGGAGATGAGAACGTAACGGGGTCTAGCCGGGGAATGGAGTGAGAGTGCGGGGATAGCTATCATAGTCTTCACGTGTTATAAAATAGTGTGGCAATAATAATGAAGACTTAGTTGTGTTGTATTATCCACTGTATTGTTGTACGTTGTATTTCATTGTAATAATTTTGTTGTAGTCTTTTGACGACTCAAGTTTGGGCTGTGTGGGCTCAGATTTGGGGGCGTCACACGTACACTTATAAATCTTCACAAATGCTCAAGATGACTTAAGCACACTAAGAGAAAACTTTCACAAGAAGTATTTAGAGAGAGAAAGAAAGAACAAGTAAGGAAGTTTATGAAAAATCCTTAAGTTAAGGCCTCTATTTATAGCCAAAAATCTTATCATAACCAAGATTTCCTAATTTAATCCAAACCGTTCATTTCAAGATAATGTTTAATCAATACCATTCATTTCATCTTTTAAGATAAACCATTCATTTAAATATCATCTCTTAATCTACATCATCCATTTCAAATTCTATATTATCTTTAATCTATACCATTCATTTCATCTTTTAAGATTTCCTTAATCTAAACCATTCATTTAAAGATTATCTTTTAATCTACACCATCCATTTTAAATTCTATATTATCTTTAATCTATACCATTCATTTTATATCACCTAACTTTATATTATAAACAAATAACTTTATCAATTCAATTATTCAACAATAATTCACACTTATTCATTATTATGACTAATTGTTATAAATACAGTGTAGTTAGATATCAAGTTAATTAATTAATGAAATACAACTGTTTAAATAATATCATAATAGAGATAACAATAATGCAGAAAGTATGCAAAAGAAAGATTACGTTACTGTGTCATGACAATTATTGATTCAATAATGTGAATTACTGTGCATATGCTACTGTGACAATTATCGATTTAATAACATGAATTATTGTGGATGTGACAATAAAGTCAAATATTGTACGATAACCACTTTATCAGTTTAATAATACGAAACACTGTGCAATGTCGTGTGCTACTATGCAATACCGTGTGCTACTGTGTAATACCGTATGTTACTATTCTTTTACCACCGGATATTTCAACAATTAAAAGTGATAGTACCATTGACCAATTAAAAATTATTTATGTCATTTTCTATATCCGACAATTATTCTTTGTGGGGTCCACCAATGATTGATTCGTACGGTGCCGTCGTACGAATATTCCCCGACAGAACGAATATTCCCCGACCAAAAGAATATTGTCCGACATAATATAATTTACACATAACATCCTTAACTTTTAACTTTATCAATTTAACCACTTACTGTATCATGAAAATATATATGAAGAAAAAATAAATTTTATATTTCATAAAATTCGGGGTCTTACAATTTAAATCAGCCATGATAGTATGTAATTATCAATTCTGCAAAACAAAAGTTAGAACAATAATCTATCATATTATTAACCATAAATAATACTTTAATACATCTCATGCATATTTTAATTCCATAACAAAAACAGATAGATTACAATTTTAAAATCCTAAAGCAGATTTCACAAATCACCTATACATGTATATATTCATGTTATTCATATAAAAGTATAAAGATGACTTTTGATACCAATTGCTGGAAAAATTCTCCAAAAAGTAGTTTTAAAAATTTAATAAAACATGATTATCTTTATGATTTTATACAAAAGAAAAATTATATATATACCATGTATCTATAGTATGAATTGTTACTTAATGCTTGGTTAGATTAATACGTTTGAATATTCGAGTATCCTCAAGATCTTCCTTCCTATGACCTTATGCTGAATCTGTAGTGTGGTCTCCAAAGCACCCTTCTGAAAAATACTTTACTTGTTTTTCCTAAGAGAAAAGAGAAAGTATACGCTATTTAGTCTTTATTCTGATTTGGAATAATAACATTTTTTTTACGTATCTGATCAATGATATATTTATATCCTTATTGATCATTATTTCTCTAATGAAACTGATTCATATTAGGCTAGGATAGGGATTCTAAGGGATTCCTATTATGACTCTAATACTTATTCATATATTATTATCTAATAATAATATACTAAATAAATATTAATTATAATTAATTTCACTAAATAATTTTAATTGCACTTCAATCCAGGAATTAAATAAAATAAATCCTTTACTAATAAACTGTAAATATTTTCTTTACAGATGTACATAAATATTTCAGAATTAAATATAATCCCAATATATTTAAACTAATTTCATATGTAAGACCCCGAATTTTATGAAATACAAAATTTAATTTTTTTTCATATATATTTTTTTTGAAACAGTAAGTGGTTAAATCGATAAAGTTAAAAGTTAAGGATGTTATGTGCAAATTTTATTTTGTCGGACAATATTCGCTTTGTCGGGGAATATTCGTTTGGTCGGGGAATATTCGTTTGGTCCGACGGCGCCGAAATAACAAATTATTGGTGGACCCCACAACGAAATATTTGTCGGATATAGAAAACGACAGAAGTAACCTTTTTAAATAAAAATAGTCAACGGAACTGTTAAAATACCGGTGATAAAAGAATAGTAGCATACGGTAGTTTATGGTATTTTCTGTAGCACACGGTACTCTACAGTAACACACGGTATTGCATAGTGTCTCATATTATTGGTCTGATAATTGACACCGTAACTGTTACGCATCATTTCATCGATAATTGTCACTGCATAATATTTTATATTATCAATTCAATAATTGTTGTTACACAGTATTTTGCATTATTGATTTAATAATTGTCATTACACTGTATTTTATATCATTGAGTCAATAATTGTTGCTGCACTGTTTTTAAAATTATTGAACCTAATAATTGTCACAGTAACATATGCACAGTAATTCACATTATTGAATCAATAATTGTCATTACACAGTAACGTATGCTTTCTTTTACATTATTGTTATCTCTATTATGATGTTTTTTAAACAGTTGTATTTCATTAATTTATTGACTTGATATCTAAGAGCTAACTATACTGTATTTATAACAATTAGTCATAATAATTGAATCGATAAAGTTATTTGTTTATAATATAAAGTTAGGTGATTATTAGGTGATATGAAATGAATGGTGTAGATTAAAGTGTGAATTATTGTTGAATAATTGAATTGATTTGTTTATAATATAAAGTTAGGTGATTATTAGGTGATATGAAATGAATGGTGTAGATTAAAGTGTGAATTATTGTTGAATAATTAAATTGATTTGTTTATAATATAAAGTTAGGTGATTATTAGGTGATATGAAATGAATGGTGTAGATTAAAGATAATATAATATTTGAAATGGATGGTGTAGATTAAAAGACGATCTTTAAATGAATGGTTTAGATTAAATGAATGATAAGATTTTTGGCTATAAATAGAAGCCTTAACTTAAGGATTTTTCATAAACTTCCTTACTTGTTCTTTCTTTCTCTCTCTAAATACTTCTTGTGAAAGTTCTCTCTAAGTGTGCTTAAGTCATCTTGAGTATTTGTGAAGATCTATAAGTATACGTGTACTGTTCAAGTTAATCAACCTCATTTAAATCAATATCCAGTCACGTGTTGAGGTAAGGGATACCATCTTTTTCATCTTCCATTATTCAAACGTACTATGGTAAGGGATTATCATTATTTGATTCTCGATAATAATATTGTTTCTTCCTTACTCATAAGACGTGCCTTTTATTTCCATGTATTAAATTGTGGGAATAACCTTACGGAGCGGATTGCCGCCTGTTGGTGAATAACCTTTCGTATTCATTCATTATTAATCTCTGAGAATAACCTTACGGAGCGGATTGCCGCCTGCTTGGTGAATAACTCTTTGTACTCAAATCCTATTAAATTGTGGGAATAACCTTACGGAGCGGATTGTCGCCTGTTGGTGAATAACCTTTCGTATTCATTCATTATTAATCTCTGAGAATAACCTTACGGAGCGGATTGCCGCCTGTTTGGTGAATAACTCTTTGTACTCAAATTCTATTAAATTGTGGGAATAACCTTACGGAGCGGTTTGCCGCCTGTTGGTGAATAACCCTTTGTATTAATTTCCTTCACCTTTTGTTAATCAAACCTGCTACGGTAAGGGATATTATTTTCTTTCATACTCCTAAATCGAAATTTATTATGGAACTATTGCTTCTATAATTCCTGAAAATATTATATGTTCCATAATAGTTGAACTTCATTATTTCAACTGAACCTTCCTATTTACGTGAACCTTTCTATTGAATTGTAACCGTTATTCTGAACTGTGGATCTTGAATTTCACTCCACATCATGTTGACAATTTGGACATTATTTGAATCTGTACAAAGTAAACTTCCAATACTTATTGTTATCCTATTTCTTCTGTTCATCATTTATATCATTCTAATCATCCAAAAATCAAGCTGTTGTGAATATCTGTGGCCGGGGGCACAGATGTGATATATTTGTTGAACAGATGATAGGTTAAAGGCGATATAATAGGTTAAAGGCGATACATCTGTTCGGTGTCTTTTATGGCACGTGGTGAATGTTCTCTTTGGCCCGTAGTGCAAAGATGAACTGTTGTTTGGTATGATTATGACCAAAGGCTGAATCTGGTATAATCATGACCGTTGGTGCTATATTGAATATCTTTGACCCGTAGTACAAAGATGAACTGTTGATGTGCATGATTATGATCAGGAACTGTGAATTTGTATTATCTTGACTAATGATATTTCAGATGATAAAAGTTGATGATGTTTTTCCTAAAAAGAGAACCGAGTGGACATTATAGTCTGCATTATTCTTCTAATAGATTACTCATTCCGCTGCTATTATTGATCTGAACGTTGTTTAAGAATTTAACTGCAGTTTTTGATATAAACCTTGTAGTCTATTGTATTCTATCAAGAACTCAACTGTTGAAGACTAATGATAATTTATTCGTCATTATCTTAGTCATGATATTCTTTACTGGGCTATTTGAGCTCACTCTTTCTTTTGTTCCATTGTTTTTCAACAGGAGATGAAAACATAACAGGGTCTAGCCGGGGAATGGAGTGAGGGTCCGAGGAATAGTTATCATAGTCTTCACGTTTTGTAAAATAGTGTGGCAATAATAATGAAGACTTAGTTGTGTATTATTATACACTGTATTGTTGTACGTTGTGCTTTGTTGTAATAATTTTGTTGTAGTATTTTGACGACTCAAGTTTGGGCTGTGTGGGCCCAGATTTGGGGGCGTCACAGTTGGCATCAGAGCTTAGGGATATGGTCTTTAATGGCGATCTGGGGTAGAACTAGGAGGGGAGAGACGAATAGAATCAGTCACTAGTGTGTCCTACCTAAAATAGATTTTATTATCTAATGAGTCGATTTGAATGTAGGAACATGAAGTGATGAGTCAATTTATTTGAACTAACATTTATTTTGTGACCACAGTTTAGTATGGCATCTGGAAATCAAGAGGTTAACTATGGAATGCCTGAAGCAAATGTAGCCGAGAATCAAGAGGCCCCAAACAATCCTCCTGCCAACTCAGGAAATAATGTTCCTGATAACATGATGAACGATGGATTCTTTAGGAATTTCATGCAGGTCATACAGAATCAAGGAAGAGGAAATCCAGTCAATAATAACGGTAGAAACGCTGGCAATTTGAGGATGGTCACTGTTAAGCAATTTAAAGAATTAGGACCACCTGAATTCCACGGGAAGCCTGACCCACTCAAAGCGGAGGCATGGCTGAAGCAGACGACAAAAATACTTGATGTCTTACAATGCGCTGATGATCAGAAGGTGTCATTTGCCACTTTTATGTTACGAGGTGAGGCGGACCATTGGTGGGAAGCGGTAAAACGTATCCAACCTTCAGCACTCGAAATGTCTTGGACAGAATTCGAAGAACTGTTTAACGAGAAGTATTTCCCAGAAAGCATCCGCCATATGAAAGAGGTGGAATTCATTAAGCTGGAGCAGGGAAACATGACAGTCTCCCAATATGAAGCCAAGTTTGCCGAGTTATCTCGCTTTGCCACCCATCTTGTGGATGACGAAGCACGAATGAGTCGGATGTTCCTAAGAGGTTTGAGATTCAAAATTCGTCAACAACTTAGCTCTCATAAATTTAGTTTGTATTCAGATGTTGTGGATAGGGCTCAAAGGGTGGAGCAAACAGATGAAACATTGCAGCCAAGAGTTAATGAGCAACATAGAGAAAGGAATGACAACAACCACAGGAACGAGAACCATCGAGTAGGTAACCAACACTTCGGTGGTAATTCCACATCAAATAACAGAAGAGGAGAATCCGGTGGGAACAATTTCAAAAGAAAGAGATTCCATAATAATTATGGAAGGGCACCAGCACCAGTACCAACACCAGCACCGACCCCAGTTTCAAGGGGAGAAGATCGACCACCAGTGAGATGCTATAGGTGTGGTCAGGAAGGTCACATCAGCCCAAACTGTACTCTGCAGTCTAAAAAGTGCTACAGTTGTGGGAAAGAGGGTCATCTTGCGCGGTTTTGTCCTGCCACAAAATCAAGTCCAGCTGCAATGATGATACCAAAAGCTAGCGCGGATAAAGGAAAATCTGTAGTTCAAGGGAGAGCTTTTGTTGTGACATCCCAAATGGCGCGAAACTCGAACGAGGTGATAACCGGTAAGCTATTCATAAATTCTCGTGAAGTCTACGCTTTGTTAGATACTGGCTCTACCCATTCTTTTATCTCACCTGCATGTGCTCAGCGTTTAAACTTAACTCCTGAAAACTTGGACTTTGACTTATCAGTTGAAACCCCATTAGGAGAAATGACCATTACATCTACTGTCTATAAATCTTGCCTAGTTCAAATCAACAACCTCACATTATCTGTTGACCTTATTTCTTTGGAGATGCGTGAATTTGATGTGATTTTAGGAATTGATTGGTTGACTACCCATCATGCTAAAATTGATTGTTTTCATAAGATTATTAGTTTTCATATTCCTAATCAACCTGTCATGCAAATTCAAGCAACTAAACCATTGAAATCTATAACTGTTATTTCTAGCCATAAAGCCATTCGTTTATTGAAAAACGGATGTCAAGCCTTTTTAGCTCATGTCACTGATTTGAACAAAAATACGTCAAACTTGAATGATATTCCCATTGTTAATGAGTTTCCTGACGTTTTTCCTGAAGAACTTCCTGGCTTACCCCCAAACCGTGAAATTGATTTTTATATTGATCTTGAACCCGGTACCAAGCCCATTTCCAAAGCTCCCTACCGAATGGCTCCCATTGAACTTCAAGAGTTAAAAGTCCAACTACAGGAATTGTTGGATACCGGTTTCATTCGTCCGAGTGCATCACCTTGGGGTGCTCCTGTCCTTTTTGTGAAGAAGAAAGACGGGAGTATGAGATTGTGCATTGACTACCGAGAATTGAACCATGTCACCATCAAGAACAGGTACCCGTTACCTCGGATTGATGACATGTTTGATCAATTGCAAGGCGCTCAACATTTCTCAAAGATTGATCTCCGTTCTGGATATCATCAGTTAAAGGTTAAAGCTGAGGACATTCCAAAGACTGCTTTCAGAACTCGTTATGGGCATTATGAGTTCTTAGTCATGCCTTTTGGACTAACTAATGCTCCTGCAACTTTCATGGACATGATGAACCGGATATTCAAGGAACATTTGGATCATTTTGTGGTTGTCTTTATTGATGACATCCTCATATACTCCAAGAGTCGCGAGGATCATGAACAACACCTGAGATTGATACTACAAAAGCTCCGTGAAAACAAATTATATGCCAAGTTGAAGAAATGTGAGTTCTGGCTTGAGGAGGTCGCGTTTCTTGGGCATGTGATTTCTAGTCAAGGAATATCAGTCGATCCTGCGAAGATTGAAACGGTACTAAATTGGGAACAACCCAAAACAGTAACCGAAGTCCGAAGTTTTCTGGGTCTAGCTGGTTATTATCGGAGATTCGTAGAAGGATTTTCTCGAATCGCCACTCCATTAACGCAGCTTACTCGGAAAAGCACAAAATTCATATGGAGCGAGGAATGCGAGAAAAGTTTCCAAGAACTCAAGAAGAGACTGGTTTCAGCTCCTGTTCTGACCATACCATCAGGATCAGGAGAATTTGTTATCTACAGCGATGCTTCTGGCAAAGGTCTAGGCTGTGTCCTTATGCAACATGGAAAGGTTATAGCCTACGCCTCTCGACAACTCAAAGATTATGAGAAAAATTATCCTACTCATGATCTAGAGTTGGCAGCAGTCGTTTTCGCGTTGAAGATCTGGAGACACTACTTGTACGGAGAAAAAGTGGATATCTATACGGATCATAAAAGTCTCAAGTATTTCTTCACCCAGAAGGAACTCAACATGCGACAACGACGTTGGCTTGAGCTGTTAAAGGATTATGACCACACAATCCAGTATCACCCGGGAAAGGCGAACGTTGTAGCTGACGCTTTGAGCAGAAAATCTTATGCAAGTACAAGTGCACTGCTGACAACACAAAAGTGTATTTTGTACGACTTGCAAAAGATGGAGATAGAGCTAAAGACACCAGGGACCCGCTCGAAGATTGCTCACGTGCGAGTAGAACCAACTTTAATCGATAAAATTAAAGCTGCTCAAGCTACCGATCCGGAACTGATAAACATGATAAAGAAAGTACAAGAAGGTGCCATTCCCGAAGCAAGAATCGACGAGAAAGGAATACTTCGAGTCAACTCTCGACTCTGTGTTCCTAACGATCCTGAATTAAAGCATAAAATCATGATGGAGGCACACAACACGCCGTTCGCAATCCACCCAGGAGATACCAAGATGTATCGAGATCTTCGACATACATTTTGGTGGAACAATATGAAAAGAGAGATTGCGGAGTTTATCTCAAGGTGCCTAACTTGTCAACGTGTCAAGGCAGAACATCAAGTTCCTAAAGGTCCATTACAATCACTTGAAATTCCCGAATGGAAGTGGGAACACATCAATATGGACTTCGTGACGGGTCTTCCAAAAGTTTCTCAAGGCTTAGATGCAATTTGGGTGATCGTAGATAGATTGACCAAATCTGTTCATTTCTTGCCTATACGAGAAAACTTTTCACTTGAACGTCTTGCCGGTATGTACATAAATGAGATCGTGAGATTGCATGGCATGCCAGTTTCCATAGTTTCTGATCGAGATCCTAGATTCACTTCACGCTTTTGGATCAGTCTACAAAAAGCTATGGGCACTGAACTACGTTTTAGTTCTGCATACCATCCTCAAACGGACGGACAATCGGAAAGGACGATCCAGACCCTCGAAGATCTTTTGAGACTTTGTGTATTAGACTTCAAAGGAAGTTGGGATAAGTACTTGCCGTTGGTGGAATTTTCTTACAACAACAGTTACCAAGCAAGCATAGGCATGGCTCCATTCGAGGCATTGTATGGAAGGAAGTGTCGCTCTCCAATATGTTGGAATGAGGTAGGAGAAGCAAAATTGTTGGGACCCGAGTTGGTACGCTTGACGACCGAAAAGATCCAAATGATCCGACAACGAATACAGACCGCACAAGAACGACAAAAGAGTTATGCTGATCTTCATCGGAGAGACGAAAGTTTCAACGTCGGAGATCATGTATTCTTACGTGTTTCTCCATGGAAAGGGGTTACGAGATTCGGAAAGAGAGGAAAGCTTAACCCTCGATTTATTGGCCCATTTGAAATCCTAGATCGAATAGGAACCGTAGCCTACAGACTAGCCCTACCACCAAGTATGTCTCGCATCCATAACGTTTTTCACATATCTATGTTACGTAAATATGTGAAGGACCCAAACCACGTCATTGAGTTAGAAGCAGACGTTATAGCAGAGGATTTAACATACGAGGAGGTACCTGTTAAGATCCTGGATAAGAAGGAGCAGATCCTACGCTCAAAGGTTATACCTCAAGTTAAGGTTTTATGGAGGAACCAAGATACTGAGGAAATGACCTGGGAGCTAGAATCTGAGATGAAATCTAAGTATCCTTACCTCTTCGATATGTCAGGTACATCAATTTCGGGGACGAAATTTCATAAGGAGAGGAGGTTGTAAGACCCCGAATTTTATGAAATACAAAATTTAATTTTTTTTCATATATATTTTTTTTGAAACAGTAAGTGGTTAAATCGATAAAGTTAAAAGTTAAGGATGTTATGTGCAAATTTTATTTTGTCGGACAATATTCGCGTTGTCGGGGAATATTCGTTTGGTCGGGGAATATTCGTTTGGTCCGACGGCGCCGAAATAACAAATTATTGGTGGACCCCACAACGAAATATTTGTCGGATATAGAAAACGACAGAAGTAACCTTTTTAAATAAAAATAGTCAACGGAACTGTTAAAATACCGGTGATAAAAGAATAGTAGCATACGGTAGTTTATGGTATTTTCTGTAGCACACGGTACTCTACAGTAACACACGGTATTGCATAGTGTCTCATATTATTGGTCTGATAATTGACACCGTAACTGTTACGCATCATTTCATCGATAATTGTCACTGCATAATATTTTATATTATCAATTCAATAATTGTTGTTACACAGTATTTTGCATTATTGATTTAATAATTGTCATTACACTGTATTTTATATCATTGAGTCAATAATTGTTGCTGCACTGTTTTTAAAATTATTGAACCTAATAATTGTCACAGTAACATATGCACAGTAATTCACATTATTGAATCAATAATTGTCATTACACAGTAACGTATGCTTTCTTTTACATTATTGTTATCTCTATTATGATGTTTTTTAAACAGTTGTATTTCATTAATTTATTGACTTGATATCTAAGAGCTAACTATACTGTATTTATAACAATTAGTCATAATAATTGAATCGATAAAGTTATTTGTTTATAATATAAAGTTAGGTGATTATTAGGTGATATGAAATGAATGGTGTAGATTAAAGTGTGAATTATTGTTGAATAATTGAATTGATTTGTTTATAATATAAAGTTAGGTGATTATTAGGTGATATGAAATGAATGGTGTAGATTAAAGTGTGAATTATTGTTGAATAATTAAATTGATTTGTTTATAATATAAAGTTAGGTGATTATTAGGTGATATGAAATGAATGGTGTAGATTAAAGATAATATAATATTTGAAATGGATGGTGTAGATTAAAAGACGATCTTTAAATGAATGGTTTAGATTAAATGAATGATAAGATTTTTGGCTATAAATAGAAGCCTTAACTTAAGGATTTTTCATAAACTTCCTTACTTGTTCTTTCTTTCTCTCTCTAAATACTTCTTGTGAAAGTTCTCTCTAAGTGTGCTTAAGTCATCTTGAGTATTTGTGAAGATCTATAAGTATACGTGTACTGTTCAAGTTAATCAACCTCATTTAAATCAATATCCAGTCACGTGTTGAGGTAAGGGATACCATCTTTTTCATCTTCCATTATTCAAACGTACTATGGTAAGGGATTATCATTATTTGATTCTCGATAATAATATTGTTTCTTCCTTACTCATAAGACGTGCCTTTTATTTCCATGTATTAAATTGTGGGAATAACCTTACGGAGCGGATTGCCGCCTGTTGGTGAATAACCTTTCGTATTCATTCATTATTAATCTCTGAGAATAACCTTACGGAGCGGATTACCGCCTGCTTGGTGAATAACTCTTTGTACTCAAATCCTATTAAATTGTGGGAATAACCTTACGGAGCGGATTGCCGCCTGTTGGTGAATAACCTTTCGTATTCATTCATTATTAATCTCTGAGAATAACCTTACGGAGCGGATTGCCGCCTGTTTGGTGAATAACTCTTTGTACTCAAATTCTATTAAATTGTGGGAATAACCTTACGGAGCGGTTTGCCGCCTGTTGGTGAATAACCCTTTGTATTAATTTCCTTCACCTTTTGTTAATCAAACCTGCTACGGTAAGGGATATTATTTTCTTTCATACTCCTAAATCGAAATTTATTATGGAACTATTGCTTCTATAATTCCTGAAAATATTATATGTTCCATAATAGTTGAACTTCATTATTTCAACTGAACCTTCCTATTTACGTGAACCTTTCTATTGAATTGTAACCGTTATTCTGAACTGTGGATCTTGAATTTCACTCCACATCATGTTGACAATTTGGACATTATTTGAATCTGTACAAAGTAAACTTCCGATACTTATTGTTATCCTATTTCTTCTGTTCATCATTTATATCATTCTAATCATCCAAAAATCAAGCTGTTGTGAATATCTGTGGCCGGGGGCACAGATGTGATATATTTGTTGAACAGATGATAGGTTAAAGGCGATATAATAGGTTAAAGGCGATACATCTGTTCGGTGTCTTTTATGGCACGTGGTGAATGTTCTCTTTGGCCCGTAGTGCAAAGATGAACTGTTGTTTGGTATGATTATGACCAAAGGCTGAATCTGGTATAATCATGACCGTTGGTGCTATATTGAATATCTTTGGCCCGTAGTACAAAGATGAACTGTTGATGTGCATGATTATGATCAGGAACTGTGAATTTGTATTATCTTGACTAATGATATTTCAGATGATAAAAGTTGATGATGTTTTTCCTAAAAAGAGAACCGAGTGGACATTATAGTCTGCATTATTCTTCTAATAGATTACTCATTCCGCTGCTATTATTGATCTGAACGTTGTTTAAGAATTTAACTGCAGTTTTTGATATAAACCTTGTAGTCTATTGTATTCTATCAAGAACTCAACTGTTGAAGACTAATGATAATTTATTCGTCATTATCTTAGTCATGATATTCTTTACTGGGCTATTTGAGCTCACTCTTTCTTTTGTTCCATTGTTTTTCAACAGGAGATGAAAACATAACAGGGTCTAGCCGGGGAATGGAGTGAGGGTCCGAGGAATAGTTATCATAGTCTTCACGTTTTGTAAAATAGTGTGGCAATAATAATGAAGACTTAGTTGTGTATTATTATACACTGTATTGTTGTACGTTGTGCTTTGTTGTAATAATTTTGTTGTAGTATTTTGACGACTCAAGTTTGGGCTGTGTGGGCCCAGATTTGGGGGCGTCACATCATAAGTCCATAATTTATCTTCATTTGATCATAAATTAATTTAACAATTAAATCAATCATTTTAATAATAAATATTAAAAGACTTGTCCAAGATTTTATTATCAATAATAAATTATCTTATGAAAAATCCTATAATTGTTTTGACAATAATAATGTTCCTGATAGTAATTAAATATATTAATTAACATTTTGAGGTATTAATTAACACAATGTAATTTCACTCGTTGGAATATTAAATTAATATATATGACAATATTAAGTTTGTTATTATTTCAAAATTAAAAAACATTCACAAATTAGTATTTATGTGAAAATATTTTATAAATAAAATATTATCAAATGATCCGTTTAATGCATACCGTTAATGCACTAGTACTTTAATTAGAAATTCAACTTCCATGATCAAGATAAATTATCTATATTAAAGCATTATAACCTGCATGCTAATATCTCCAAATTATCATAGGTTAATAAACTATTATATCTTTATTTATATATATTACACATGATTTATATTTTCTGTGTATAATACTTATTTATACACATAAATCATAATATATATAAATTTGAAGATTTATTTATACAAAATAATTGATCATTTAATGAATGACGAATGATGTACTTTTATTAATAAATAAATATCCAACATAAATAATCATTAAATAAGTAGATAAATAGGATTTTTATAGAAAAAATTCAACAGATACAAAGGTCAAAGAACAAAGTGCAGAACATATTTGCAACTCTTTGGGCGGGCTTTGAAGAAAATTATCGTTCTCCAGCTACGGATGGAGCTGGGGGCATTTGAAAACTCTAGAATCCCTTACATGCTAAAGTTGAAATTTTGGCAAGGCTTGATCAGGCGACACTTCAATATTGAAGAAGGCTCCAATCCCACGTTGGTGTGTTCAGTTGTGTATCCAAGTACTAATCCTAGAGAAAGAGAACAGCTTTGGTTTAATTTATCTAACTTTAGCTCTGGTTAACCTCTTCCTTGGCTTGTCACGGGTGACTTTAATGATATATTGAGTCCAAGTGAAAAAAGTGGGTGGTGGTAATCTTCTAAGACTACGTTTGTTTGTAAAAAATATACTTGAGATTGAACTATTTGTATTAATTTAATATTATTTCGGATTATTTTATCCCATAATAGGGGATTAATAGTTCTTTAAATAGTCGTATGAGCTATTTGTTTTTATCATTCATAAGGCTATTTATGTGGAATTATATAATTTCATTAAAAGTTTGAGATTAATAGTCCCCTTCCTCTCATTTTAAGTTATTAAATGGCTTTATGAGATTAATAGTCTAACATTAAGAGATTATTAATCCCCCATCATGGGATAAAATATTCTGAAGAAACGTTAAATTAAGATAAATAGTTCAATCTCAAGTATATTTTTTGTAAACAAATGTAGCCTAAGTAATAGTAGGCGTAATGAATTTTGTATAGCTGTGGACTTATGTAATCTTATGAATTTGGGGTATCAAGGACCTAAATTTACTTAGTCAAATATGAGAAGATGGAATGCTAATATTAAGGAGAGGTTGGACAGGGCTTTTGCTAATCCGTGATGGAGGTAACTCTTGGCAGTGTAAAAAATATAATTACACGCAAATATATCAATGTAAAATGTTGAAAATGACATAAATCATATTTAAATTTTTTATGTAATTTTAGGAATCATCTTTATACGATTTATTAATTGAGAAAGGTTTAAAATCATGTCGTATGAAGACAAATTAATTCATGATCTTCAAGATTTAACTCTTCGATTTTTCACGCTTCTTCAATTCTACGGATCAAACGCAAGCTACTTAACATGTGTAGTATTTTAAAGGTGATCCAATAAGAGCATACAGATGAAGAATAAGTAATTTATGGTTATGAAAAACCCTAGGGTGGCTAGTCATTTCTCTCTCTATCTCTTCTAAACTATTTAAACTTGAAAATGAATTAATGGTAGTAGTAGTAAATCCTAATTTATAATAAGGTTTTTTTATGTAGACAACTTCTCTTCCCTGGACTCTTTAAGATTTAAGGTTTTAATCTAATTCCTAAACTGTTTAGGAACTAGAGTATTTATAAAATAATAATAAAAAAAGAATTTTTTAATTAATTTATAATTAGCATTTCTTAAATATTTTGTTATAAATATTAAGTTATTTAATTTGTTCCACCATGGTAAAAATTAAATATACTTAATTTATTATTATTTGACTCAATTACTTCTAAATCAATATTTCTCTTTTATGGTCTGACCTTTTAAGTTCAATATTATGTTGGTAGTAGAATAAATAAAATTAGAAGTGTTCTAATTTTATTTAAACTAATTAATTTTTTTTATTCTTATATATAATTAATAAAATTAATTATACTTATTCAACATCATGAATGATACCACTCAAAATATTATGTCTATCCGAATAATATAAAATCAACATTTAACCACAAAAAAATATATTTAGTAAATAGTTATCGTACAATTAAATTATTCTATCACACAATATTCCAATCAAATATAAAACATAAAATTATCTGTTAAATTTTATTATTTTATTTTAAATTAAAGTACAGATTGCATCCCAAAGTTGTTGGAATTAATTTTGAGTTTTGTAGCTTAATGTTTAAAATATATCTAAATGTACCTTAAAATTTGTTTTACTAGATAAAATGCACCCCTCAAAGTTTTTTGCCAAAGTCCTGTCTGCTAAACAAAATGTATCCTCAATTTTGCTAAACAAAATGTACCCTCAATTTTGGGTGTAAATTGTATTTTTTTAAGCGAAAAATAATTTTATGGTGCACTTAGATGTGTTTTAAACATTAAGGTGCAGATCTCAAAATTCTTACAATTTTGGGGTGCAATCTGTACTTTAATCTTGATTTTATTCATTTCAATTATCAGAAGCACAACTCTAGTTAATGTTAATTAAGAACTCCTTTCTAATTTAAAATAAGGGTTTCCTACAACTCCATTAAGTAACCAATTTTTTTATAAAAAAATCCTAACAGTATATAGTTAATAGCTTGTTTTTTTTTGCTAAACAGTAAGAGTATTCTCAAGTTAATTTTTGCGTAAGCTGAAACTAAATTCCTCTCCAATCGTCATCTTAAGGGCCAACTTTCATGTCTACCGAATTAAATCTCTCCTTGAAAGATTTTAAGAGGACACTATCTACATCGGCCTAGTGCATTTAAGAGAATTCTCCTAAATGCTGGTCCTAAAGTGTAAACCCAAAAAGCCGAGGAAAAGAGCAAAACTCTTCGACCACCGGGTCAACCCTTGAGGTTAACAACTTGTTATTTATTTATCTTCTAAAAACAAGTATTTCGTATAATGTATGAAAATTTATACCAATACCTTATATATATAAAAGTAGGAAAAACGATAAATCAATTAGACAATTTGAGTTAACTCATCAATTATAATGAGTTTATTCGGATAGTCTCTGAGTTAACTAGATTTTTAAAAAATTTATTTTTTGAGTTGATACTTTAGACCTTTTATATTCAACCATGCAAATTTTTTTTGGGAGTTACATGTATATGTACATACTCACTTAAAATTAATAGTCATTGTTCACACAGATACAATGTATAGATACAGTATAGGAAGAGTACCAAAAGCTTACTATGCTTTGTATAAATAGCCTTCTATTCCCTCATTTCTTCTTCTTCACCATATTCTTCAATTGCTTTTATTATCTGAATACCGTTTGGACGCATAACCAATTCATCAAACCATTTTTTATAACTACCATATAAAAGCAGCATGTCACAAGCAACATCCAAGAAAGAAACTGAAATCCCATCAACTTTTTATATCATTTTATTATAAATAAATCAATACCTTCTCCTTCCCACTATATATATAAATCAATTTCTAGTGCCACAAACTTATCAAATCTCAACTCACAAAACCCAAAAACAAATTAAGCTCTGTTCGTTCATCAATGGTTTCCTTCAATTTTCTCAAGTCACCTCCGATTTTAGCTCTCTTTCTTTTCTCGCAGTTCTCCATGATCAACTGTCACTACGAAGACGAAGGCATCCCTGCAGATTTAACAGAAAGGGGTTTAATTGTGGTAAAAATATGATGTTTAATAATCATATTTTTGGTCACTTTTGGCTGTGGCCTATTCCCTTATTTTTTCTGGTTAAATTCTAATTTTCTTGAGTTGGGAAATGGATTTGCTGGTGGGGTATTTCTTGCAATCTCCATGCATTTCTTGGTAGATTCAGCTGATGCGACGGATGATTATACGGAGGGTTCATCTGTTATTCCTTTCTTATTTGTTTTAATCGGATATGTTCTCACTTTGTTTGGTGAGTCCATATTATTCAAGGTTAAGAGTGGAGGAAGGGAGAAAAACAGAAGAGTCTGCAAGCGATATTATGAGCCCAACTTTGGCAGCCATTCAAGTGTCCATTCTTCTTATTTTAGGACTTGCTCTGCATTCGGTTTTTGAGGATATAACCATCGGATTAGCAGGTAAACTTAATTTATTTAAGTATAATATTCTTGAAATTGCTTCTATCATTTTCTCATGTTTGGGTAAACAGGTACATTCTTCGTTGATATTTTTTGTTAAGAAAAAAAATGTCTCAGTCACTTTGCTGATATTATAACGAGAGTTGATTATTAATATCGTAGTAATATTTATGGTATTAGAATACTTTTATATTTGTTTTAATGACAATTTGAACTTTCAATGATTCTTATTACTCTGTCAAAATCGTTATTGTTTTGTCAGTATGAATAACTATTATAAAAAAGACATAATATCCTCAAGCCTACTAAACTAAAAAAACTCAACAATCTGATTGTAAATATTGAACAAAAATATATCTTTAATTTTCTAAGTTTAACAAATGTAAATCTTTTTGTCGTCAAACAGATAGAGTATATTTTTTGTTCAACTATAATTTTTTTCTAATTATATATATATGCAAACAGAGCGCGACCAATACGCATGGAGATATCTGTGGACAATTTCAATTCACAAGGTTTTCTTAGCCATAGCCCTGGGGATTGCAGTGATGAGGATGCAACCGAAAAGGCCATTTTTGTCAAGCGTGACATACTCTCTTGCCTTTGCAACCCCCATTGGAATAATAAAAGCTCTTATTATCAAAGAATCAGCTCAAAGAGGTGCAGCTGATTGGATTTATGCTCTTACACGGGATTACTGGTGGAGTTTTCCTCCATGTTTCCATCTGTCATCTCCTAGCCAAAGGTTTCAAGCCACAAGACCAGCGTTCTTATAAAACTCCGTTCCGTAGATTTTTCGCCTTGTTTCTGGGGTGTTGGGTACAACAATTGGTTTGATTTTCAATTAGTTAAGGTTCTAGAGAATTTTATTTTTTTTGCTCAAAATTTGTTTAGGCGTGAATTATTTATGTAAGTAGTTCGTAACATGTCCCATTTTTATTTATTTTACATGTTAATAAAAAATTATTTCTTTGTGAACAGTATAAAGATTGGATTATTTTGTAATGATGGTGAATGTTTCTTGAAAATTATGTATAGCAATGCAGCACATGATTTATATATCTACGATCATTTTGAAAAGTTGTTATTTTATAATTTTTCCTTACATGTGACAACGAGAAACATAAATCTGGGCAATGAATTCCTAATAATCCATCATTTCTAAAATTAAAAATAGATACTGATTTTTTGAAAGTAATTTAAAATATTTTTACGATTCAAATAAATTACGTTAATTTTAAAATTTAAAATATCTTATATTAATTATATAAATCAAATTTAATTTTTTATTTTGAAGCGAATGAACCCGGAGTGACTAGCATCTCATCTTGCTCCCCATTTTGTATTGGGATTGATTGATGAACAACATAAAGCATGTGCCTTACACTGCTCTCAATCCCAAGTTCACAACAGAGAAAGGAGCAGCCATGTCCTTGATTAAGTCTTCAAATAATAGTGAGCAAGGCGCATCTCGCGATACTGGGGTGTTACAAACTTTTTACTTAAATACATGACGTCTTCATCAAGTCGAATATATAATTACACACAACCTATAAATTTTGTCTCTCTAGTTATTATGGGATAATATCAGTAGTCTATTAGATCTGTCTTTGTATTCCCACATACGACAATTCGATCGGATGACTCAACCCGAATTTTTAAAATTTGTCTATCATACTATATGTAATAACTTGGGTTAAATCTAGAGTCATGAACAAATTTTAAGTCAAATCTCAAGTTCGAATTGAATCAAATTCATCTAAACACGACCTTAAACTATTATTCCAATAATATCTTCTTGGGTCATTTTAACCCACCACAAACTCATCTAAAAGATCATGACGGAAATGTAACACTTAATAAAATCCGAAATTAATAAAAATATTTCTCTAAATAGTAGTATCTATCATTTCATACTACCAGAATCACTAAAAGAAGGTAAAAAGATGCAAAGTAATTTTGAGAACTGTAAATTTTATTATGCAAGCAATATTTAACTTCTTATCAACACGGTGGCATGTCAGGTGGTGGTGGTAGCAATCGTGCTTTACCCCGCTTGCCATTTCTCACTATAAACGCCATACCCATTCCCCATGAAACGTGACGCTCTAAATGGCAGTGCATAAACCAAACTCCTAACATTTAAAAACACACACAAAAAAAGAGAGAATTAATACCAAAAACAAAATTATTCTTTCTTTCTTTTTACAGAGAAGTTAGTGGTGGCTGATACAACCTAATTCAATTATCAGAGAAAATATAATGATATTTTTCTAATTATTTTAGCAATATTAATATTTTAAATAAACACTTATTACTCTGACAGCATCAAACAGCCTCAAAGGAAAAAAAAGTAGAGAAATTTATAGTGCAATGCTTACCGGGGTTACTCGCCTTAAATCTCACAGCAGCCCAGCCATTCTTAGGGACGACAACGGTATTAAGCATAGGCGGATCGACAAGATTATACGTAAAAGGATCATTTTCTTTATCAAAATTACCAAAACCCCACCCAACAACATAAAAATTATACCCGTGCAAATGCATGGGATGATCTATAGCCGATGATGCGAGATTTGTTCCTTGATAAACCAACTCCACCGTTGAGTTATACTTGAGTACATTCACTTTAGTCCCTCTTTTTGGCACCTCTAGGTCCAAAGGCAAATAGTCAGCCGTATAATTATACACCAGTGGAGGAACATTAGGAAAATCATCCCCAAAAACACCGTTGATATGTTTATAGTAAGCCTCAAGTATATCGAACGATGGATTCACAAAACTTATGTTGTTCAAGCTTGCAGCTAATCGCATCCCGTTTGGTCCCTCACATTGATTATTAGAACAAGGGAATGTGTTTATTGAGACAGTGAAGAACAATTTGGTGCTAATTTTTGAGGGGACAAAAATTGGATGGTGTTTACTAGCCAAGCTTTTAAATTCACCCAGGACGTTAAAAGCGGCCGTTGTGTCATTGTAGTAAGGAAGGTAAGGTAATTGAGGAGGTAAATTTGGAGGGTAAATTTGCTCGTTGTAGTGTAAAATTGCTGTGGTGGTTGCGTTATCAAAAGGGATGGTAGCACCGGATGAGTATGCCCTTGCAGCTATGTAATATTGACCAGGCTGCTGGTTGGCATGGAACAAGCAGTCTAAGGTTTGACCAGGGGATATTACCATGTATTGTTTTGTTAATGGCTTGGTGTACGAAGCATCTGCTGCAAACGCGGTGAGATTATGGTTGGCAATTGCGAAGAAGAGGATTTCGTTTAAAACTGCGTTGATTATTCGGAGTAGATAAGTCTTGCCAGGTTCTACACTCAGTTTAAATATTTCTGCATATGCAAGAAGTGATCAGAAAGATTTATTATTATTATTTTATTTTTAAAGTAACAGAATTAAGAATTTAAGTTATAGAAAGATTTGGAAGCATGATAATTAATATTGTGGTACCAACCTTTTTTTGAGCATGGGTAAAAGTCACCAGGCTGACCATTTATTGTAAAAGCATCAGAGAGCCTCGGGGGACCTCCTGTTTCAAGAAATTCCTCTAGGACTTCCCTCACATCTTTCTTCCACCATTGTCCTAATAGTCAACAAAAACAAGGGAGGAAACAAATAAGTTACATAAAAATGGTAAAATTTCAATGCAACATAGTTGTATCTGCATGTATTCGACATTTTCTTTGGGAGTTGAAATGAAATAATATTGATTCATAAAAAAGAAAAAGTTCTCTGTCCTACGTATGGATTCAAGAAGAATAAAAAACTGAAAAATTTCACATAGTATTGTTTACAGTGGCGGACCTACGTTAGGGCAGTGGGGTCAATTGACCCCACTGAGTTTTCAAGGAGAAAAAAAGAGCAGGATTCCTACCGTGCAATGTACATTAATAACTGTAAATGGGAAAATAGAGGTGTAATTTTGTCTTTTTGTGACAAATTTTGATTTTCTAGAATTGAATATTAAAACCCATTATTACTTTATTCCAACTCTTTCCTCTTTTCTCATTCTTTCATGCACTCTTTCTCATTTTTCTTGAACCTCTATTTTCTCCACTTTTCCTATTTTCTCCACTTCTTTTGCGGTTTTTTCCTTTTAATGGCGGTAGCTCATTTAAAAAGCATTAATAATCCCATATTGCGTCTTTTTTTATGGTGGGATACACAATACAAGTGCATTAACAAAAGCTATAAGAGCCTAGTTAACCAAACTCAACAGTTTTGTAAGGTTCAAAATTAAGTACTATTTAAAATATAGTACTATAAATGAAGTAGGGTAAACTCTCTCTACGTGATTCTTCGGTACTATTTTCTCTCTCCTCATGAACACCTAATGTGCAGCAGACTGCGGACCATTTCGACGAAAGCAAAATCCGTGGACAAGGGCGCCGATTTTGCTAACTATTTTTGCACATATGCTTTTCTCTATCATTAGAAGGAGATGCTCTCCGATCGTATTGGTATGGACACTTACTTCAACTATCTTCAAGAACAAAAGTCATTTTCTAAGAAAGGTACTAGTAGATAACACTAGTATATTATTCTATATCTATATTTATGTGTATAATTTTTGTGTATCAATTGTTTTGAATTTTTTTGTAGTTACTAACGGGGTTTTTTTTTTTTTGGTTGTAATTGCTTGCGAATTTTTGTAACTAATAAAAATAAGACTATCATTCAACAATTTTAACTAATGAAATTTAGAAAAATGTTGCTATAAATAATATTTGGATATTATTTAGTTTTGTAATTTATTTTACTTTATTTTTATTTTTTTATGAAAATTTGTTTATTTTAAATTTGACCCCACTGACTTCATAGGCTGGATCCGTCCCTGATTGTTTATCTAAAAAAGCCAATCTATTTATTAGTACCTTTTGTCAACGAGAAAATGGGACTCAAGGGATGACATAAAATAAATAAAAATGATGCTATGAAGACAAAATAAATATATGTATTAAAAACGGACACTAAATTATATGCATGAATGTAATTAGTTGATTACTTCTAATCAAATGTAAGTCTTGTAATTATAATCAATTGCATCGGACATCATTTAGCATATATTCTTCATGTACTAATTAAAACAGTATTGAGTAAGTAATACACGGAATGGTATTCAAAATGACAGTTTTTTTACCCAAGATAATGGGCACTTCTTGATGAGGTTTGGGGAAGGGATAGCTAGTACCATGCTTGGGATAGATAAAAATAGCCCCATGGACCGTGGCTCGTGACCAGTCGCTATGGGCGTGCCACCACAGAGTACCTTCCTCTGTCGAAAATATCACCTTTTGCCTGAAGACTTTCCCCGGTTGGATGGGGCATTGTGTGATATATTCAGGACCATCTGACCATGGATTTCTCGGTTGCTTCACTCCATGCCTGCAATTTAAAACATTATTAGCTACATATATAACAACTAGTTAATCATATGATCAGAAATATAAAATGTCCCAAATTTAGTCTACCAGTGAAGTGTGATATTATATTTTCCTTGGTTGTAAACCGCGACAACGACTGTATCTCCCTTGTGAGCATATAGAGTTGGCCCGGGAAATAGTCCATTTACTGTCAAAATCTTTTTTGTTTTGCAAAGCCTTGTGTAGAATTCTTCCCTCACCTGCAATACATAAAATTACATGCATTTGATTTCGAATTACAACTATGTCCGACAATTTAATGGAATAGAAATTTAGTTAAAATTTGATGCTCAGTTCCAATTCCAATACTTGAAATTGAGTCGTCAAAAAAAAAAAAAAAAAAACTTACCACAAAGTCATAGTTGCGAATTGGCCAAGAGTGACAATGGATGGAGAAATCACATAATGAAATGGCTAAAACATAAAAAATGAATACTTTTTCGGCACACCACATGATTCCCTAGTAAAAGAGAGAATTAATTACAGCCAGCCTCTTTTGATTTTCCTTACAATTTCTACATCTTTTTGAAGGATAATTATTCGAATTTATAGGAAATGAATTAGTTTTGGGGGTGGGAAAAAGAAGAACAACTCGTTAAATGCATGCATGCATGCGTAGTTCTAGCTATAGGTCAACTTAGATAGTGCGAAATTCCTTCAAGTATACTAGTTACACGTATATAGATGTTGATTTATGCAGCAACAACCCCTGTTCCACACTTTGTGCTTGTTAGAGGATAAATAGAGTTATTAATGTACATATTTCAATTTTAGTCGATAACTTGGTACAGAGATCACTTCCTTCCAAATATTCAATTACTGCATATAAATACATGCAAAATAATCAAACTTCTGGTTTTGTGGTTTCTTGCTGCCTGCCTGCCTCTGCTGATTACTAGTTTTAGCATCTTTGCAGCTCAAGTCCACTTAACTAATGCATGTAAACATGATTTTCAACCAATTCCAATTAATTCCATAGATGCTTACTTGTAAAATACTTCAGAAATTTCTAGAAGAAAGAAGAAAAATGAATCAGATTCTATTACTCTCTATCACTCACTACAATCAATACATGTATATTATATTATAGCTGCGAAAATGTCATGTAACTAACTACTTTACATACAGAAAAATGTATCTATCCTTTTAACAGCTGTTATAACAAACTAACTGCCTGTTAACTAAACTATCAGGTGTACATGAGCTGCATTCCTTGCAATCTCTTACATCAAAATTTTATAAGTTTCGTTTTTATTTTAATTCTTGCACAATGTTGAATTAATAATAAATAAAAAAAATTAATCAAACAAAAATTAGAATTGATGGACAATCAACCAAATAAAATAATAAAACTAGATATAATATTACATGGGAAAAAAATTATATCGTATTTCATAAAATAGCCATAAAAGATGTATAATCAATTGATATTAATACTTTGTTATATTGTATAGTAATATTAAATGAGAGATTTATACTTGTAGTATAAACAAATACCGATAATATTTATTTTGCCATAGATATGGATAATATCAATTTTAACACGAATACGGATACAAATTTTTATAACAAATATCATATATTTTTAACTTCATTTATAGCCCTAGTCTAAACGTATTTTTTTAATGCGCTAAACGCATAAAAACAAACAAGTCTTTTGTGGTATTTTTAAATAACTTATAATATTCATTATGATATTAGCCAAAACTAAATAATCTATATGTTTAAGAGCAATAATATATTTTGGTGATAAAAAAAATTAGATATAAAATGATGATATAAAAATGACATGAATTATAGTTATACCTATTCATTAATTACAATCTAACACATTTATTTATATTTACTTTTTTGTAAACATCTTTTATTACTGTAGATCAAATTGAAAAATGATATATCGTGAAAATGGAGGGAGTATTTTATTTCCTAATTACATATCCACCATTTGCCTCAAAATTTCAAATCCAAAATAGATAACAAAAAATAATAAAAAATAGGATCTGATGGGAACCTTTGAAGTTGTCACTGGTACTGCGATTGGAAGTCCGTTTGGTCCTCGCCATGGATTTGATGATCTAGGTCTGATTGGCGATTATCAAATCCAAAAATTTTACTTGAAGGCTGCCAAGGCGTTTTGCATCAATTGGGCGACATTGCGGAGTCGGTATCTTTTGTCCTCCTCAGTTATTCGTTTGTTAGTTAATGAAATTATTTTGAGCTCTGAATAATGGTGATTATGCATTTGGTCGATAAACTGTGCCAATTTGGGAATTCTATGTTTTTTACTTGCTGAGGTCGTACTAAATTATTACTGTCTAGACGTTTTTCCCTAGATTTTTTGACAAAAATAATTTATGATAATAGATATGGATTAGAGATGGTTTTATTTCTGCAGTTGGGCTTGAATATATAAAGTATTTTAGTTGGTTTTATATTGTTAAATACGGTCAAATGTAGTCGATATACCACGACGGTAGATGCATATCTCTGGCAAAATTTCCAGTGGGAACACTTTTTTTATTTTTTTGAAGATGAAAATTGATCATTATCATACTTAAAGTATACGGAAGAATTGGGACAAAACATTGAACCGCACATTTGATTGCAATAACGGTTACTAGTGAAAAACCGCACCGCACCGATATATATATATATATATATATATACACACACGCGCGCGCAATGCACATAGACACTAACAAACATATGTATGATAAAACTCTAGCATATGTTTACTAACTTAATAATAAAAAGTGTATTTATGAATAAATTAATTGTCTACATGTTGCTAGATTTTTAGTTGTTTATATAATTTTTCTTCTACGTGTTCATATTATGTATAACAAATTTGTAAGGAGTATTCAAAACATTTTTTTATAGCATAATATTGTTTTTAAGTTCTAATAATTTCATAGATGATGCATTAGAGAAATATTAATAGTGGATAATACTTGTAGTTTGAACTTTTAAATTCTTTTTATTATTAACTTGCTTATTTACTATTTTCATTCTTTGAATAACATATTAATCACCGCAAAATATTAATCGAAATTGTTAGTAACCGAACGGTTTGGTTAATCACGGTTATGGTTGCTTCTATAATATTAATTGCACTCTATGGTTTGGTTACAGTTATACCTTGTAATCACATCAAATCACACCATGCACACCCCTAACTAGGAGGTGGATATTTTTTGGTTTAAATGATTGCAAAGTCTAGGGAGAGATGAACAAGGATAATGTTGAGGTTGTGATTGCAGAGAAAAGAAAAATCATGTAGCCCTTTTCAATGTTTAACCTATTAAAGGAGCATGGCAAAATTTACTCCATCTCACAAAAGTTGTCACAGTTAAATTTTTTATGTCTCCAAATGACAATTGAGAAGGTCATTGATATATGTGGATTGCGGCAGTTTGGTACCTACTCACACCAGAACTCTGCAATATTGAGAGTAGTTGGGACGAAGCATTTTGTCGAGTCCAACAAGTTTCTCTTGTTGCTACTAGTTGTTGGCCTAATCTGTTGAGTTTAGGGTGAACTATTTTGGGCCTAATGTACATGTCAGACACAACATATTATGGTGGATATAGGTTGTATCAGACAAGCGCGCAGCTGGAGATGTTTGCATCTATCATTTTTGACAAGGACACGATTATGACTTAAAGTTCCTTTGGATGCTTGCTTTGTTTACCCTGCATGTGGAGATGAATTATTGGACCTGATTGAGGTTTTGATTTCAAATACCATCTTGTATACATGTCCTATACCATATAAAGTTAGGCAGATCCCCTGGACGTATAATACCCACACCTGATACATGTAGCTATTTGTGACTAGAGAATTAGAGAAGAAAGGAGTGGTTGACAGGATTTCAGAGGAATTCAGACTCTATTAGGTGCAATTAGAGGTTCAAATTACCTCCTCTCTTTTTTTCATTGCTTGGCCCCTGTTTCTCTACTGTAGTGGTGATTCTTCATCCACTAAGCTATCACCTTTGTATCACGGTTCAAAAGAGTGAAACAGCACATCTGAAAGGTTGTTTAGGAAGAGACTGGTTAATGAAATCGTCTCAGAATATGGTTATTCCAACAAATTAAGTATATTTATCAGCTGAGGCCATGCTTGGTGTGATGTTCAAGTGTTCACTTGTTGAATGTTTGGTGACAGCTTCAAGTTTTGAGAATAACCTGTCTAGAGGTAACACTAATTATATCTGATCGTTCTCACTTCCGGTTATCTGCGGGAGCCTTTGCACACAACACAAAACATTGAAAAGTTTGAGGTTGTATTAATAATTGCAGAGCAATAAAGGCTTAGGTGTTAGGAGTCATCTCCCTATTTAATACTACTAAATTCCATGTTCAGCTTGCGTCATTATATTCTCCTATGAGCTCACTTAGTCACGGATCCCCATAAGCCCTATTATTCTAAGTGGGAAAGATGTGTGTTTTTCCAATGCAGATTTAATTAGTATTACTAAAAATGTCTTTTTAGAAATTGTTAGTTCCAACTGTGGGAGGGAATCTCCATCAACAACCTAAGTTTTTGAAGAAGAACAAAAATTAGTCTACAGTTCTAGCACAATAGCACAACTAATTGATCAAACTCATTGAGGGGTAAAGTTTTTCAGGCATCAAAATCTATTGGATATGTTACATTATCACAATGTGTAACTCCTCTGCAAGTTCTCTACTCACTTACATAGAAGATACACTTAGATCTAAATCTAAATATATAGAGAAACAAAAATCAAACTATTTGCAAGCCCCAACCCCTTCTTTACTTTATGGGATTTCAGAAAATTTATTTGGGTGTGAAATGAACCCAGTTAGATCCATCTCGCAGATTGAAGGGAAAGAATAGGAGTAAAGGATATATTATATACTCCCTTAGCTTGATCAAGCTATCGATGCTTCTTCGTCTATTTCTGTCAAGAATCACCATGTTTGTCCCTGCGGACAAGCATGCTGATGCAGCGCTTAACAATGTAAAATTTGGCCTTCTGTTCCTTGGCCAAGTTGCCACATTTTCGTGTGAAATTAGAGCATTTCTGCGAAGAGCTCCTTGATAGTGAAGATTTGACGGAAGAGTTTTTACTCGAAAAACTTCTCAGCAGGGAGGACTTGGAGTTGGAGCTCTTCTGGGAAATACTCCTCATTAGAGATGACTTCGAAGAATTACTATAAGAATGGCTACTTGATTCACTCTTTGATAATTTCGACTTCTCATCCATGTGGTACTCCATAACAACTTTATCAAGTGACCTATTTCCACTTCTTTCAAATATATATGTCTATATATATATATATATATATATATATATATATATAGAGAGAGAGAGAGAGAGAGAGAGAGAGAGAGAGAGAGTTGGAGAAGGAGGTGATTGGTGACCATATACCGGTTGGAGGAGAAGTTGGAGGGACTATTTATAATAGTTTAGGGACAATAGTTGGAGGAGATTGCAAGTGGATGTTGACGAGTGTTTCTTTAACAATGGCAGCATCACATGTGGAGGCCTATGACCAACTGTCTAGGCATTTGTCTGATTACATGATCATGTACTCCTACTGCCCCAATTATGGAATATGAGGTTCTCATTTTGGGACAGAGGGAGTACACTTTTTTTTACTGCTATATGGCATTAGGCATTTGGGTGATATATACCATTATTGATGTATGTGGTTTCTTTCTCACTTAAGTGTCCTCTTGGTTCTTGAACCTCTGTATGGAGATCCATCAAATTCTTATGGAGATGCGATTCCTGTATGGTGCTCCATACGACCTTACCATTTTACTTTCTATATTCTATCACCCTTAAATTTTACAAGAGTGTCACGCACTTGCACCAGGAATTCTTTGGAGAAACTATGTGGAAAATCTGATTGCCATTTGAGTATAAAAAATAAAAATAAAAATTGCCGAATCCAGTAAAATTTGTACAAAAGGTCAGTGGTCATTAAACAATTGTTAGTGTGGCCTTCTGGAGAAGTGAACAGAGAGTATTATTTCTATCTTTCTATAAATATGAATGGACCAAAACCTAATGACTTAAGCTTAAGCTTTTTGATTAAGTAGTATTTGTGCGCACCGACTCCAGCTCCCAACAATATATATGTTCTGCACATTTTGCAATACAGCAAAAAGGGCCTATTTAACAGTGCCTCTGCGAGAACAGGAGAAGCCGAAGTGACTGCTGCTCCAGAATATATTTAAAGTCTTAGCAGTTAACAGTAAAAGAAAGGAGTTCAGGTATTCAAACTGTTTAGTTTGTGGCTGTGCATCTAGAGGAGTTTGCAGGTAAATTTTTAAATATAGATAAATAATGCTCTTTCTTTGACTCTGTACTTTTAAAATATGCTGGAAATACAAATTTGAACTGCATGGATTTACAAAAGAAAATACAGTATACCTTGTTGAATTGTTATATATCTGAAGTAGAAGATATCAGTCGATGTAAACATGGTATAGACAATACCGTTCTGAATATGATGAGTTGTACATTTTGTTTTCTTTGATTGGACTGTACCATTTCCACTATCGCATGTAAGGTATCCTATGGTTTAGATTTGGTAACGCTCATTTGCTTTGATTCCTTAACTTTTACTGCCCTGTAAAGATAGTTACTTTTACTTTGACGATTTTTCCTCGTTGACTTTGAAGCAAATTTTTTACTTCAGTGTAGTAATATCATGGATATAATTAGCCTACAGGATAATTGCATGTTAATTCTAGCTTAGCTAATTACGCGATTACTGTTACTTAGATTAAATGGAGACAAACAAATAAGATTCACATGCACATGCTTCCAATATGGATCCGCATTTGAATTTTCAAGTGTCTATATATATATATATATATATATATATATATATATAATATGGTGTGACCGACCAGACTTATTCTTGACAGAAAACTAACGGTCTTTTACACAATATTTACTGGTGTTAGTATCTTCATAATATGAATTTGGTATGTTTACTAGTTTAAATTTTCGTATTTATTTATTTTGTGACATTATTTTTTTAATGATTAGTGAGTGATCTTTGGTGTGCTGCAGACTTGCATACCAGGTTTTCAAACATGTTTCCCTGTGGATGAATGTAAGATTTTGAGATGGTGGTTTTGTTTCATTTTATTAATTAATGATGACGAATATGGACACTATTACATACATTATTTTAGAACACAATATGAAACACTACTACAATTTCAATTATTAAAAAGTGGAATCTGATATAAATTTTTGTATTAGACTTTATTTTTTAATAGTTAAAATTGTAGGAATGTTTCATATTTTATGTAAGATCTCACTTTTTAATAATTGAAATTATAAGAGTGTTCCATGTTATGTTCAAAATTAGGGTACTTAAGCTTATTCTATTCAAGAGATTTATTCTATTCACTAATTGATGTGCTTGACCAGTCAACAATCTTTTTCATATACAATCGTCTGTACTTCTAAATAATAAGTATTTGTTAGTGATTTTTGGTTTTAATAAGATGTGCGTGTACGAACTTGGATGAAATATTGGCTGGCTGGCAGGCATTGGATTGCAATTTAGCATCTTGATGAAAGCATAATAACTAGCATTTTTTTAAGCAGCTGGTATGTTTGTTTAGCATTTAATAATTTTGAACCGTTGAATAGTTAAATTAGTCAGTCATTCAGTATATTTATTTTGAGTTGAATGATTCAATCGATTAGATTTTTAGACTAAATGATTAAGTTTAATTATTTTTTTTTGGCCGAATGAAGTAAAAAAATAAATATTAACTATTATATTAAAAAAGTTTATAACAACTTTAAATTTTTTTATAGAGGTAAAATGGTAAAAATATGTTATTCAGATATTTCAGATATGTTAATTATCAGACTAATTTTTTTTATTCAGTATTCAAAATTTTATTTCATTCAATTCATTCAGATTATTTAAATATTCAAAATTATTTTATTTAATATTTATTAAACAGCCGTAAGATTAAAACTTGTCACCTCCTAGGTAAGCTGTACATAAAATAACATTGAAGTCGTCAGTATAGTTGATGCATCAACCAACTAAATACTTCAGGGAAGAGGGCATAATAAAGAGGATCCTTAATTTGTCGAGGTTACTTTCTATATATAGTAGTGACCTGAAGGAAAAGTTACAAGTGCAGAATTAACTATTTCCTTGCGTTTGGAAAACTTTACAGTAAGATTTAAATTGAAGACATTTTTATGTTAGTTTTTGAAAAGAATAAATTTTGTAATCAGTCATATATATTTTTTTATATAGTTTACGGTAGCGTTAATTGTATTATTCAAAATTTAAAAATTCAGATCATTTTTATAATTTTAAAATTGTAAAAATAATTAAAACACTATTTATTTTGTAAAACAAAGTATTGAGTATTTTGTTTCAAACTTAGATTTCTGCTGGCACGCGAAAAGATAAAATATTAATACAGTAGTGTAGATTTAATTGTATATTCTTACTGTTATGTTTGAAACGTAAAAAATCACGAGAAAATAAATATGAAAAATGTTGGCGTGTTTCATTTGATTAGGGTAAAGAAAGGCATGGTTTAGTAATATTGATAGACTTTACATATATTATAACTAAATATTATTCTAAACATTATATATATCTCAATTATTAAAAAGTGAAATTTGATACGAATTTTTATATCAGGTCTTATTTTTCAATTGTTGAGTTTAAAATATTATGTTTGATGTTGTCATTGGCATTGTGCATTTATATTTATCCTTTATTGATATTGTGTCAGATGGTGTTTAATAGATATATCCATGAAATTTTGACCGGACTGACAATTGAATCATTTCAAATCGAACTCGGTCGACGCTCTGATTCGACTTAATCATTTTAGTCAAAACTTAAATTGAACCAGTTGATCACCGATCGAATCGATAGTTCAACAGGTAAAATTTGTTATGTTGACCCAAATAAATCGATTTTTAAGTATTTTTTAAATATTTTTTTTCTATAAAAATATTTTTATTTTTAAAATTAAATATTTTTAGTAATATTATAATATAATTTCACTATATTTTAGTTTATAAAAAATTAGATGTTTTAAAATTTTATTAATTATTGATAATATATTTTTTTTATATATTTATAACGTTACCGGTTCAACAATATTTCGATTACTAGTTAAAGTAATGATTTATTCACTTAGCACTTTTTTTGATTCAATGATCGGTCTGAATCTAAAAATCATGGGTATGTCTGTATTAAAGGGAGAACGGGGTTGTGACGGCAACCTCTTGATATTTTATCACAACTTTTCTTCTATTTTTATTCTTGTAAATTTAGTTGTTTTGTAATTTTATCCTTTTTAATATTTAAAATTTTATTTTTAAATTTAATAAAACTATTATTATATCTTGATACGATCTTAATCACAACTATATCAAACGAGATTAATTCAATTCATTAATTAATACAAATTTTTTTTTGAGAGAGTTATTATTTCTTTGATTCTTTTTAAAAACTTACTAAACTTATGAGAGTAATATGTGATATTTAATTTATCGACTTATCAATCATCAATTCATAAGTGATTATGACGTCATTTTACTTTATGTTTATGATTATACCAAATTTTTTATTTCCTTTCAACCTTGTTAAAACGATAAACGATGACTATTTTATGCAACCGTATAGAGAAATTTATCATATATTGTACAAATAACGTATATGTGTCACGCTAACTAGCTAGTATACCTAATTTTACCTTTAAACCCTTATTTGGTCAGTTTGGGATGATTTTTAAAGGATCTGTATTTTGGTGATCATGACTCATGTGGGTTGAGAATATAAGCATTTGAAGGCCCACATGCAAACACGTGGTCTATACACTCTTTGGAGGTAAATGCGAAACTTTGTAGGACGCTTTGAAGTTTGAACAACAAATTAGAGGTCAAAATGTTCTTTAATTTAAATTAGATTCAGTCCACTAATGTTGACAATAATAATTTTGCCATGAAATTGTTGTTATGGTCAACAACTTTTTAACAAAAGTGCAGGCGTTTGAGACACACACATTATGTTTTTTATTATATTATTTATAAATATTAAAGATATATTTATATTTCATATAAATTTTAAAAATAATAAATAAATTAACTAAGTGGTACGATAACAAAATTATGTGACAAATTTAAAAGTATTTTATCATTTATATTGTTACTCAGAGTAGCATAAGGAGTAATATCTTAAATACTTTCACTTTAGTTAAATTTAAACTATTTTAATATATTTATTTATATAAATATTTTTTTAAGTAATAAAATTTAACATTATCAACTATATTCAATGCATTTATTTGCATAAACTTTTTTAAGTAATAAAATTTAAAATTATCAATTATAATTAATATATTTATTTGTATAAATAGTTTCTTAAGTAAAAAAATTTCACATTGTCAATTATTGTGATAATTTAATTATTTAAAATTTAAACTCCATATTATAATATAATATGATTTAATAAATATAAATAACATTACAAATAAATATATTAAACTTATTTAAATTTAATTAAAATAAAGATATTTAGCACATTACCCCTTGCACTCCTCTTAATAGTGAAAGACAAAAAAATTAAATACCTTTCGTTATTCTTAATAGCGGAAAGTATGCTTTTAACATAATTATCTACATAATTGTCTTCTGTTTTCACTGTTAAGAGTAACGGAAGGGTGTAATTTTTGTGTATTATTTTTTATACTATTAAGAACGTGAAGATTTTTGGAATGAGAGGAGACATGACTTGGACCCCATATTCTATATACTATACTAGGGGTGAGTTTATGCCCCACAGGATTACTAACTCGGTCCAGCATATGTTTAATAATAAAATAATTATTCATAAGATTTTGAGTGTATGAAATCTTAGATATCAAAAAAAATAAACGAAACGTAGTGTTAGCGACGGTCAATTTTTTGTTACAAATGATCTAAACTGTTGGTAGAGATGCTATGTCTAGCAAAAAAAAAAACAGTGAAGAAGCGCCGATGCAAAATATTTTTATACTACTATTACTATACAACTCATTTCTACGTAAAATGATAATATTATTGATATAAGTTACATGAATTTATATTAATTTAAAGTTTAAAAATATTTAAAATTAAATTTTAAAAAATTAATTTTATAATTCAAAACGGAGAAAGATTTTTTTTTTTCCCTCGTATTATATTCCTCATGTCTTAATGATTTCAAATTAGAAAGAAATTTCTTCGTCTAATACCCTACCAAGGCTAATTAATCAGTATCTAGTGTATATAAAATAAACTCCATTCCCGAATGAGTTGCATGCGAAGCATTTTGTATGCTACCACCAAGTAAAATAAGCACCAAATGAACTCAATCAAACAGCTGAAGAGCTGATAACCAAGTAAAATGAACTCAATTAAACAGCTGAAGAGCCGATAGTCAGAATTCCGTCTAGTAATATTGTTTCAATTGGCTTGAAAATGAAAACTTTTTGTAAACTTTGGGATATTTTAGTCAATTTTGCACAAGTTTTAGTTGTTTCTATTGTACATCTAGCAATATGCTTTCGTAACATATACAAAAACTCAACTGCTACTTTAAAATATATGTGCTGCCTTCACGAAATATAAAAGAGAAAGCAAGAAAATTAAAAAATATATAAGGGTTGTTTTCAACTTCGCAGCACTATAATAATTATGATTAAAGATCGTACCTGCATGGTGGAACTTTCTCCATAGGACGTTGTCGAAATTTTGAATAATAATAAAAAAAAGTCTCCCAAATTGAATAAAAATTCACTCTCTTAAAACAATATTCACCCCTAAATCCAACAGTACCTTCGCATATATCCAACTCAATTATTCGAGCTATATGTTAAGATCGAAGATGGTAAAGGTTGTCTATATAGTCATATGGATGGTGATGCAGCATCATCAAGATTCCCAAGTGAACTGAGAGTGGACTTTTTGAGCTAGTAAAGCCATGCATTCATTCATCAGATGAATTAAGACCCCCTTAAAGTTAACTAACTAGTTTGTGAATCTTGTTGATGCAGCATCCCCAAACATTAACTGGCAACGTACCGGTAAATATGGTGGTCGAGATCAGGGCCGGCCCTATATTATACCAAAAAAAGCATGGGCTTTAGGCCCCATTTGAAATAAGGCCCCAAATTTTTAAATATCATAAATAATTTATATAAAAAATATTTTATAAAAATATAAGCTCAATTAATTCTTTAGGACCTATAGTCCAATTCAAATATTAAATACGTAAAAAAAATTAACTGTATAAAAAAAATCTCATTTAAATAAAAAATATTAATACTCCTTCCGTCTCAAAATAAAAGTTCTCAATTGATTTTTGTAGTCAAATTTGACAAATTTTAAAATTAAAAATTAAACATATATAATTAGATTTTAAAAAAAATAAATATTAAGATTAGTACTAAATTTTATGTAATTTATAATGTTTATAGGCTTTATATTTATTAAATAATAATAAGATATAATGATTTGAAAAATGATCAATTTGACCATAAAAATCAATAAAAGATGTACCAAAAATAGAATGACTCATTTAAAAATATCGCTTTAGGCCTCAAAATGTCTTGAGCCACCCCTGGTCGAGATCTTGCTATGCAGTTGGACTAATTAATTTAACTAACAGAAGTAGTACAAGAAATTGAGGTTGAATAACGCTTTTTATAGGGAATAAAATTTGAGGCTTAAGAGTCAAACCGAAATCCGTGAGCATTTACTTTCAGAAATTTAATATTAATGTTTAGTGGTTGATCGTTATGTTGATTAAATCAGCCTTTCCACTTTTTTCAGGCACGGTCAATTAAAAGCCTTGTGAACCTACAAACGAGGACCTAGGGTTGGTCCATAGGCATATCACCCTTGCTAGTGCTCCTCTTTTTAACCTACTAAAGAAGATAAAAAGGAGAGAATGAAACTATGATTCATTAAAGAGCATACATATGTACATTTAGAGACTAGATTTGAGAGGGATGAGAAACATGTGTACATATAGCATATGAATCCTGTTGAGGTAGATTTTTATTAAATTAATATCAGCAAATTTCTTGAATTAATCACGGTAAATAATCCTACTATTAGACCAAGAACGAAGCTACATTGCACGGAATTGGATCAATTGACTCCATTGAAAAAAAATAATTAGTTTATAATGTAAGATAAATTTTAAAAAGTTTAAATATAATATATAAATTGATCCCAATCAAATTTTATAATATGAACTGCCGCTTTTGCAATTTACTGATATATACAAATGAAGATACATGACAGAAATGACATGAGTGCACTGACCTAGCTCAGCTTTACTTAAAATATATTATTATTGGCTTTTTAAATTTTAATTTTAAATATTTTTAAATTTAAAATTAATATAAATTTATTTAATTTATATTAATACAATTATAATTATTATAAAATATCTAAAAAATACTATTAATTGTAAGATTATTATTTTCAAAATATAAATTAATCACATTAATTCTAAATTTAAAAATATTTTAAATTAATTTTTATAAAATTAATAACAATCTTATAATTTAAAATGAAGAAGTACTTCACGATGCCCCGAATCACTGGGCACCAATCTAACTCTGTCGAAAAGGATGGAACCATTTTCATTTGCAAGGGGAAAGAGAATAAGATAAGCTTCATTAATTAGTGCTACTCTTACAGTAATAGTTGTGATCATTACAGTTTATAATGACAATTTGCACAATTATCTTAATCCAAGTCTCCTGGATTAGATAGATAATCAGTAATAAAAAATTATTCTGCCATTAAAAAGTAATACTCCACTAATCTCGATCATGACTAGCAAGTAGCTGGTACTGATGTCCAAGTGTGCACGATTTGTAAAGATAGCATAATAAAGCAACTCCCGTAAAGCAACTCCCGTAATTTTTTGTAAATAAATAATAAGTTTCATAGACAAATGATTAATTAATCTGTTCTTAATTCTTATCATATTCAAGTTTGGAATACCTCAATTATCTTCACACAAAATTTAAGAGAGATAAGAAACAAATAGCAACATACATAGCAACTGTTGCGTTATATTCCAGACCTTTTATTTTTCCAATGGACTGCCATTTATGTTCATACAAAATTTAAGGAAGATGAGAAAAAATAGCAAAAATTAGATTACAATGTTGGACCGAATATTTTTTTAATGGACGATTAGAAATGTATTTGTTCGAATGTGTTTACTCGAATAGTATCATGACAAGCTCCATCAACAGCAAACGGTATTTATTAGAAGTATTATTCCATCAACCACATTTTATACCGTCTATCATAATATTACACCATCCATCATAATAATTTATTGCAAAAAATTTCATACTATTAGAGCTTCCAGCGGCAGATACTTTATTCTTTTCCTCTCTTTCCGTGCACAGTGAAATGAATTCAAACCATATATTATTATGATGGACGATATAAAATACAATTGATAAAATAGTATTCTCAATCATTGAATGTTGTGAATGAGTTTCCAATATATGTATATATGTTTGTTTGTATAATGGTATGAAGTGATTGAAGGTTCGATGTCACGTCTCCGATAACCAAAGAACACTGACCAACGATGCTATGATTGGACCGAAAATGATTTTCGCTTATTTATAGGAACATGTGGACAGATTCCATGCAGTTCATCCACAGTCATTTTTGGCGATTACATTTTTTTTTATCTCTAATTTATTTATTTAGAGATTTACGTAAAGGAAACCAATGAGGATTTAGGTAAGAGGTTTATATATATATATATATATATATATATATATATATACACACACACACACACACACACACAATAATTAAATACACAATTTGATTCTTCTTTTTTTAAATTTAATTCGATCTTTGACTTTTTCTACATTAAATCCACTTTTATAATTTTCAATTTAAATCAAAAATTAGAATTAGTATCGTAATTTTATAAGAAAATAAGAATTAGTATATTTTTATAAGAAAATAATCAAAATAAAATCATCTTACTTAATATTAATTTGTTACATTTATTCAAAAATTAGAATTGATACTTTTATAAGAGAACATGAATTTGCAATATAGTTTTATAATCCAAATATATATATATAAATAATACAAATTTAAGTAAAATTATATTACCACTTAGATTATATAGTTTGAGAAAAAAATTATCATAAAAATCATCTATTTAAGTTAAATTTATTACTATGGTTAAATATAATTGTTGTTTCGAGTATAAGAAATATTTAATCATTAATTAGATAATATAAATTGAACGATAAATTCTAACTATAAATAAAATTCTATTTAACCTTAACAAAAAAATTTATTTCATCATAGTCGATCTTTCAACATATTGAAGCCAAAAGTAACACAACAATTTATCATCTACACCAACATATATATAACATAAAATAGTCTCTCAACCCTAAAACTTAGGAATGATCCTACAACCCTAAAATATAGGAATAAAAACCTAAAATTTAGTAAAAGAAAATATTTTTTCATTTGTTATTTAATTTTAAAAAAAATTCATCTACATTTTTACTATCATAAATATATACTTACAACTATCTCTTATTCTTATATATTTTCTAATTTAGTTAGTGTTTTTTTAAATTCATATTATTGATAACAATAATATTTTATTATATAATATTTTTATTATTAAATTATATAAGTATAACTATTTTAGTTTAATTAAGATTTTATTTTACATAAATAGATGAACATAGGAATATAGGAACAAAGAAATCATTTTAAAGAGAAATAATATCATTTACATTCTATAAATAGAAGAATTATTATTCTAAATATTTAATTTATTTTTTCATCAATAATTAGTTATACATTACTAGTTAAATAGGATATTTCAGAAGAAAATATTTTCTTTACATAAAAATTATTATACACGACATTAATCTATTATTAGTATAATATAATATAAAAAAATAAAAATAATATAATAATTTTATAACATAACAAAACTCGTCCTTCACACGAGATCTTGAGTTTGTATATAATAAACAGGACAAAATTATCGTTCAATTATACTTTTTAGGAATGACCTATAACCCTCTAAAATTTAGCAATAAATTTTAATTATAAATAAAATTCTATTTAAATCTAACAAAAAATTCCATTTCACCACAGCCTATCTTTGAACATCTATATCTATATATACAATAACTAACAAAAAATAGTCTTTCAACCCTAAATTTTAGGGTCTTCTCTTATAAATAATTAAACCCAAAATCCTATTTACATAATCTGTTCTACCAGTTTACGTTCTACCAGTTTATATTTAAAAAAAACTTATTATTTTACAATAATTTTACTTCTAATTATAGAATTCTTTTAGCTAATTAATCATACAATAGTCTGACATAAACACAAATTTAGGTACTCAACTTTTAACTCTGAAAAAGTATACATAAATTAGAAGGATTGAATATAAGAACTAAATATCAAATTAAAAAATTATACAAAAATTGAATATTAAATTAAAAATAACAAGAATCATATTACTAACACTTAATTGTGCGCTTTCGACAATTGTAGGTAGTTTGTATTATTTCGTTTTTGAAGCAAAATTTGTAGTCTTATAATAGAATTTATAATTATTTTGTCCATGAGTTTGAAAAATAGTTTATAATCATCATATATAGAATGAATAAGAAATTAAAAAACAAGCTCGGGCTTCGCAAAAAAATTGAATATTAAATTAAAAATAACAAAAAATTATATTACTAAAACCTAATTGTCCATTTCCCACAATTGTATGCAGTTTGCATTCATTCGTTTTTAAAGCAACATTTGTAGTCATTCTATTAATTTGTGCATGAGTTTGAAAAAATAGTTTATAATCATCGTATAGAATGAACAAGAAATTAAAAATAATTTAAAAACAAACTCATGCTTTGCACGGTGCGTTATCTAGTAATATTATAGTTATACGACAAAAACCTTCGTTAAGTTCAATTGAATCTAAAATAAAAATTAGTAATATAGTTTATAAGAAAATAATTATAAGATCATTTTACATACCTAATATTAATTTGTTATTATTACTAAATAAAATTTTATTGCAACTTCGATAACATTGTTGAGAAGGAGGAAAAAATTCAAATAGATTGTCCTACTTAACTTGAATTTGTTATTCTTGATTAAATATGAGTATAATTATATCAAATTATAAGTAAAATTTTATAATAAGTTAAATAATACTCCCTTCGTCCCAGGATAAAAGTTTTTATTACTATTTTAGGTAGTACTAAGTTAAATGGCTACTTATCTTAAATAATCTATTTTTTACAATAATTTGCCTATAATATCTTTAGTATTAATTATATTATTTATATTCTTTATGTATATTTATGGAGTATCACTAGTCATATGTAGAAAATTATGCAATTAAATGAGAATTTAAATATAGACAATTTTGTCATTTTATTCTCTTTCTTAATAGGCATAAAAAAGTCAATCAAGACTTTTATCTTGAGACAAAGGGAGTATAATTTTAGAAAGAAAATATTTTCTTATTAGAACCATTTTACCTTATAAATCCAATAATATATTCATAAATAAGTTTAATAAAGTATGTACAATATCATAATTTTATGATAAGATCTCATGATTTGCACATAGTGTAGATGTTAGAAATATTATATATCTATATACTTCAACTAAATAGACAATTTAGTTCATCATCTTTCTTCTTATTCTTTTTTCGTCCCTTTCTTTTTGAATACTTTTCCAACTATATTACTTCTCTTATTTTAAGTCATAAATTATTTTTTCTACATTAGGGCAAAAACTAACTTATCTACATATACATACATATATATTATTGTGGAATCAAGATGAATTACTAGTGATAAAATATCTCAATAACTATCAATTTTTTCGGCAACCTAGTATGTTATGTCTCATTCTATTAGATCACTCTTACAATAACATGAAATGTTATAATATTTATGAGTTTATCATCACTGTTGTTCAATTTATTATTAAAAATAAAATATGGTATTTAGATTGATTATAATTGAGTTTTATTGTTAGATAAAATATTTTAATATAGTATATTGCATTACTTAATTGGAGGTTATTCGAACGAAATAAATTTTAAAATATTTTGAATTGAAAGTAAACAAAAGTTCATGTTTAATATAGAAATATTAGTACAATTTTGTAATTTTAAAATAAGAAATTTGAATATAAATAACTCAAAAAATATTAAAAAGTCCAAATCATTAGAAAATATGCACAAAAAATTAACTTAAAGAATAAATTAAATCTTTTAAAAAAATATCAATAAAAATAAATAATTGTGAAAAGACCAAAATATTAACATATAAAAACAAAATAACATGTTAAATCAAAAGTAATATTAATTATTCTATTAAAAATATTAATACAAAATTTCAAAATTAAGATTAAAATCTTTTGCTTTGCATGAATATACTGCTAGTGTGTGTATAGACACACACTAGCATTTATTCCATTTAAAAATAAAAATAAAAAGATGGACGTAACTTGGGAAGGATATATTCCATTTAATATCTACCGGTCTTAAAACTTGTTCCAAGATGACATGGAGCTTGGAACGGAGGGAAGTAAGGTATCCAACCCAAGGCAATTTTAGTCAAACCAGCACCCATACATTCAAGTAAAAAATAAATAAATAAATTCAAATCACACCTTCAATTCAAAAAAGTTAGCTAAAATCGCACCCTCTTACAGAGCGCTCTGAAAATTCTGAAATCGCACCCAATGAAGCCGAAGCCCAACTTCCTCACCGGAGAGGGAGATAGGGAAAAAAATGACGTTGTTGGCTCAATTACTATTTTTAATAACAGTTGGGTCAATAATGTTATTTTTTTTTATACCATCAAATTTTTAAATAAATAATATAAGATCAGTTCGTTAAAATATAATAATTATTTTTTTTATATATAAATATATATATATAATTATATCCACAATTGAAGTATCACCGTAACTCAAAAGAATTCTAGGGATCCAAACCTGACCTGACCTATTCACTTTAATAATTGAACTCATGGGCAAAAAGTACTACTGAGCTGTTGATGATTGTTGCAAGGGGAGCCCAGTCCAGTCAGTTATCAATCTGGAGCAGAATAAATGGCATGTGTACTATCTCCATAGCACAGTTAATTTTACTCAAGTGGGGTATCAAGTGTGACCCTTTTTTGACTTTTTCTTGGGAATTATTTTTGTTATAAAAAAAGTAATATTTTTATAAAATATTATTCACGTGAATATAAATTCTATTTATTATTGATATGATTTATTTTTGTAAAGAAATTATCAAATTTTCTTCGTAAAAAAGAACATGAGAACATTATTACATTTTTAGTTTGAAATTTGAAGAGGGAAAGTGGGGTTTGGTTCTGGAAGGTGCCAGGGTTTTAGACATCGAGATGAACTGGGAGTCTAAAGGCCGTTGACACGTGGAGAGTTTAGGACCGTGTGTTCTTCCTCGGATTCGCGGGAAGTCCCATGTATTGCCATGTTTGAATGTGATGGCCTCCTGCTTTGTCCCTGCGACCCAACCAATCCAGATCCAGCTACAATTTTTATTTTCAAAAATCCAGCTTCATTGGTCCTCCTCCCTCACATGAGATAGATTTTAGTCCATCTGGTGGGTGCAGGCAGGCAAGGCCCAATGCGTTCAATCCATTACCTTCTTTTACTTGCTTCATCTTACAATGCCTGCCTGCCTGCCTGGTATTCTAAACTTCCAACTGTAAAATAGGATTGCCCGTCATGACCATGCGATTTAGTGAATCCATGCTCAAATTAAGCCTTTTCTTAGGTTTTTCCTTTTTCAAAGTCGAAAGGAAAAACCTAACAATGCCTCGTCTGTTGTGCGACTGTCCCTCCATCCCACAGAGAGAGAGAGACCATTTGAGTTTTATCCTAGTTTATTTAAAAAATATTAAAATTTAAATTATATTATAAATTTACTTTAATTTTTTAAGTACTACAATTTTTAACTTAGATATACTTATTAAGTTATTAAGTACATACAGTAGTAGTTTACAAATTGATTATTATATGAATAAAAATCAACTAAATTCAATTTTTTTTTTAATTTTCAATTATTTTTGGTAAATTAATTTAAAAAATCAAATAAAACTCTGTCTGAGATAGTATTTAGAGGGCTAAATCATGTAGGTAGAGCCTTGTGGGTATAATTCTGAAAAAAATAAAAAGGTTCAGGTTCCTATATATATATATATATATATATATATATATATATATATATATATATATGGCTATATCTCTATTGGTCTTACGGTGACGCTGCTAAAGAAATCCCGTCCCGTCTAGATGGATAAAAATAGCCATGCCCATGTCGTACTTACGTGTTGGTAATTTGAGTTGTGTTGTTATTTACGTACGTTCTTAAAATATACTTCATATTAATTCTTTGTAATTAATGTGACATATCAATTAATAACAACTCTTTTAATTTTAAACAATATAATTATAAAATTTAAAAATTATTGAAAAGTACTATTAATTAAATCTATTCATTTTAAAAGTCACCATAAAATACACCAAATTTTGAATATAAAAATATAAAAAATCAAATCTAATTCTATATTTTAGAATATAATTTATTGAGAGAAAATTATATGAGAATTATATTGAATCTTACAAATATTAACACAAAAATCTGACCAAATTGTCCTATCACTACTTTAAATGGCAACTTCCGTCCTCTCCTCCCTTTATCTTATGAATAGTGTTCCAAGCTCACACGTGTGTTTGCGGTTAAAAACATAGCCAAGAAAAATTAGGAGTTTTAAGAAGTGAGGGGAAAAATAAAAAATAAAATTGAGAAAAATTAAGATATTATAACGCTTCCAAAGTTTTTTTTTTCTTTCTCTCTCTTAATAATATGGATAGATAATGTAAATATAGATAAAAGGGGTATTGTACATATTACGCCACATCTTGTCTCCTCTTAGATAATTTGTTGCATGGTGTATAGTTTTGCCAAAGATTGTTGATGTTATGCTTTATTCTCATTTCAAATCCACCATTTTTGTCCATCAAGTAAATATGTATTTTCTCCTCCGTTTCTGAAAGTGATTAATTGAGTATCATTATTTATTTTTTTCCGCTCAAAATTGTTCTAATCTATTAATACGATATGTAACAAGATAAATAAATATTTTATTCAAATTAACCGAATCATTTTGATCAGTGAACGAGTTAATTCTAAATTAATCATGAGTTCATCACCTCTGCTTTTTTTTTTTCAAAAGCAAAAATTAACTTCATTGCTGAAAATTCCATATCTATAAGAAATAGAAAATGGAATATGACATACAAATCAAAGGCTGCAAAAGTATCAATCAAAGCAAAAAACAAAGTGATCACACAATTCTTCTAAAGAAAAGAGATCAAACTAAACACTGCCACAAATCAAGATGACAGAATCATACAAAAACAAATAAAAAATTTGTTCCCCTGGTGCATGGAAACAACAGCTGAAACTTTTTGTATTATTTATTGTATTATTTTAAGAGTGTACATGCATATATTAAAAAACATATACGTGCAACTTTTCAATTTCATATTTAATTTATTATTATCATTCATGCTATATTATTTATACTCAAATTATAACAATAAACGTAATAGATTTCCGATAGTAACCTGTTTCTTACAATGGTTTTGAGTCTAGTAATTTTAATTCTTTACAAAATTAGTTACTCCATCATTGTAATAGTTGGTCTGGTATAACGGTATAATTTCACAACCTTTAATTGAAGTTGCATTTGATCTCAAATCCTTACTTAATGACTAGTGATGTACTCCATCTGTTTTATATTATTTAATTATTATTAATTTTTTTAAAATTAATTTAAATATTTTTAAATTTAAAATTAATATAAATTCTTATTATTTTAATCAATATAATAATGAGTATGGTAAACTATTTAAAACGTATTACTCATTATAACTTTTATTACATCATAATTTTTAGTAAGTTATCTCAATTTTAAATTTAAAAATATTTTAAAATAATTTTTTAAAATCAATAATAATCATATAATTTAAAGCCTAAAAAGAAGTAATTAAATATGTCTGTTCATCAAATATAAATTGCCGGCATCTGAGAATTGAACTCGTAAAAATAAGGGAGGCTCACTTGGCAGTTTAATCATAGATATCAATGGTATTGGCAAGTTTAACTAGTCAAGGACAGGATATTTTTGATTCTGAGTCCTTCTGGGCAAATTGGGTGAAGAAAACACTACTCACAAAATACTCTTTTTGGACTTTTCCTATAGCTCCCAACATCTTATGGATTTGGAGAAAAATTCTAAATCTGAGACCTATTGCAGCAATTCACATCAAATATACAATTGGTACCGGAATACTCATAAAGCTATGGCAAGACCCTTGGCTCCTTGACCAACCTCTAGCTTTTTCTCCAACTGATTCTCTGATTATGCACTTAGGTATCTCTTTCTCTGCTAAGGTTTGTGATATCATTAGTAACAACATCTGGAATCTCCCACTCTCAAATCATTCTTCTGTTATACCATTTAAAGATATTCTAATGGACATTCAATTACATTCTACAAACTCTAATGTCGTTTCCTTGGATGAGCTTACTGCTAGAGAGGTTAAAATTAGAACTATTTAGGAATCCATTCGCAGAACTAAGCTTACTGTTTTTTGGCACGACTTTGTCTGGCATAAATATCATATACCAAGGTAGTCTTTCTTTCTCTGGTTGGTGTTTCATAAGAGGATTCTCCCATGGACTCGTAACTTGTGCTCCCATTGCAAAGTTTCTGATGAATCAATACAACACCTCTTTTTTGACTTTAGCTTTTCTAAGTACATTATATAATTGACTTTTGGTTTTTTGGGATGGTTTAGTGTTTCTACAGACTGATATCAACTAATTGACCATATTAGATTCACTCGGATAAACATAACGACTTATATGATTTGCAGGCTTTGTTTAGCTGTCATTATCTATAAAATTTGGATTGAGATAAAATGCTGAAATCATTATGAAGATTGTTCTCCTACTACTATCTTTGTTCAGAATTGCATTAAGATTATTAAATATAAATTATCAAATTCAAAACACGTTTTGAGGTCCATCACCAAATACCCTTACCTTAGTAGGTAGGGGTGTCCATCGGTTTTTTACCGAACCGGAACCGAAAAAACCGAACCGAAACCGAACTCGAATTACCGAAAAACCAAGAACCGGTACCGGTACCGAATTACCGGTTTCGGTACCGGTTCGGTACAAATTCGGTTCGATTTTTTCGGTTCGGTTTTCGGTTTTTACCGATTCGTAATATATATAATTATAATTTATAAATAATAATTATATATTAATTTATTTATATATTATAATAATATATATAATTAAATATATTATTTTATATATAATAATATATATAATTATTAGAATTATTATAATAATTAATAAAAATTTAATATTATATTATTTATTTCGGTTCTTTCGGTATACCGGTATTTACCGAAATGCAAAATTGCCCGTACCGGTACCGAAAAGTATAAAAAAACCGAAAAACCGAAACCGAAAAAACCGAAACCGAAAAAAACCGGTACCGCCCGAACCGGTACCGATCGGTTCGGTAAAAAACCGAAAAAACCGGTACCGTTGAACACCCCTATTAGTAGGTGATTATTGTAAATGTTGCTTATGTTTAATTATAGCCATCATGGACCTATAATAGGTCAGACCCCTACATTTGCTTGTTTACCGGACAGAACCATAGTATAGCAAAACCATAGGACATGCTCTATGATGGTGGAGCTAAAAAAGATTATATAAGGTACGGCCGGATGATCCCATGACACTCAAGCTTAACATGACCTGAAAAGATAAAAGACGACACTACAAATTTGAACTCTTTTCGTCTTCTTTCAACAAAACATGGTTAAACATTTCTATGCAGAAATGGGAGTTCAGACAAATAATCTACACCTACTCTGGACTCTCCATTGTACTTTCCCAACTGTATTAGTCTCAGAGTACTTTATATGAAGGTGTGGTTTTATTTTACGAGAAAAAAAAAAAAAAAAAGAAGAAAAACCACCACTACTAGTTCTTTTTTCTTTTCTTTTTTTGCAACAGAAATAAAATTTTATATTACCACATACCAAAGTTAACCATACAAAGTTATAGGTAGTACAAACAGAGAGCCGACAACTCAAAATAAACAAAACAAAACCACAAACCAGCCGAGGGAGCTACTAATTAAGAAAAGTCTACTACTATTACCTGAATTAAAAATTAAAATTATTAACTTAAATTAAGAATTAAAGATTAAAAATTTTCTTACGAATTTAGAAAATATTATGTCAAAGTATGTCTCACTAAAAAATTGGAGAATGAATATAAATTTTTTTAGAGAGATGATGTGAAATTCTTTCATGACTTAATATAATTTTACAAATAATAATATTAATGATCAACTATATAATGAATTAGATCATTGATATGTCCATTATCACACTTGATGATCCATATTGGATCAGAATATGATTTGTTATGATAGCCTAGCACACTAAATTTTCATTTGATATATATATTTTTATTTTATATAAAAGAGTTTAGTTTCAAGTGATACTATTATAAAATAATATCATATTCTTAAATTTGTTTGCCATCATATTTAGTGAGTGAACTAGCTTTTGGTATTATTTTTTTTTCAGCTTCTATTCTTCCATTAAGTAAGCACATTTGAGGGGGGGGAAATGGAATAAGAAGTCGTATTTCTAGAACAAACAAGATAGGGTTGAAAATGGGGAGTTAGTAAAGTTAGACATGATTGAAATAAGTATAGGAACATGTATTGATGTATACCAGCTTGGCTAATGCTCCTAGGTTAATGTTTTGTATTCCACCAGTTGATTAAGGACTTGATTATTGATAATCATTATTATATCACACTAATAACCTAATAATTTATTATTTTTAATAATTAAAAAAAATAAAAATATATTTTTAATATTCATCGATTTCATAAATAAAACTATTTTTGATAAATAGAGAGAGTTTTTTAAGGTATGTATGGTGGAGTCCAAATTTATTTTCCCATTTACTATTTCACTCAAATGTATTGTTGCTATTTATTTTCTATTCATTTATTTACAGTTATTAAACTTTTACAATCAGATATGAATTATGAGGAGAATAATATATACGTAGAATATGTATAAAATGGACAGTCCAGATAGGATTCGTGTGACAGGGTTAAATTCCTAATGACTCATTTTGCAAAGTTTCGCGATAAAAGCTAGCATCAAAGCTTGATCCATCTTGATTCAAAGAAGAATAGTTGAACTTATACAAATAAGGGCACTAATTCCCTGGGATGCAGAACTCTAATATTATATATAGAGCATGTTTATTTGTAGGTTTAAATATAATTCCATTTAAAAAATAATATCGTGTTTGTTTTGATTTCTGAACTAAACTATAACTCCAATTTTAAAAAATAATCCCTCGTATGAACGACTAATTACAGGGGTTAACGTGCATGTCATGTTATAATTTCAAGTTAACTTGGGTATTATTAGCATAATATACATTGTCGATGATTTTCTCTAAAAATTTAAATTTTTAAATAAATTGATTATTTAATATGGTATTTAATTTTTGAGTGCGGAAGGTCTAGATCAAATCCAAGTTTTAGATGGTTCATTAACAGGTCTTTTGGATATTTCTACCTTTAAAGTTGAATTAGGTTTTCATGAATCATATTGTACAAGGATGGTAGTAGGTAATCAATTCATATTTCCTCACGTAGCTCACGTAAATTCCGTGTCTTAAAGAAACTATATTTTTTGTTGCTATTATATATTCCGTTTGTTGTTAAATATTGTTTAAGAGAAAAAAGATGCGTAGACGCAAGTTCTGTGTGGGGGCGGCACCACCTCAACAGTGGTGGTGGAGATTAGAAGGTCGGCACTTGCTTTGAGGTTGGGGCTGCATGCATGCCACGTGAACGTGTTGGTTAAGTCTTTCATCGGTTGTAAAGGCAGGGGCGAAGCCAAACTTTTTGTTTAGCGGGGTCAAAAAATTTATGTGATTATAAATAATTTAGTAAGGGTTCGGGGAACTGCCTCGGAGCCAAATTTTTTAAATAATTTTATACTTTCAGGTTGTATATATAAAACATATATTTAATTATAATGATAATATAATAATTGTTAATTGTATATATATTTATATGCATGTATATATATACTCTATTAATTCTTAATAGACTTTTCTAAAGACAAACTATTTATAAATAATTAATTCCTTCAAAAAATAATATAAAATTAATTATTAATTTGTTTTAAAAGATTATATAAATATATATATGATATATAGAGAATATAAGAATGATATGAGATTGAGATTTAAAAAAGAAAGTTATAAAATTTTAATTTGACCTCATATATTAGAAATTTTATAAAATTTCAGTAGGGTCAATTTTATATTGTATTTAAAAATTTTAAATTTGATCATATATTATAAAACAAACAAAAAAATCATTGGGGTCAATTGACCCCACATCCTCCAATGTGATTTCGCCCATGTGTAAAGGTGTACATTGGTCGTTTTGATTGGTAAAAAATAATCAAATCATTTATAAAAAATTAAAAGTCAAAACCGTCCAAATTTTCACTCCGTAATTGATTATCGGTTTATTCAGTTATCTATTTAATCAGTTTAGTCGGTTATTAAAACTTAAGCATAAAGGAATAGTTGGTTATTAAAACTTAAGCATATGCGGTTAAGTTTAAAATATTGTATTCAAATTTAATTTAAAATCAAGCGTGTATATCATTATATATGTAATGTAACTGTGTAACTATTTGTCATAACTAAATTAAATCTTAAGTTTTATAATTTTATTTATATTATAATTTCGATGAATTCATCCAATCTAAATAAAATTAGAGTAATAGAATACTATCATTAATTCATTTTTAAACTCTCATTTAAATATTAATTCATTTAAGTATGTTATCTCAGTTTTTGTGTATAATACCATGTGAAGCTTCTTTTGTTCTTGACAATATGTATAATAGTGTTGGTAATTGATAATTTCATATTCATCATATTGCCAATTTGCCATAATAAAATACTGACTAAATAGAACTATAGAAGTTCCACAAATCTATCACAGGAAAACAAAACACACACACACACACACACACACACACATATATATAATACCTCTTAACTCACTAACTAGGATATAAGTTATGCAAGTTCGTCACAACAAAAGCATAAAATAAATATATAATTATATAAAATAAATATTTATTAGAAAAATATATAAATTATATTCTAATTTTAAATTATTCGGACGGTTCGGTCTATTTCAATTTTTTGATAAGTTAAACTGAAATTGGCCTAACTAGTCTTAATTTTTTGATTTTATAGCGTTCGATTTTTTAATTTTGTGTTTTTCGGTTTGAATTATTAACAATTCAATTTGGTCCGATCAATTTTTTAATTTTATGTATATTCCTAATTAGTTGTACAAATTTTGTGTCATGTAAGAGATCAAGATATGATATACGTAATCTCAAAATTTACGCCTACTAGATGGAGCAGTGACACGTCCACGGAGGTTGAGTGTGGGGGCGGCGCCACCTCTTCGGTGGTGGAGATTAGAAGGACGGCGCGCACTTGCTTTGAGGTAGTAATAGTACTAGTATTCTATGGTCATAAGCTATAAATTCTAGCGTAGTCGAACAAAAATATGTTATGCGAAATCTCTAAAGAAATCTCAATTTTATATATATATTTAAATTAATTATTATTTAGTTTAATAATAATAATAATAATAATAATAATAAAATTATAACGTTAAACTTAAAATATTAACAAATAAGATTATTTTATTTTTCTGGAATGTTGGACAGCTTAGATTTATTACACGTACCTTAGAGGTTGCGAGTGCCGTTGGGCGTTGGTACACTGCCAAACATAATCATGTCTGTCACGAGAGGAGTTGTTGGATAAAAAAAAGATAGTATTACGTACATAAAAATTAAAGACAAAATTAAATATTATATTTATATAATTATTATTTTTTTATTTGTTTTTTTAAAGTTATATATATAAATTAAAAAATATAATTAATATCTTTTCTAATTAATTAAATTGAGTTAAAATTTTAATATTAATTTTTTATAAATGACAAATAAAAAAAATAATTTTTTTTTTCTAAAAAGACATAAAAAGGAATGGAGGTAGTAGTATTGAAAAATAAATTCTGACACAATTTTTTTTGTTAGACTCTATTTTTTAATAGTTCAGATGTATTTTGTGTTCTATAATGTATTTGTTTTTTATTAACTTGTACTTTTTCAAATAAAAATATTTGGGTGATAATATATGCATATTTTAAATTGATTGTTACATATTATTTTATTTTAAAAGAATAATATTACTTTTAATACATTTATTACATATCTATTTTAATACAGGCATATATAATTATATATATTCATTTAAATTTTAAATTTAATAAATTTGTAATTAGGGGTTCTTTTTCAATAGTTTATAGTATTTGAAATTTATTGGCTAAATATTTTTCTATTTGTTTTGAATTTCTAAATTTAGTGCATTCAAAATATATATTTTAAAAAAAAATAGATGGACCAATTAACTATATTGTGAAATAGCATTTTAATAAGATATCGAGCTAAATTATATATCATGTCTTAAAATATACTAATAAGAATATTTATTATTTATAAATCTTTACTTTTATTTTTAAATATAATATAATTTTTAACAAAATATAATATAAAATATCTCAAATTAGAAATAATGTTATTAATTAAGAAAATAATTGTATTAAATTAATAATTCAGTTTGATATGTAGTTGAGGATCATATTTTAAAATTGCTACCATAGTGTATACACATTTTATCTTGTAAATATATGTGATTTATAATGAATTTATAGAAAAAATGGATAGATAGTAAATATGTTAATAGATTTTAGTCTCTTTAACATATCTGATTGTTCAACTATCACTTTAGGGTATTCATATATCAATATATAAAAATTAAGGATATTGAGACGTTTGAGGTTGAATTAAAAGACACTGTATCATTTTATCCAATAATTAACCCAAAAAATGAGCAATTTTGTTGTTGTTGTACAAATGAGACTTTTTGTGAAACAAAGGGAGTGTATATTTGATATTTTCCTTGTTTCAAAAAAATAATTATATTTGAAATTTAATAATTAAAATGAAAATTTTAGTGTACTAATAATTATATGATAATGTTGATATTGTGTCATTTATTATTAATATCAATAAAAAGGAAACTCTTGAAAATAGAATTCTCTTGTTGAAATAGGTGAAGTATATATTTATTACAGAATTTATTGCTTAATTTTAATTTTAAATTTAACTGAATTACCTAATTTTGAATTATGAAAAATTACCTTAAAAATCAGAATTGATTATATGTTTTATAATTAGAATAGACGAATTATACATTATTTTGATAACGGTGTAAGATGTAAGATGTAATCTGGTAACCCGTATATATCAGGGCCGGCCCTATATTATACCAAAAAAAGCATGGGCTTTAGGCCCCATTTGAAATAAGGCCCCAAATTTTTAAATATCATAAATAATTTATATAAAAAATATTTTATAAAAATATAAGCTCAATTAATTCTTTAGGACCTATAGTCCAATTCAAATATTAAATACGTAAAAAAAATTAACTGTATAAAAAAAATCTCATTTAAATAAAAAATATTAATACTCCTTCCGTCTCAAAATAAAAGTTCTCAATTGATTTTTGTAGTCAAATTTGACAAATTTTAAAATTAAAAATTAAACATATATAATTAGATTTTAAAAAAAATAAATATTAAGATTAGTACTAAATTTTATGTAATTTATAATGTTTATAGGCTTTATATTTATTAAATAATAATAAGATATAATGATTTGAAAAATGATCAATTTGACCATAAAAATCAATAAAAGATGTACCAAAAATAGAATGACTCATTTAAAAATATCGCTTTAGGCCTCAAAATGTCTTGAGCCACCCCTGGTATATATATATATATATATATATATATAGAGGTGTCATTTGTAGGTGTCATTTGAAGACAAGAACGAGTGCCACAGTACTGCCCACGTTCATAAGCTTTTGGTCAGTGAGTCATATATCTCCAACAAACTTTTTCTCTTTTCTCTTTGCTACTTTCTGCGCCAACCACTTATTCATCTGTGATTGGAAATCAAATTCAAAATAAATAAATGCAAGAGAGGTATATCGTTCTAGCATTATCAGATGTAAAATGTGTCGATAATTCAAAAGGAGATAGAAGTAAAATAATATTCAGTTCTTTGTACTCCTATTTTTACTAGGACTAGAGACAAAATACCATGTGTTATAAAAAAAAATATATTTTAAAAATTATTGAATTTAGTGTGAGCATAAAAGACTAAAAAGTAGGATTAACGTATGCATGATTAATGAATTGTTGATGTAATTGATTAGCAATAACAAATACTCCTTTAGCTAACAACAAAAGATCCCGCAATCACTACATTTTGAATGTATAGCGGATAAATTACCATACACAATTACACACAATATCTCACAAGTCACTTATGAATTAAGTACATATTTATAAACAACTAGAACATATAATGACGATCTAACTCTCAAATGAATATTTTTAATGTAGATCCTAGTTCTTTTGAACTTGTACAAATGTTCTTATGATGATTAATGGTCTTGGTTGTCGTTAGACGCCTTCGTTACAAGTGTTAGTAAATATGATAAAGAAATAGATAATCAATGTTTGGACATTAAATGCAAAAGTATCTAACCTGTGGACTCCCTTTTTTAGTCCTAAGCCTAATTCCTCGTCTCTTCGGCATGTCACGTTTAGGGCAAGGCATGTGGATTGATAGCGAACGTCTTGTCAACGGCACAGTGGAGCCCTCGACTGATCAGAGGACTAGCGCATGGTTTTCTCAACACGTCACTCACCAAACGGGTCTAGGCCTCCTAGCCCCTCGACTTGGACTTAGTTGGGCCTTCCGGGCCTACATCCCAACAATATACAACAGAAATGTCTATCTATAGTAATTATATTTGGGTGAGATGATTCTCTTGGCCTTTACCAGTCCAAGTAACTGAGCTTTCTGAAACCCTTTCATCAACTATAAAGTGAGGTCGACAGTCCTCCATATCTTTTCTACACGAAACGATTTAGGAAATAACTTTCATAAATTAAAAGATGCAGCCGCAATTTTGATTAATTAGTTGAAACGCATGCACCAAGTGTTCGATAGTTCTCCATGAGCTATTTTTAATATTAATGCATGGCTAGGCAAGTAAATTAGAATCGCACTAATCAATTAGATGTAGAAACGTGTCAATAGAGAATTTAACAGAGAATTAAGTTAGGTAGGTAGGGTAAGATTAAAGTTGAGGGAGGCAAGTCCTATGGACATTTTTAAAGGCTATTGTCTTGTGTGATGATGAGCTGCTCCCAGATGCCTGACGTCTGTCCCTAACATCTCACCTCTCTCTGTATATATATATACGTGTACATATATATGTGTGTGTGTGTGTGTGTATTTTTCTATATAAGGTACCGTCAAGCTTCAGCATACACCAATATAATATCTGTCCAGTTTAGCCTCAGTCACGTTGCTATGTAAAATTGCCGTCTCTCAAGCTATCTTACTAGCTGCGATTTTCCATTATGCAGTCCTTTTTCTTACAGAACTTTGCTGTAAACTTTTACCCATCAATTACTAATCTTCTTCTGATAATAATAATAATGTTTTTAATTTCTTGTTTCTTGTTTCTATTTAATTTGTTCATCCAATGGATTTTCTGCCACCCCAAAGAAAAACGCCTACCACCAGGTTCAATGGGTTGGCCTTATTTAGGAGAAACCCTCAAGCTCTATACCGAAAACCCCAATTCTTTCTTTTCCAACAGGCAACAAAGGTACAAAAATCTTCTGCTAACAAATCTTCTTCTTTTAAATACACCTAAGTCGTGCACATACGGATGTTTGTCAATACTATCGTTAAAACTTACTAAAAATTTAAGTCTGATTGTTTCGTAACTTGAAGAAAGATGTGACATGCCACATCAGCACATGTACAAATTATGTGTATGCAACCTTACAAAATTAGGTTACATACTATATATGAAACTCTTAATCTTAATTGGTGTGGCATTTATTCAATAATTTATTAATATATAGAAGATTGATTAATTGATTGATTTGTTGTAGGTATGGGGATATATTTAAGACTCACATATTGGGGTGTCCATGTGTGATGATTTCAAGCCCAGAAGCAGCAAAGATGGTTCTAGTGAGTCGAGCTCAACTTTTTAAGCCAACATACCCTCCAAGCAAAGAGAATATGATAGGACCTGAGGCTCTATTTTTTCATCAAGGTCCCTATCATTCTCAGCTCAAGAAGTTGGTTCAGGCTTCTTTTCTTCCTTCTGCCCTTAAAGGGTCAATCTCAGAGATTGAGAAAATTGTCATCAAGTTTCTACCTACTTGGGAAAATAAAACCATTAACACTTTACAAGAGACGAAGAAGGTATTTTAGTTCTTGAATTCTCTTCAAAAATTTCATTCAAAGTCAAGATTTAATTTTTAATATATAGTTTGTTAACATTTTTGTTCTCTTAATTAGTATGCTTTTGATGTGGCTATGATTTTGGCATTCGGCAACAAAATGGATCTAGAGATTGAAGAAATAAAACATTTGTATCAGTGCTTAGAGAAGGGTTACAATTCCATGCCTCTAAATCTCCCTGGAACTCCTTTTCACAAAGCAATGAAGGTAACAAACAGTTCAATTCAAATTTTCAAGAATTTTCGAAAGATTCGTATTTATTAATTATTCTTGAGTTAAGCAATTTATTTTAAGCCCCACATTGCTCCCAACAAGTATCACTTGAATTTTGTCTTCAAGTACACACTTAGTACAATAAAAACTTTTAATAATATTTTGAATTTTGGATTTTTATTGAATTGGGCTTGTGCAAATGAAATAAAATAAAACAGGCGAGGAAGCTACTCAATGAGACATTGGGGAAATTAATCAAAAAGGGAAGGGAGAGTGGGAACCATGGTGGAGGGCTGTTGGGAGTGTTATTGGGAGCTGAAGGACAGACAAAAATTAATCTCACCGACTCTCAAATTGCCGATAATATCATCGGAGTGATATTTGCCGCTCACGATACCACTGCAAGTGTCCTAACATGGGTGCTTAAGTACCTGCATGATAATGGTGATCTTTTAGAAGCTGTTACGGTAATTTTGCTTTCTTTGTAAATTTTTATTTAATTTCGTGTCATATGTCGATATCTTTAACTAATTTTTGAAATAAAAGATATTGCTGAGTCTAATTTTATAAATTCATATTCTTATTTGATCCATAACAAATATTTTTTATAGACACTATTTTAACAAACTAATCTTTCACTGTTCGATACCAAATCTAAAGGTTATGAGTTCGGCTTGACCGCTAATAAGAGTAGCAATGTCCGCTACTCCTACTAACGGTCAGGCAGAACTCTTATTTTCTTAAATTTTAGATTGGTCGTTACTCTTATTAGCAGTCAAGAAAAATTGGTGTTCTACCTCACCGCTTGTAGGAATAGCGGTCAATACTACTCCTACTAGCGGTCGAATCGAACTCCTAATTCTTAAATTTTGAATCGAACAGTAAAAAGTTAATTTACTAAAATAATATTTATAACATATGTTTACCGTAAATCAGCTCCTATATATATATATATATATATCAACTTCCCAGGGGATTTTGTGGTTGGACTTTTTCGTTTTTCTTGATCATTTTCTCTTCTATCATATCTATAGCTATTTTATATTAAGTGCATGAAATTAGAGGCTTTAAATCCTTCCACGTGTAAAGTAGGGGAAATTATAGTTTTTTCATTTTTAATGTAATATTGAATATTATATTTATTGGAATTGAATGAATGATGCAGAGGGAACAAAAAGAAATTCGATGCAGAATATTTGAAGCAAATCGCAGGCTCACATGGGATGATACACAGCTAATGCCATTGACTAGCCGGGTATCTACACATATATATAAAATCTTTTCATCTTAAAAAAAATACTTAAAATATTATTGATATCTTTAAATTAATTACATTTTACTTTTTTGTTATTATTATTAATTTATTATTATTTATTTTTGAAGAATTAATTAAGTTTGTGATTGATCAGGTAATCCAAGAAACCTTAAGAACGGCGAGTATCTTGTCGTTTACCTTCAGAGAAGCAGTTGAAGATGTGGAATTTGAAGGCCATTTAATCCCTAAAGGATGGAAGGTCCTTCCACTATTCAGAAGCATTCATCATTGTGCTGATTTCTTCCCTCAACCCAACAAGTTCGACCCTTCAAGATTTGAGGTGAGGCTCCTAGCTACGTACATGCTACCACCTTTATAACTATATATAATATTACACATAATAATCATAACAAACGTACGAGCTCTAACTCAAATGAATGGTATGAGACCGACTCCTTTGAGTCTGAATAAACATGTGACGGGGAAAATAAAATGGTTCGGGTCTCAAGCCTCAACCCATACATAAAGAAGGATTAAAAAAAATAAGTGAGGAAGAATATGAATAAACTTAATTTATGTTTATGTCCCCGCGGTATATATGAGGTGGCATATTCATGATAATTTGAGTAGGCTTAGCTATCTTCTTGTTGCGGAAGACATCTAAGGTTGACGATGTATAGATTATGTTGGTGGAGTCGTCCTTGTCAAATTAATCTCATCCAGTATATGAGAATCTTTGGAATTAATTCTATCTCTATGCATAATAGAGGATCCAATGGATATTCAAATCTTTTTTAGTATCAGAGATCATCACGTGAGCTGGTTTTATAGGGTAGTCGCAGTGTAGTTGTGTTGAATGTGAAGCTTACTTGGATATATTTATTTAAATTACTCACTCAGAATAGATCTCTCTATATGTAAATATATAGGGAATAACTTAATTTGAGCATTATCAAAATATACCATATAAAATATATTTAAATAATAATATTCGTGATATAATTATTAATAATAATATATGTTAACAAGATGAAATTAAGATCTATGTATGTATATGGTGTGATAATATGTGAATGATGTATATATATGTATGTATACTTGATGCAGGTGACCCCAAGACCAAACACGTATATGCCATTTGGTAACGGAGTGCACTCGTGTCCAGGCAGTGAGCTAGCTAAGCTTGAGATGCTCCTATTTCTCCACCACCTCACCATCTACTACAGGCATCTTTCTTCTCTTTCTCTCCCTCTCTAAAATATAAATATATATATATATATATATATATATATATATATATATATATATATATATATATATATATATATATTGTTAGAAGTACTATTTCAATAACCACATCTTATATCGTCCATTATAATGATGAATGACATGAATTAAAATTAGAATTAGTCAGCCTCTAGCATGCAGCGACCTTTATAAGGAACTCACTGTCACTAGAGGTTTTAGTGACAAAGTCGATTCTAATTTCAATTCACGTCATCAATTATTATGTTAAACGGTGTAAAATGTGATTGTTGGAATAATTTCTAGTAACCAGTTGCTATGGATGGATTCTCATATATATGCAATTAAGTACAAAGTTCCATTTCCAATTAAGTTGTAGGGTGGGGGCTAGACCCTAGCTTTAGCTCCTGAGCCGCTGGAAGTGGTTCTTAACGTCCCACTTGAATATCATTCGCCCTCAAGTGAGACTTTGATTTGTAGACGGAAATGGGAGTATTTTCTTTCTAATTATAGGAATTTGAGGAGGAAAACCAAGAAGCTTTTGAGATAGATATTGGCCGCCATAGAATTTGTAGTCTATTACACGTGACATGCATGCACCAATTGCAATCACATGATGTGTACATCTTAAAATTTTCAGTCTCTCTGATGTCATGTATTACGGTCATATGTATTTTATTCAATAGATAAATTTTATAAGTAGATAAAAATTACCTAACACCAATATAATTAATGGGACGCGCGGGAACTTTCTAGCCTGCCCCCCATGACACACGGCCAGCCACATTTAATCAAACAAGCTTTGAAACTTAGTACGTAGCCATTTTATTACTAGTATTTTTTTTTTAGTAAGTAGTATTTGATAGTTTAATGTGAATTAATTTTCACTGAAATTGATGTTTATGAACTTATTTCAGGTGGAAAGTAATGGGAAACGACGAGGGAATACAATACGGACCATTCCCAGTGCCCAAAGGAGGTTTACCAATAACCTTATGTCCAAGAAACAAGAAATGATCATCTTCATGTGCTCTTTCAATCCAAAGCTAGCAAGCAATTCAAGCGTTAATCTGTTTGTGGGGGACTTCGTAATCGTTGGTTTCTGGGGCACACAACGTTAGTTCCTTAATTTTTACGTTTGGTTTCTGGGGCACACAACCTTAGTTCCTTAATTTTTACGTTTCGGTGTTAAATTGGTAACTGAATATGTATGCATTCACCAGCTAGATTTTCTTGTAAGTAGACCTTTTTTTTTTCTTTTTCTTTTTTTTTATTTTATTTTAATATTAGAGAGATTTCAGAACAATGGGACTGGCAACCAATGTTTGTCTCTGTGTTTCACTTACTTTTACGGCTTATGTAGAAAAAATTATTCAGTAGTCTTGATATATCGCCACGTGGTGCCTTAGGCCAATCACATTTCTTTATTTTAGTAGTACCCCACTACTTGTAGCTTTGGACTCACTGAAATAGAGATATGTGATTAATCTGAAACACCATGTGACAGTGTCCCAACACCACTGAATAATTATTTATGTGACAGTGTCCCAACACCACTGAATAATTATTCCTTACTTAAGACAGTGTTTCTTTTGTAATGATTGGCAGAAAATGAAAACAAGCAAAACATTGAAATGTCCTCCGATTTGGTATTTAATTTGCATCTGCAGATACAACTTACAATAGACAGACCCTTCTATCCCAAAAAAAGACTCTTATTTTTTTCTTTAATATTTTTGCAATTTTCATTAGACATTAATTGGACTATTTTTCGAGGAGGAGGAGTATATATTATAATTAAAATTTGCTCCTGTAATTGGTTAAAAAAAAAAGTCATGTCTGTAGATTAGTGATGCACAAAAGGCCTGCGGCCTGCGGCTCGGCCTTGATCCGGCCTGGGCCCGGCCTGGTCAAAGCCCCACTTGGTCAAGGCCTGGCCTGGCTCAGCCTGACCTGAAGGCCACGAACAGGCCACAGTTTTTTGACTCAGATCCGGCCTGGCCTGGCCTGCCAAAAAGCCCGGCCTGGCCCGAGGCCTGGCCCGGCCTGGGGCCTGGCCTGTGCTTGGCCTTGGGTCTGGCCTGGCCTGGTTCACCAAAAACTTAGTTCAGTCTGCAGATTTTCTTTATTCGCTACTTCAATTCTCCCACTGTAGACGAAAACTTCATCTTTGTAACAACTCATTCAATAAATAAAATAAAATTGACGTATTTTAATAAGTTCATTCATGCATGTTTGTTTATATACAAATAAAGAAATCCATGAAAACACATTGACTAGTGTAATATATAAGGATTTTCCTTGCCTAGCTAGCAACCTACACTTCTTACAGATCTTTCATTGCATCTTTATTTTAATAGATACTTAGCGTAACAACTAGAAAGTCATTTGTAAAATAATAATAAAAAAAATAATTTTCATTATTGTAATTTGAAAGCTATAACTTGTAATACATTACTTTTAATTAATACATCAATTAAGTTTAAAATTTTAATTGGTGTTTGAATAATATTTAAAATTACTAAAAAAATTGTTTGAATGGATCGAATCGAACTGGACTGCCCTGGCTTGGCCCAAAGCCTGGCCTGGCCTGGCCTGACCCAAGGCCTGGCCTGGCCTGGCCTGACCCAAGGCCTAGCCTGGCCTGGCCTGCAGGCCTCAACAGGCCCCCTTTTTGAGCGTCAAGCCCGGCCCGGCCTGGCCTGCAGGCCAAAAGTCAAAGGCCCGGCCCTGCCTGGTCAACGGTCAAGGCCTGGCAGGCCCAGGCCGGGCCAGGCCAGGCCGGGCCAGTCCAGGCCGGCCTGTTGTGCATGCCTACTGTAGATAAAGATCCTTAAAAAATATTTAGGGCCATACATTTTTTGGGATTCGGGTCAAGAATCGGAGTCATTGATTCGGTTGTAAGACTCCAAATCCTTACCAAAGTCGTTAGATCATTTGGTTCCAAGTTCAATGCACGTGGGCACGAGAGAAGTGTACACCCTATAGGTGCCACGTTCCATTATGCCCTCACACAATTTTGCCAACATATCTGTGCACAGTAGTTCAACACGGTGTTCTAACCGACATGTATAGAACTTGGACAATCTTTTCAAGAACTTTATTACACGTAAACAACTAATTAGCAAACAAGAGAACACCTTTGAGTCTTCTGATAATGAATTTTTATATTTATTTATTTAATATTTTTAGACTTAATTAATTATAAATTTTTAAGTATTTTTAATAATTTAGATGTTTTATTTATTATTATGCATTATTATTATTTTTATTTATTTTTAATTATTTTATAGAAAAAATATAAAAAATGACAAAAGTGTAAATATGCAGTTGATGGCATATTGATAATTAAAGGTTGTGGTGGCATAACCGTAAATAACAGGAAATGACTGGTGCGCCAACCGCGCTAGCGGATGAGGTCAACCGCTTGGACAGGACGACGCCATATGGTGTGCAAGGATCAGTAGATGACTAGGTGCGCATGGCGCTAGAGCAAAAGAGAAAGATCGGCGCAAAATGGAGTCGTTCCAGTTGGCAGCTGGTGCAGGAATCGCGCAATGCGCGCGGTGATGGTTTGCTGATGTGGCAGAGCAAATGGACTGTTTGGTTGTGCACGAAAATTCTGGAAATAAGATTATGCGCAATTTAAAGCTATAATTTGATTTCAAATTAGATTTCTTCTTCACATTAACTTAAGATTATTATTGTACTCCTATAAATACATTATGTAACTCTTATATTATAATACATTAACATTTATTAGTAATAGATTAATATAATTTTAGAGCAGAATATATTAGGTTAGAGTAGTTTAAGATTAAAATTAGAAGCAAATATTCAACGCGAATGATTCAATAATTAAAGGCGGAGCTTGGAAATTGGAGACTGTGATTCGAGTGACAGACGAATATCAACACAAATTTGATTTCTTTTCTTTTACTTTTATTTTTGTAATTTTAAGATGTTGAATTATTTGTGGATAATTTATTATTTAATTATGAACTAATTTTTATTTGAGATTGCAATTGAATCCAATGTGTAGTTTAAATTAATTTATTTATTTTTTAATTAAATTGATTATAATTGAATTGTTTACCATATTTTGTGTGTTCAAGTATTTAATTAGTTTCAATAATTAATGTGGTAATCTATATGAAATTGACGAATGGATTATAGTGTTTAGACCTAATTAATTATTTTGTGCGTTAATGTATTAATTAATTGTGATTAATTATTGAAATAATATATATGAAATCAAAAATGGAGTATAGGTTTAGATTCGGATATGATAACATGTGAATTTGTTGATTCTTTCTAAGAAGAATAGCATAATAGTGTATAGAATGAATATATCTATATGTCACATGTAACTTTGTTGAGAGTTGGATCTTAATGAGTTTATTTTAAGTTATTTTGTATAGCAATATAGCAACTTAATTGGAATAAATCTTTTTATTACTTCTTGAAAAAGGTTAATAAATAGTTAAGCATGCTCAGTTAATAATTCTATATAGTTAATTAATTAAGAAGAGAGTAAAGAAATTTAAATGAAATATTGGGAAAAATTGTGATATTAACTATTTTTAATTTAATTAAATCATTTTCATTAGTTTAATTTAGTTGATAATTTTAATTAGTTTATTTTATAATTAAATTGAGATTGTTTAAATAGAATTAATTGGATATAAAATTAATATTTGGTAATTATTGTTATTTAATTATCTGTGGGTTCGACACTCTATTTTATCACTTTATTACTTATTAACCGTGTATATTTACACGCATATATTCATATAGAAAATACTCAACATCTTCCTTGTATATATCATCTACATCCACCACATTGTAATCTTCGATTCTTCCGCGTTCAATTCATCTACTTGACTTTTGTTAAACCTAAGGCAGCAGAGTAGCTTGCTTATTGTGCCTAGAGAGCGGTCAAGCCCCAATAACATTTTTCTTGCAGGAGGCCTGCCTTAATTAAACTACCAAGTAGAATTGAAGAATGCCTCAAGTTGTGCCTCAGCAACACTTTTTTGCTAAGATATGCACATAATGTATATACATGTATACTCAACTCAATATCTTTTATCCTAAGCTACTTGTGGTGGGCTGAAAAGGAATCCCATGTGTAAGCCAAAAAGTAGAAATGCGAGGGGGGAAACAGATAAATATAAGAATAGAGTAAAATAAATAAAATAGTAAAAGAATAGAAAAAATATACCAAAATAAATACCTGATGAATAGACCAATTCCTCTATCATAAGCCGTAATGACCATTTATCAAAATCACAGTACACAGGGAACAAGTTCAACAACATGAGGACCAAAGAGGATTATAACATGATAGGTTTTTAAGGTAAATGGTCACAGGATTATGAGAAATGTAGTGATTAAGTTGGGGCTGATAAAGTAGGGAGATAGAATTAAAAGAGGGTTTGTTAAGGGGCTATGGAAAGCAATCCTAAAAAGTAACTTAAAGATTTCATAGTGTTTTGCCGGCTAGTTTTGAATTTCATGTAAAGGATTGATTAGGATTGATAGGGTAGATTTTGTATAGTTGATATAGTTGGTTAACATGGATAAATGAAAAGTAAAAGTATAGAATGAAGATCAAGCAATTCATCTAATTGAATGGCATGGTCATGACAAACATCACACAAGCTTCATGCCAAATTCATAAAACCAACTATATTCTTCACCATTAAATAAGGTAACCACAAAAATATTTGTATAGCCTGCTGAACTAAAATTCTATAAAAACTATAATTCAAATATAGCAAACTATTGATATCATAATTTAATTTTTAATATTACAAACTCTTGAATATTTGCCTAAATATTATTCTAAACTACATAGACCTTAAAAGGTTCCACAAATTAAAGAAACTGACAGATAGACCTTACAACACAACTATAACCCATATCCAGCAAATATGAAATTACCAAAATAACTTGGCATAAAACTAAATAATACATCCACCAAATAATTCACCTTAATCCACCTCAAATAGTCACTCATATGTTTCCTCAATCCATGACTTAGCTCATGGAATAGTAGTTCTTCCGCTATACTCTTTTTTTTAAAAGCCTCTTAATTTGGAACTTTTGCGGGCACTCAAGCAGGCAGATTTGATGAACCTTAAATGGAAATTTGAAATAGACCTATTTATGCAGTCTTGCCACAACATAGGAAAAGTAATCAGAGCCAAGCTTTAAAAGCCTCCTAATTTGGAACTTTTGCGGGCACTCAAGCAGACAGATTTGATGAACCTTAAATGGACACTTGAAATAGACCTATTTATGCAGTCTTGCCACAACATAGGAAGTGTAATCAGAGCCAAGCCTCAGAAGGTTTTCCTGATTCTTATCTCAAACTAAATATTGTGCAATTATGCAAGTAAAAAGGAGGATGAGGGGGAGGGGTTGCTAGCGAAGTAACAAAAAATTGAAACAGAGCAGAGATAAGGAATAAAAACTGTTTCGGTGCCAACAATTTGTACTTCTTTATTTTGTCATAATTTCATTTGGTGGGTAGGGAGCAAAACATAATCCAATATAGGGAAGTCATTTTTTACCATTTAACTGACAGTAGTGACTTGTAATATCTTAATCAGATTCACTAAATTAGTGTTTTTTTACTCCTCCCGATTTTCAGTTAAGGAAATTTTGTTGTAGTTGGTCAATGCAAAAGATCACTATAAATACACAACTAAGGTCACCATAACCGTTGAAATGAACTCAAATGAATCTAAGTACCTAACTAGAAATATTTAACAAGACAATTACATATTTTCCATTCTCATTTAGAAGGGTTACTTATTCAAGAACATAAATGTAAATTTTGTGGCCTAAACTAAGCAGCTTTTGGAATGTTAGCCCAAAATTGCTAGAGAGAAAAGACAGAATTTTGCATAGTTATACTGAGACTCAAACTTCTCTATTAAGCCATTTATAAGTTACACCATCTTATTATCAAAGCACGTGACTTTCTCAGAAGGTCCTACAATGTATCCCTTTTAACCAAATTAAACATGTTTATTTTGCCATATATTTTTACCATGACCATGATATCTACAAGTAAATGATATCCTATGATTTAGACTTGAGTTTCAATCTCAGACAACTTGACCATTCGTCATACTCTCATTCTAATCACTAACAACGTGCTTCTCACCAAGTCATTCACTCTCAAGGGAGTAATTGCAGGGTCATGACCCATTTCCAGGGCAATATTATGACTTTCCACGGATTTGCATTCACTGACTTATGCTAAAAAAACAGAGTACAAATCTCCATCATGTAGCTAAAATAACTACATTTAAGAAATTAATACTATCATTCCATAAGCAAAACAAATGAAGGAGAACACATATTGATTTAAGTGTATGCTTGATCACCGTGTACAATGTAGTATGCCAGTATCTTTTCAAGGGTAAAGTAGCAACTGGAATATAGTATAGTCAATCCATATGATTGTTATGGACTTCCGCACAATACGTTATGCCAAAAAACCAAATGTGAGTTCTACGTTATTCAGCGAAAAAAACCACTTTAACACAATAATCATTCCATCACCAAAATGCATCATTAAGCAAAGACAAAAATAAAATTAAAAATGTAAACTGATAACATAAAGTACATGCTCAAATCACCCCTAGAGAGAATGCATATCTAAACTATCTAATCTAGCATTAATCTATTCAAACACTCAAAAGCAAAATCACCCGTATTCCACAAATTGATTATATAAAACATCTTTCTTGCTTGGAGACAAACTAATAAACAAAAGGTATAAACTTGTACCTAACTTTCTTCATGTATTCCAGATAACTCTCCCCAAAAGTCTCCATCATCAAACCTTCCTCCACTTTTGCCTTCTGCTGATAATACATCAAGCATACCGCAATAATATATAGCGAGCTGAAAGGTGCCCGGAGTGCTAGGAAATAAGTCGCAAACAATAGCATGGTAGATGCATATATTGGGTGGCGAACCCACCGGTATGGCCCAAATTGCACAACAGCAGTTAGCACCACCACCTTTTCAGAGTATTTTGCAAGACACAATGTTGAGTGATACTGCATAAACAAGGTCGTCATTATCAAAGCCCAAACTCCCAAATTGCTCCACCCTCCAAGAACGAGGTGCAGTTCAGGCCCTTCAAATGCAGCAAGCCAGTGGCCCACAATGACTCCAGCACTAAACAACAAGCGATATCAATTGGGGATACTAATATCCTATTTAGGATCATGCTCCCGAGGGTAGTAATCGTTATACATGCGTTTTCGGACACTTGCATTAAAGAAGAAGAAATAATGATACACGAAAAAGAACACATACGGCCATCCTTCTAAAAACCCATTGAAATGAGCAGGTGGGACAAGAGTCAGCCATGTAAATGTTGAAGTAACAATGGCTAGTTGCTCAAATACATTGGCCTGCCCACTTAAATACTTGCGAAAGCAATAAAGACCGTAAATTGCCAATCCAATAGCAATATACCATGGCCAAAATAACCAAGTCCAGCTAAAATACATCCAGAAGAAAGGGCTAAAGAGCACATTTGCAGTCCATTTTGTAGTTGCAATTGTTATAAAAAAAGCTAAAGACCACTTGCAGATATCAATTGGGGTCAACTGAAAAAGAATTTCTTTCACTGAATCAAAAGAGATGTTTTTCAGACTCTTCAGTCCCGAAGGTTGCGATTCTGAGCCAGTAGTGTTTGAATATGAGCATTTAACTGGTTAAAACAAAAGGGTTATCCTTCTTAGTGGTGATAATGAAAATGGATGTGGGTTTTGGGTATTGTAGTTGGAAGCACTAGATAAGGTTGATTTCAGAGGGAATTTGATGATTTTGAGGCTGCTTTGGCTCTGAAAACACTTTGTAGAAATTCCAGCTTCCAAATGTTTGTTAAGATGTCTGAAAGAAAAACTGTTGTTTTTGTTCGGAAAAGTAACGCCAAATGGCATTAACTTGGATTGGACCAACACTGAAGCACTATCCATGACTATGCAGGGATTGAGAGAAATGAAATTCTACATGAATGCGACTGAATGATAAAGATTTGAGAGATTACGTTTTGTTTTTGGCGAGTACCAAGTTATTTGATACCAACCTTCACGGGTGCTTTAATACAATTCGGCACACTGCGTGTGAGAGCTAGAGTGATAGAAAATGAAATAAATGGACCTATAATTTCTGGTCGAACAGGTTCAATCCTGCCATTAAAGCTTGGTGTTATTACTAATTAGTTACAGCAGTTAAGGATGCCTATGAGGATTAGAGGCGGCCTACTCTCGAAATATATTATATTAATTTTAAATAAATTATATTTAAAAAATAAATTATATTAATTTATTTTTAATATATTATTATTTTTATATTTTAAATAAATTATATTAATTTATTTTTAAAAAATTAATAATTATTTAGTAATTTAAAATAGAGAGAATATTTAATTATAGCTAGGTGTAAACAAACTGAGTGGAAAAAAATATAAAGAGAGTATTTAATTACATTTTTAAAACGGAAAGTTACCGTATTTAAAAAATATTACTAATAACAATTAAAAAAAAATTACTAAGCGAATATTTATGCAATTAAAAAATATATAATTTTTACTAAGCGAACATTTCTATAATTTTTAAAAAAAATTACGTATCAGCAGTTACATCAATAGGCACTTCAATAAAAATTAACCATGGTTTGATTTTTGGGTATCCTGAAAGGATTTTTAAGAGTGTAATGGTTAATCTGTTAAAAAATAACATGTTGATTAAATTGATAATACTTACAAAGTTGGTTATTTTTTTTTGTCATTAAGTCTAAATTTTTTATGAGAAAGAAATTTTTTAAAATTGAAAGAAAACTTTACTTTTTTTTAGCTTAAGTTTTGTGTTGATAAATGAATAAATTTGAACAAAAAACGCTAATAACTTTATTATTCTTATCTTTTTAGAGAATTAATATTTTCATAAGGTAAATTGATATTTTTACAAGATTATACTCACATAAATAGTAGGTAAGGGTCATCTTCATATGTGTAGAAGTTTGCGAACAAAAAAATTTAATAAAAATACAAAATAAGAATATAAATTGAAATTTTCTTTGTTTATCTTTTTTAAAAAATAATATCTAGTTCAATACATAACTAAATTACAAACAATTTAAAGAAAAATTAAAATTATTTTATTATTTTTCTTTCCTAATTTAGATGAAAATTATTTACATTTTATTTCCAACCTCCATTGTTTTAAACTTTTAGGTCATATTTGTTTGCAATGGTTATAATCTCAATATACGAATTATAATCCTAAAATTATGTTTATTTACAAGAATTAAACTTGAATTTTTTTTATTGATTTTATCATTGTCTTGTTTGTTTTTAAATTTGAACTTGGGACTATTAGTTCAAAATTATAAAATGACTTAATGTGGGGGATTATTTAATACTATATTCAATTAAGGATTATAATCTCAAGACTATTAAGTCATTTATAATCCTTAGACTAATAGTCACAAATCTAAATTTAAAAACAAATAAAATATTTTTGAAATTAATAATTTTAATTTAATTATAATTCTTATAAATAAATATATATTTAGAATTATAATTTATATTTTAAAATTATAATTTTAAAATTATAATCTTTATGAATAAACGTTAGTGTTATGTGTGGGCCCAAATTAGAACGTCCAAAAAAGTTTATACTTCTCTTTCGGGTTGCTCATTCTTTCTTCTTGTTGTTCAATATTTTGAATAGGATAAATTACATATTATAGTACTTTTTAGAAAGTAATTACAGAAAACATACATCTTAAAAGTATTTACAAAAAGAGTAATTTTTTAAAATATATTTATAAAATTAGTGTATTCTTATTCCTTAAATTTAGTTGGATGATTTTAAAATTCAAATTTTAAAAAATCAATTACACAAATTAATGCATTTCATCTCTCATCTCTCTCTTTTTAGCAGATGATGGTCTTTCTCTCTCCTCCCACTCCCTCCTCCATCCTCTCGCTACTGCTTTCTCTCTCCTCCTTCCCTTTCCGCCGCCTGCCTCCCCCTTCCCCCGCCTGCTGCCTCCGCACGCCTCCTCCCCCTTCCTCGCCTGCCCCCTCCAGCTTTCTCAATTCTCCCTTCTCCCCCCTCTCCCGCCTGTGCCTGTGCCTGCCCCCCTCCCCCCTCTCCTGCCTACCTTGTGACAACCCCGAATCCGGGTCCCTCGAACCTCGAATCCGGTTCATCACAGGTACTACTTTTCCTTATTGTTCATGAATTACAACAATATTATAATTGCTAAATAATCATTTATTTACAATTATATAACAACTCTTTCTATTCCAGAATCGCAATCTTTATACATTCCTAGTATGTCTTCATATCATACATGATACGACATTCTATTACAATCAATTTGAGATCATATGTATAATGACTCAATCACACCATCCTATTATCCTTATTCATAAAGGACAACGTCTGAAAAATGATATTCAAATAATCTGTAAATGTTCTCTTAACAATTTAAGTTTGCTAATCTATAGCACAACAAAACATAAACTCTTCATATCTACTTACACAAGTGAATGAATTAGTCTACCCCAAGGTTTTACTACAAAAGCACATATGCTTCAATCTTGATGACTCGTTAGTCAATCTTCATCTTTGCCTCTACCGGAGTAATCGGCTTCCTCAAGCTACTCTGTAATGTTTTGTTTTAAGCAAGGGTGAGCACGACGGCTCAGCAAGTCTAACAGTTTCACATAACACGTAAAAACAGTTCAATCATGCTTCGTGCTTCATGCATCTTATGCTTTGCAGTACATACATTTCTCATGCATATCATGCCTCGCATTTAATCTATGTTTCATGCCTAGCCTCTATCATGACATATAGTTCAATGCAGAACAATTGTCTTAAATCAACTACCGCATATCAATAGTTCAAATCAACTTATTTCACAAAAGCACATTAACACATCTTTGCACATAACCACGTATGAGCACATCACAGTTTAATAACAAACTTATAAATTATGCACATAATGCAACACGTTCTGAAAAACTTGCCTGGACTTGTATAACCAGCTTACGTTAATCTTTCACGTTCCTTGCACCACCTACACGGTATGTGAGATCAACGGTGCACAATATCAGTCAAAGTTTGACTCAATACTAAATCTTATTTTAAAGATATTTATTTCTTCTTATCATCCCCTTTATTTAATAAGGTTAATTTCATATTTTAGTCTCTCTTTGACTTGACTCAGTGTTTCATATTCAACACCATAAATCTTTTGTTCGAAACTATGCAATTCTGACATTTATTAATGTCATTGCATTAAAACTTGGACCCTATATTTATTTAGGTCGATCCACCAATTAATCACTAATGGACCATACCCTTGGTTTAACTTAATCACATCATTTATCTCGATACTTATCATAATATTACCCACCTTGGATAATATTTTAAATTTTACTATCAATTAGTAATAACTTATAATGTTATTTAATTGTTAAATAACACTTTAAATAATCATTACTATTATTAATTTATTTTTAATAATAGTTTACCTTAATCATTATGATTAATCTTTTAATAATAATTTAATTGCTTGCTAATATTATTACCCTTTAATAATATTTTAATTGACTTCTCATTATTATCAATCATTTTAATAATAATTTAATTGTTCATCAATATTATCAATCATTTAATAATATTTGAAATCCTCACGTATCATTAGTAATTATTTAATAACGATTCAACCCTTAACTATTATTACCCAATAGTTAATTACTTGTTAAACAATATTATTAATTCTTTAATAATATTCTAAATCTTTATTTATCATTATTATTTATTTAATAATGATTTAACTCTTAACTATTATTATTTAATAGTTAATTAAATGCTAAATAATATTATTAATCCTTTAATAATATTTTAAATTAATTACATATCATTATTAATTATTGAATAATGATTTAATTCTTAACTATTATCATACTCTAATATTATTAATCTTTTAATAATATCTTAATCATTTCCTAAACTTATAAACAATTTATTTTAATTGTTTACACTTTACTAAATAATGCATTTTTATCATTCTAAAATGCCAAACCCATAAAAATTTATCAACAATGACTAAATCCCTCATCAAAAATCTGCGTATACCGTATATAGGATTTCCAAGCCATAAATCCTATTTTCTAAATTTTCAACATCACATCACATAATTAATTCATTTACTCATAACTAGTCCATTTCCATGAAAATACCAAATTAGTTCTAAAAATTCTTATTTTCTGGTATTTGACAGGATATAGCTCCATATTGAACATATATTTTTCTCGTAATTTTTAAAATTCATTTACTAGTTTTAAATAGCCCAAAATAATCAGATCTTGCACCATTTATCATAAATTATTCCTTTTTCAGAATATTATGAAATTTTCAGGATTAGTTCCTGTTATCATAGAAAAGCTCCTGCATAAATTTCATATTTTTCTGAGTTGTACACAAAAAGTTATTTTGATACATTTCTAAAAATCACACTTTATTGTAAAATCCATAACTTGAGTTTTACACAATCAAAAATCACCATCTTTTTACTAGACTCAGTTAGCTCATCAAACTATCATTCCAAAAATATTCAGAATTTTTAGAGAAATAAAAGTGGACGAAACTGCCCCTGGACCAAACTGAACAGTAACTATTTTTGGCCTTTTCAGATTTTCGGACAGTTTTGGGGTCCTTCACGGAAACGATTATAAAACGAAATCTACAACTCCGATTAAGGTCCAGTCGGAGGCGTTGGACTCGTATTTTCCTAAACTATAGTTTTCATTTATCAAACACAAAATTTGGAGTTGTCTAGGTCTCGAAAAACAGTGTTAAAGGGGCTGATCAGTAGCTAATTTTTCTGATTTTTCAACATGGATGTGTTTTACTAAAAATTCCATAACTTGCTCATTTTAAATCGGATTTTAGTCATTCAACTTGGAGAATCTTCATATTTCATGGATCTATTACCCAAAATTGACGGATCACAAATCCGACTTACGGATCGTGAACAGTAATTCCGTGAAGGGGCTGCTACGTATTAGATTAACTTATTTTCGTCGGTAAAAATTTATTCAATGTGTTTGATGAAATTTTTCATCACAAACACATATAAAAACCCATGTTAAACCCATCAAACTATGAATATACATATATTACATAGTTAAAGACTTCTAGACCATCAAAACAAGTTTTGATCGGTTAAAAATATATTTTAACCGTTTAAAACTTATTTAAACAACAAAAATGAAATTAAAAAGGTTTGGAGTACTTTTTAACCTCTTAGACATGGATGATCTCCTTCCTCTTGCTAGGAGCTAGGCTTGTGACTCCACCTTGATCATTCTCTAGCAACTTTCCTTAGTGGATCATCCATTTCTCAAAGCTTGCTAGCTTTTCTCTAGAATACTCTCTCTTTCTCTCTAGGAGTTCTTGAAAACTAACTAACAAACATAACAAAATGTTGATGGATGCTATATATAGACCCTCCCTAATCACCATTAACCTTCACTAATCAACTAGTGTTGGTGAATTTAAGGGTTAACCAAGCTTACTATAGCTTGAATGACCTATTGAGTGACATTTTGATTGACCAATGGAATGACTAGGGTTGGTGGGGAGTTGTTGAGACATTTTACACTCCAAATTCACCAACAAGCAACCTTTCATGTGGGGCCCCCTCCAAAATTCGGGATTCCTCTTTTATTACATCACTTTAGCTTTATTTTTACATCTTATATCATTATATAAGTATTCATATATATATACACCAATGTATATATATTGACCACCACTTTGACTTCCATTTGGGCTCCACATTGGATCAAATTAATATTTCTATTGGGCTCATCAATTAAATTTGTTTGGGCTCAATTTAATTATTACATTGGGCTAATATTAATTACCCTATGTTACATTTAATTAAAACAAGCATTGGGCTTGGTTAATTATTACATAAATCAATGTTCAAATTAAATTATATGAACTACTAGGTTAATTTAATTTGACCTAGTTTAATACCTCAATTGGACTTATAATATAATCCAATTAGATTTGCTATAATTAATTCTACCACATTGGGTTACTTAATTAACCCATCCTCGGTTAATTCTTAACCCCACATTTATTTATCTAGAAATTAACCAATGATTGGTTAATGCTATCTCTCTTGTCAACCAACTAGGGTTATTCAATTAACTAGACACTAGTTAATTCTCTACACTCAATCAATACTTGAAATGCTTCTCCCAACCATTGACCATCATTTGACTTTTAATGGTTTGGGCTACATAACTTACTTTTTATTGGCTCTCTTATTTAATTACCCATTTCATGCAAATATCTCCATATTGGGCTTACATCTATAACAACTTATTAATTAAGTAAATTACTTAATTAATTAACTTCTTAATATTGTCCTTCTAGGCAATATTCCACTTCCCTACTTGTTACTCATAACCTTAATTCATAACTTATATAATTAATTCAATTAATTATATTACACGACTTTTCTTTTTAATCCATACTAAAACTAATTAATTTATTAGTTTTATTAAGTATTTAATTTACTTCACACATCATCTTGTTTGACTAACAAACTCAACTATAGGTGTATATATATAAATATTAATATATTCACCTTCACTTCTCAATTGAATTTCTTTCTTAAATAAATTATCTACCTGCATCATTAAAATATTCTCACATTTAATTTCTAACAAATTAGTTATGTTAAAAAAAAAAATGTTTACCCATTTTCAACACATCTTCCTTCTCACCTTCTAGGTTTAAACCTTAACCTTAAATAAAATCAATTAAGATATTATTTAAAATTTTGAAATTATCTGGGATATTACATTCACCCCTTCTTATAAGAATTTCGTCCCCGAAATTATCTCATACACAATTCTACCAATTTTCATCACTGAGAATATCTCTTTACTCATCAAATTCTATAACCACCCTTTTCTAGGAAGTTCATACTTCTAAACTCATAATTCCAGAACAATGGAATATCTTGCAGAAGAATAAATTGAAAATCAATATCTTACAGAAGAATAAATTGAAAATCAAAATATTCATTAAAACTTTCATAATATGCTGAGGGGTCATCAAGACTGTGAACATCCGAATGGAATTAACTGAATTCCGAATAAATAGTATTTATCCCTGTAAATACTTATAAAAAGAGTGTTTATCAATCACAAGGACTGAAAACATTCCATAGGTGTACGCTAGGTGATCAGCCTATTGTACCATACGTCGTGCAGTACGTCTTAGTTGTTAGGCGCCAGTCGGAGCTATATGCCGACAAAAATATATCTGCTTTAGCCGACAGAATATTTTTTTTTTTTTTGCACTTGTTCACCTCAGACTTACTACAAAATTCCGTTCCAAAATAATTTGGATTGGATAATAAACTTGAGTCAATTCTGACCAAAAGTGTCCAGTCAAAATAAATGACAAAGACTCCCATCATTGAACTGTTCGTATATTACGATTCAAAAATCATTTCAGATTAGTTAAAATAACTAAAATTCATTTATAGGACTTCATGATACCGCATAATCTTGATAGTACGTTGATGATTCCGTCATTAATTCATGACTTCATGATACCGCACATCTTGACAGTACGTTGAGGATTCCGTCCTTTTCATCCCCACACCATGGCTTTAATGGCGTGTGATGATTTTATAAATACATTTTGATATTTTCAAATCAATTTGTCTAGCTGAAACAATTAGCATAGACTATTCTTTAAACGTTTTAAAATACTGAAAATCATTTTATGACTTTGTCATACTACATCATACCATAGTGGGCTTTAAACATCCAACACTAGGTTACTCTGCATTGATGACTCCATCGTTTATCATCTCTGCACTAAATGCATTAATGATTTCTAAAATACATTTGTCTTTTCAAAGCACAAAAGTGCGAATTTAGCACGATTTTAAGAATTTCAAAGTCTAGCATAGCTAGAAGATTTAGAATATCCTAAAACCTCAAAATACCTCAAATTTCTCCTCCGCATTCTTTTTCAGCTTAATAACTATATCTGGTAAAGCTCCAGTCTTACTACTTAACTCTACCCATACTTACTGCTCATCAAACTTACCACACATTAAGAGTTCAGGTACTTGCCACAATCATATGGGTTGGAGAACTTATCCTAGTCAGACCAAAATCGTCTATTCGCTGAGGGGTTCCACCATACGATTATGAGTCACGAACTTACCATCAGTATGAGTTTTAAGAACACATACTTATCTTAATATTCTCTACATATCCAATATATTATGAGAAAAGAATCACCTTCTCACCATATATACATCGAATAGCGTGACACCAGGTTCAAATTGATTATCACTATAGGAAGCTAAGTGGTTGTCAAACCAAACGCAATCTCCTGCCCATACAAGAAATTGGTCAACTTGGCTACTAATCAATATAGAAAGTTAAGCGGTCGTTAAACCAAGAACAAATCCTCTGCCCATACAAAGAACTGTTAAACTCAACTACTATATTAATATAGGAAGCTAAGTGGTTCTAAAACCAAGCACAAATCCATACAAGGAATCGCACAACTCAGCCACTAATATGAGTTCTCAATTAAAAACCCACAAACCTTCTAATTTTCTTAACTGAATACGAATTCTCTCCATTCATATTTTAGCACATCTGTCTCATTACGAGTTCATTTCTCTAGATCATTTCATGACCTTATTAGCATTTTCTTTATGCTTCTCAAAATCTTATCATAAGATATTTTCTATCACTTCTTCAAATTAGGTACAACATGACCTTTTTCATCTCTCTTATATCTTCTTAAATCCATCTTTGGATAATCTTCTATATATGAATTTTTTCAAATTCATCTTTTATTACTTAAACTCTTCCGGAGTTTATTCATTTATCATTTTACTTATCTTCTACTACGGTTATAGCCTAAGGTACTCTTACCTAAGGTTTATAACCTATCAGCTCTGATACCAACTTGTGACGACCCCGAATCCGGGTCCCTCAAACCTCGAATCCGGTTCATCACAGGTACTACTTTTCCTTATTGTTCATGAATTACAACAATATTATAATTGCTAAATAATCATTTATTTACAATTATATAACAACTCTTTCTATTCCAGAATCGCAATCTTTATACATTCCTAGTATGTCTTCATATCATACATGATACGACATTATATTACAATCAATTTGAGATCATATGTATAATGACTCAATCACACCATCCTATTATCCTTATTCATAAAGGACAACGTCTGAAAAATGATATTCAAATAATCTGTAAATGTTCTCTTAACAATTTAAGTTTGCTAATCTATAGCACAACAAAACATAAACTCTTCATATCTACTTACACAAGTGAATGAATTAGTCTACCCCAAGGTTTTACTACAAAAGCACATATGCTTCAATCTTGATGACTCGTTAGTCAATCTTCATCTTTGCCTCTACCGGAGTAATCGGCTTCCTCAAGCTACTCTGTAATGTTTTGTTTTAAGCAAGGGTGAGCACGACGGCTCAGCAAGTCTAACAGTTTCACATAACACGTAAAAACAGTTCAATCATGCTTCGTGCTTCATGCATCTTATGCTTTGCAGTACATACATTTCTCATGCATATCATGCCTCGCATTTAATCTATGTTTCATGCCTAGCCTCTATCATGACATATAGTTCAATGCAGAACAATTGTCTTAAATCAACTACCGCATATCAATAGTTCAAATCAACTTATTTCACAAAAGCACATTAACACATCTTTGCACATAACCACGTATGAGCACATCACAGTTTAATAACAAACTTATAAATTATGCACATAATGCAACACGTTCTGAAAAACTTGCCTGGACTTGTATAACCAGCTTACGTTAATCTTTCACGTTCCTTGCACCACCTACACGGTATGTGAGATCAACGGTGCACAATATCAGTCAAAGTTTGACTCAATACTAAATCTTATTTTAAAGATATTTATTTCTTCTTATCATCCCCTTTATTTAATAAGGTTAATTTCATATTTTAGTCTCTCTTTGACTTGACTCAGTGTTTCATATTCAACACCATAAATCTTTTGTTCGAAACTATGCAATTCTGACATTTATTAATGTCATTGCATTAAAACTTGGACCCTATATTTATTTAGGTCGATCCACCAATTAATCACTAATGGACCATACCCTTGGTTTAACTTAATCACATCATTTATCTCGATACTTATCATAATATTACCCACCTTGGATAATATTTTAAATTTTACTATCAATTAGTAATAACTTATAATGTTATTTAATTGTTAAATAACACTTTAAATAATCATTACTATTATTAATTTATTTTTAATAATAGTTTACCTTAATCATTATGATTAATCTTTTAATAATAATTTAATTGCTTGCTAATATTATTACCCTTTAATAATATTTTAATTGACTTCTCATTATTATCAATCATTTTAATAATAATTTAATTGTTCATCAATATTATCAATCATTTAATAATATTTGAAATCCTCACGTATCATTAGTAATTATTTAATAACGATTCAACCCTTAACTATTATTACCCAATAGTTAATTACTTGTTAAACAATATTATTAATTCTTTAATAATATTCTAAATCTTTATTTATCATTATTATTTATTTAATAATGATTTAACTCTTAACTATTATTATTTAATAGTTAATTAAATGCTAAATAATATTATTAATCCTTTAATAATATTTTAAATTAATTACATATCATTATTAATTATTGAATAATGATTTAATTCTTAACTATTATCATACTCTAATATTATTAATCTTTTAATAATATCTTAATCATTTCCTAAACTTATAAACAATTTATTTTAATTGTTTACACTTTACTAAATAATGCATTTTTATCATTCTAAAATGCCAAACCCATAAAAATTTATCAACAATGACTAAATCCCTCATCAAAAATCTGCGTATACCGTATATAGGATTTCCAAGCCATAAATCCTATTTTCTAAATTTTCAACATCACATCACATAATTAATTCATTTACTCATAACTAGTCCATTTCCATGAAAATACCAAATTAGTTCTAAAAATTCTTATTTTCTGGTATTTGACAGGATATAGCTCCATATTGAACATATATTTTTCTCGTAATTTTTAAAATTCATTTACTAGTTTTAAATAGCCCAAAATAATCAGATCTTGCACCATTTATCATAAATTATTCCTTTTTCAGAATATTATGAAATTTTCAGGATTAGTTCCTGTTATCATAGAAAAGCTCCTGCATAAATTTCATATTTTTCTGAGTTGTACACAAAAAGTTATTTTGATACATTTCTAAAAATCACACTTTATTGTAAAATCCATAACTTGAGTTTTACACAATCAAAAATCACCATCTTTTTACTAGACTCAGTTAGCTCATCAAACTATCATTCCAAAAATATTCAGAATTTTTAGAGAAATAAAAGTGGACGAAACTGCCCCTGGACCAAACTGAACAGTAACTATTTTTGGCCTTTTCAGATTTTCGGACAGTTTTGGGGTCCTTCACGGAAACGATTATAAAACGAAATCTACAACTCCGATTAAGGTCCAGTCGGAGGCGTTGGACTCGTATTTTCCTAAACTATAGTTTTCATTTATCAAACACAAAATTTGGAGTTGTCTAGGTCTCGAAAAACAGTGTTAAAGGGGCTGATCAGTAGCTAATTTTTCTGATTTTTCAACATGGATGTGTTTTACTAAAAATTCCATAACTTGCTCATTTTAAATCGGATTTTAGTCATTCAACTTGGAGAATCTTCATATTTCATGGATCTATTACCCAAAATTGACGGATCACAAATCCGACTTACGGATCGTGAACAGTAATTCCGTGAAGGGGCTGCTACGTATTAGATTAACTTGTTTTCGTCGGTAAAAATTTATTCAATGTGTTTGATGAAATTTTTCATCACAAACACATATAAAAACCCATGTTAAACCCATCAAACTATGAATATACATATATTACATAGTTAAAGACTTCTAGACCATCAAAACAAGTTTTGATCGGTTAAAAATATATTTTAACCGTTTAAAACTTATTTAAACAACAAAAATGAAATTAAAAAGGTTTGGAGTACTTTTTAACCTCTTAGACATGGATGATCTCCTTCCTCTTGCTAGGAGCTAGGCTTGTGACTCCACCTTGATCATTCTCTAGCAACTTTTCTTAGTGGATCATCCATTTCTCAAAGCTTGCTAGCTTTTCTCTAGAATACTCTCTCTTTCTCTCTAGGAGTTCTTGAAAACTAACTAACAAACATAACAAAATGTTGATGGATGCTATATATAGACCCTCCCTAATCACCATTAACCTTCACTAATCAACTAGTGTTGGTGAATTTAAGGGTTAACCAAGCTTACTATAGCTTGAATGACCTATTGAGTGACATTTTGATTGACCAATGGAATGACTAGGGTTGGTGGGGAGTTGTTGAGACATTTTACACTCCAAATTCACCAACAAGCAACCTTTCATGTGGGGCCCCCTCCAAAATTCGGGATTCCTCTTTTATTACATCACTTTAGCTTTATTTTTACATCTTATATCATTATATAAGTATTCATATATATATACACCAATGTATATATATTGACCACCACTTTGACTTCCATTTGGGCTCCACATTGGATCAAATTAATATTTCTATTGGGCTCATCAATTAAATTTGTTTGGGCTCAATTTAATTATTACATTGGGCTAATATTAATTACCCTATGTTACATTTAATTAAAACAAGCATTGGGCTTGGTTAATTATTACATAAATCAATGTTCAAATTAAATTATATGAACTACTAGGTTAATTTAATTTGACCTAGTTTAATACCTCAATTGGACTTATAATATAATCCAATTAGATTTGCTATAATTAATTCTACCACATTGGGTTACTTAATTAACCCATCCTCGGTTAATTCTTAACCCCACATTTATTTATCTAGAAATTAACCAATGATTGGTTAATGCTATCTCTCTTGTCAACCAACTAGGGTTATTCAATTAACTAGACACTAGTTAATTCTCTACACTCAATCAATACTTGAAATGCTTCTCCCAACCATTGACCATCATTTGACTTTTAATGGTTTGGGCTACATAACTTACTTTTTATTGGCTCTCTTATTTAATTACCCATTTCATGCAAATATCTCCATATTGGGCTTACATCTATAACAACTTATTAATTAAGTAAATTACTTAATTAATTAACTTCTTAATATTGTCCTTCTAGGCAATATTCCACTTCCCTACTTGTTACTCATAACCTTAATTCATAACTTATATAATTAATTCAATTAATTATATTACACGACTTTTCTTTTTAATCCATACTAAAACTAATTAATTTATTAGTTTTATTAAGTATTTAATTTACTTCACACATCATCTTGTTTGACTAACAAACTCAACTATAGGTGTATATATATAAATATTAATATATTCACCTTCACTTCTCAATTGAATTTCTTTCTTAAATAAATTATCTACCTGCATCATTAAAATATTCTCACATTTAATTTCTAACAAATTAGTTATGTTAAAAAAAAAAATGTTTACCCATTTTCAACACATCTTCCTTCTCACCTTCTAGGTTTAAACCTTAACCTTAAATAAAATCAATTAAGATATTATTTAAAATTTTGAAATTATCTGGGATATTACATACCTCCTCCCGCCCGCCTCCCGCCTCCCGCCTCCCTCCCCCGCCCGCCTCCCTCCTCCTACCTCCCTTCCCCTCCTCAAGCTTTCTCTCTCCTCCCTCCTCCCTCTTCCCTTTCGGTCATAATTTTTTTTTTAATACAGTAACTAATTTTTTTTATATTTCAGTTGGTAACCAAACTTTCATACGAAGGTAACCATTTTAGTTTTTGTGTGTAACCAAATAGTGATAAAAAAAATTTAATACAGTAAACATTTTTTTTATATTCCAGTTAGTATCCAAATCTTCATACAAAGGTAATCATTTTAGTTTTTGCGTGTAACCAAATAGTCATAAAAAAAAAATTCAATACAGTAACCATTTTTGTTATATTCCAGTTGGTAACTAAACCTTCATACAAAGGTAAATCTAGGTAACCAAACACTAGTATGAAGGTAACCGATTCCTGAATGTGTAGTAACTAGTTTTGGTTACCTTTATATTAAAGGTTGGTTACCTCTGTATTAAAGTTTGATTATCTTTGTATTAAAGTTTGGTTACCTTTATATTAAAGTTTAGTTATCTCTGTATTAAAATTTGGTTACCTCTGTATTAAAGTTTGGTTACCTATATATTAAAATTTGGTTACATTTTCCTATTTCTATTAGAGATATAAAAACAAAAAATATCTTCTTTTTTTATAATAGTTTGAGATTCGTTTTAAATACTTATAAATTTGGATAATATTTAATTATTATAAATTTATATACTACTTATCCTAATGTGAATAGGAAAGAAAAAAGTAGAATAAAAAATTTGTTGTGTTTTAAATTTTATAGTTAATGTGATATAACAAAATCAATTAAACTATGACTTAATTTAATCAATATTATATATTCATCTATCCAAATCCTACTCGTATGTATAATTAACATAAGTGTTGGGGTTTGTTTCGAGCATGCAATGGGGTAAAAATTAGATAAATGAAAGGACAAATTACAGCTGCTTATTAGAATGATAGTTTTTTATTTTTATTTAGTATTGTGGATTTTGTTTTGGTAATTGTCGCATATATGACAGTTAATTATCCTTCATTTAAGGAATTCCTTATTTGTAGGAAACTGAATGATTTAATAAATTTATCTTGTTGTAGTCTTTTTGTAATTATTTTGTATGTGTTTTATTTTTGTAATTACTTTCTAATTGTTGTATATTAATGTTAAGGACCCTTTTGAATACCATGTCCTTGACTTTTTCTCCATTGTACTATTTATGTTGTTTTATCACTTTTTCAATATAACCACTTTGCTCGAGGTTGTGTAATATTTCATGGCTCCGTTTGGATGAGAACACTAGATTAATTAGTTTTGTATTCTCATTATCTTTAAGAAAATTTGTTAAAATTCTTATTGTTTACAATAGAAAAATATTGTTTTTTGAAAAATTAATGAATATATATATATGTTCATTCTCGACTGTTAGATAATAAAGATTTGTTTGAATTGAGTTATAATGAAGAAAAGGTTGAGTTATTCTTGTGATGACTTTATTATATTTTGTATTTAGTTTATTCCTTCCTATAAACTAGTTAAAACATACATTATTTCAAATTTCACTCTTAATATTTCTCAAATTTCACTCTTAATATTTCTTGGAGATGTGCAATTATCACATTCCTAAATTCACATGAATAATTAGATATGAACGTGTTAGTCAAATGATTAGAATTCAAGTCTCAATCTCTCTAGTCAATAAGAGTATTGGTGAATGTAAGTCTTGAAACCCCTCAATTTTGTATGCAAGATGAGCCTAGAGGAATGCAAATCAATCAACTCACTAGGCCTAAGAATAAGGTGAATCTTAGGCGATATTCTTGGATCTAGTGGTCAATAAATCACTAATCAAAGAGTATATTTTAGAGAGATTCTTCATCAATCTAATGGTCAGTGGTGAATCACTTATCAAAGAGCAAGCAACAACCAAGTTTAATGATTTGGTGGGGTTCACAAATGTAGTAGCTGGTGAAACAGTTTGTCTTCCATGAAGATTAAAAAAAAATCGAGCTATGATGGAACTAAACAAGGTTTGGCGAATAAATACAAAGGTCAAAGGTCTTAATATTAAGAGAAAAAAAAAAGGTTATTCAGCAACCATCTCACGCAGACTTTTTTAGTTTTCTTACATTTCATCATTCTCGTAAAAGAAAATCGAATGTTAGATTCACCATTGAGATCATTAACTCCAAAAAGTGTAATATTGTGGTATTCTAATTGTAATAGGCAATGAGTGTCAAAACTGCTACAATTGCTTAGCAAAAGTCTTTTTATCAGTCACGTGGACGCCAATGTCAACACCTTTAAAAGATTACATACGTTTATTATTTTGTATCATCGTAATTCTTCTAATTAGGGTGACGTCGAGTCTATCAAAGTCGATTTTAAAATGCCAATCTGTGTTTCACGCGATTAATATCAAGCATAAAAAGGACACAATTCTTTATGTATGTTCCTTAAAACTAATACCTACTCCTATTTCACTTGTTCAACCTTATATACCTACACATAGGGGTGCACACGGTCGGTTTGGTCGGTTTTTTTGGGGGGGGGGGGGGGGAAAAAACCAAACCATTTAAGTCGGTTATAAAAAATTAAAAACTAAAACCGGCCAAATTTTTACATCGTAATCGGTTATCGGTTTATTTGATTTCAGTTAAATCGGTCGGTTTATTCGGTTTCGTAATTGATAATTTGATATTTATTATATTGCCAATTTTTCATAATAATTAATACATCACTAACTCAATAACTACTAATTATAATAGAAGTTCTCTAAATCCGAAAAACAAAAATCACCTAACTTACTCGCTAGGATAGAAGTTTTGTAAATTCGTCACAATAAAGACATATAATAAATATATAATTATATAAAATAAATATTTATTAAAAAAGTATATAAATTATATTATAATTTTAAATTGTTCGGTCGGTTTCAATTTTTTGAGAAGCCAAACCAAACCGGCCGAACTAGTCTCAGTTTTTTAGTTTTATAGTGTTCGATTTTTTTGATTTTATATTTTTCGATTTGAAATAGTAACAATTTGGTTCGATTTTTCGATTTTTCGATTTTGATCGATTTTATTTGCACCCTACCTACACATATTTCACTTATGCAACCTACCAAAACATTAACTACATGATAATGTATTAGCTCGTTTTATTACAACACTACCTCCATTTCTATTTCGCATCATAGAATTGAGCCAATCCAAACAAGTCCTAATAATAAAATTATAGCTCCCAATTCACAAAGAAATGAAACTCTCATTTTTAAAGGTAACAAACAACCAAGTTAAATGGAAGTCTAATTTCAACTCTCAAACCAAACAGAACCTAAACATTTCCTTTGCATCCCCTGTTTGGTACCAGGAATTCCTATGCGCTAAACCATGACATTGACATAAAAGAGCATATCTTGTTTCCCAAGCCACTATTCTTTTATACATTTAATTAAAAGTTTTCTTAACATGTATTCTAAAGACACCTATTAAGTATTAAAAATAAGATATAAAAGTCACTAAATATTATTTATTTATATATTTGTACTGAATTCAATACACGGGATCCATTAATATATTATTTTTTTATATATTAAATTCCGTACAAATATATAAACAAATAATATTTAATAGACCTTATCTTTTATTTTTTATACTTAACATATACTCTTAAACACGTGTTAAGAAAATCCTTTAATTAAACAAACAAAACAGTTGGACTATCCAAATCAAACCAACCTCGTCTCTCCAGCTTTGAGCTCTTACATTCTTTCGAGAAAGAAATAGAGAAATATCAGAAAAAGAAAACAAATATCTAATACAACCAACCCAAACAGTCCCTATTGATTCAGATAAAAATCCTCAAATCTCTTGCCCCACGCTTTCAACATCCATTCTTTAAAATCCTCGTATAGATTCATTGGAGTCGTATATTTAGCTTCAATCCGAAAAATTTCGCATCTGTACTGTAAAATTATTAGTCTTTCAGCCCTATCTTTTTTCTTATTCCGATCGATCGAAGTTATGATATTTTCCAGAATCGGCCGCTCATTGTCACGATCATCACGTTTCACCGTAATCTTTCTCTCTGTATATCTATATATTTATGTATTGATGAACAGCATAGGGATTTATGAACTTCTAATGGTCTGGATTGTTTTTGCATTTTGTAGAAGAATTTGATAAGTAATGGAAGATCAGCTTTTCTGGGTGAATCACCCTCAGGAGCTTCGGTTGCTCGATTGGATGGAAATTTAGGGTCTGTGAGGGGTTATTTAGCTGCCATAGGAGCTAATAAAAATTTAGCTTCCAAAGTGTATTTGTCAGATTTAAATTACCTTCTGTTTGCAAACCCTAGATTGCGTAGATTTTTCTCCAGTGAAGAAACTCCCAAGAAGAAGAGTAAGACTTCTTTCGGGTTTAATATGTATTTGTTGTCTTATGTGAAATGTTTACTTTTGTGCTCCTTGCATTACTTTTGTGCTTTTGTTTGCAGATTATGAGAACTTCTACCCAAAGGAAAAGAAAGAAATTCCGAAAGGGGATGAGCAGAAATCCCAGTCAAAAGGTTGGCTACTAATCCCATATTTTAAAACTATTCAATTTATTTTGTGGGATAAATAGGGATGAATCGAAACTTTTGATTAAATTTTGGGCTGTACAAAATTACTATTATTACTAAAAAAATTACTGACTCATGTGAAATGGGAGATATAGAATGGAGGAAGAAGAAAGCATTAAATGTTTAGAATTCATAAATCAAAGTGGTTTGATGTGACATGAGTATTTGGTCTCTAAGCTTTGCTAGTTTATAAAGCTTATTTTCTTTACTTTGTTCACAAGAGCCTAGAAACTAGCCTTATTCAAGTAAATTCATGGATTGTGAATTATCTACAGTTGGTGTAAAATAAGTTTATATGTAAGGAGTGCAAGCGAGTCATAACCCTTTATTTTTTGGTCGTTATAAGGGGAAAAAAGGAAGAGTATTGCTCAACTTTAAACTTCTCAAGCCATTCAGTTTTTTGTTTTATGTTTTTACAAGAAGAAAAGAAAAGAGAAAAGGCTAAGCTTTAGACTTCTCCATGTAACTTCTGAAATTTATGCTACATTCCATAGGTTTCAGAGATGAGCTTAGAACTAATCTTCCATTCAGAAGTTTTATATTGTTCTTTGTTATGAACAATATATTAAGTATCAAGTACACTAATTGCTTCACAAAGTAAATGTTATATTTTTGGGAACAATGGAAAGTTAATGATGCAACAGCTAGTCTTATCAAAAGAAAAAAAATGATGCCGCTACTTAGTAGATCTTAATACATTTTCATGTTCACAAGTTGGTAAAATGTTTATTTTTAACAGCTACCATTTACTACTCATTTCTTTTGCAAGGGTTTTGATGTTACCAGACAATTTATCCATTTGATAAGTAGCTAGTAAAGCAAATAGAGAGAGATCAAAATGTTTTGACTTAAGATACCCTTGAACTGCAATTAGTCCTTAAGATCATAGACCAAGGGAATGCTTTCATAATGACAATAATTTGTTTGATCCCATTTTGCACCTCTCTCAAAATGCATACCAAGTGGTTTTTTGACTTGTTAAGAATTTTATCCTTCATATACTGCAGTTAAAGTTTGTACTAAGGTCATATTGTTAAAAAAAAATTCTGTTATGGTCAAATTATGGTGTCAAGGTACTGCAGTCATATTGTTAAAAAAGAAATTGTCTGTTATTGTTAAATTATTGTTTCAAGGTGTTTTGTGATCATTGGAAATTTGGAATGAGGTTGTATTTGTGTCTTGATTCAGAATTTAAATGATGAGAAACATAACAAAAACATTTAGGTTACTATTAGTTAATTATTTTATTAATTGTGAGTAAATTGAATGTAATTAGTTTATTTTAGTAGGTATTATTATATATCTGGTGATTATATTAATTAGATTATCTAGATATTTTAATTATGAGAGTTGTTTTGCTTATTAAATCACTTTTTTATACAAAATTAGGGTTTCTTATGTTTTATATAAACTGATGTCGACCATCAATGGAATTCAGAGTTTGATATATTATATGTCATCAGTTTTATGGCATTTTGTCCTTCAGGCATTCTTTGTCTTCTATTTTATTCTTGTATTTCATCCTTCATAATTTTCCTGCATCATTAAATCAGAAGATACCATCTTGTAATAGGATGATCATGTTTTATGTGTGCGTGTGTGACAACATCAAATGTATTATCTGATTCTGTGTGCCAAAATTACTTAGATTTGAGTTTATTGTTTCCTGTTTGAATTAGTTGTTTGAGAGGTCTCTCACATGTTTAATATTTTTTCTTTTAACAGACGATTCAAATTCAGATGATAATGGAAATTTTCAGACAGCATTCATGAAGCAAATTCAAAATATAATAATCCCCTTGTTAGTGATTGGATTGTTTTTTTCATCATTTCCTTTTGGTACACGTGAAGAGAAACCGGTAAGAATATGATTGAATACAGTTCAGGATTTTGTTTAGTTGTCTGTATGCGATTTTAAGATCTTATTACTTTGAAGTGATATTGGTGACTTAATGTGTGTTTATGCTTCTTTTCTCTTTTTGGTGATATGAAGAAAGTGAAATATACTTGGTACTGTAAAAGATTTTTTTATTTAGAGTCTGAAAGAAAGAAAGATAATTAGAAGCATGAATGGAGCAAAGAAAAGGCACAACACTTTGTTGGAAAATAATTAACCTTCTCAATTGGCTACATCCATGTGACCTCATGTGGAAATATCATATTTCCATGTGAAAATAGGGATCCCCTAATTTTATTTTATTTTTGCTCCACACACACAGTCTATATACCATTCTGTCTTTGCCTCCCTTAAGTAATGTCCACATTTGCGATGAACTTGTTCGACTTTCACCTATTATGCTTTTTAGTTGTTTTGACAGCTAGTTGATGGGACTTGATATTCCCACAAGCCCTTTTGATTTTTCCACAAGTCCTTGTCTCACATGAGTGTAGGTAATTCATCCGAGCGAGACCTTGTGGAAGCAGCACTTTCCTAATTTATTTATTTATTTTTTGATAAAGTAGTTTTACTTTTAGATCCATGAATGATGTTGATGATTAGTATCTTTCTCTTCTGAGACAGTAATTTGAATGCAATGAATGGGATTCAATCTTCTAATCTTATTTATTGGCTTTATGCTTGCATATGTTTCTTTGCAGATTAGTTTCCAACACTTTAAAAACAAGCTTCTGGAACCAGGTTTAGTGGACCACATAGTTGTTACTAATAAATCAGTTGCTAAAGTATATGTAAGAGACTCACCACGCAATCAGCCAAGAAGTGATGTTTTTGATGGACCAGTTGTCCAAGGACCTGATAATAGTGATCCCAATGCAAGAGGGAAGAAAGGCCGATATAAATATTATTTCAACATTGGGAGCGTTGAATCATTTGAGGAGAAGTTGGAGGAGGCCCAAGAAGCTTTAGGGATAGACCCTCATGATTTTGTTCCCGTTATTTACAATTCTGAAATTGGGTGGTATCAAGAAGTGATGAGATTTGCACCAACGCTTCTGCTCTTGGGAACTCTTATGTACATGGGGCGGCGAATGCAGGGTGGGCTAGGTGTTGGAGGTAGTGGCGGAAGGGGTGGTCGCGGAATATTCAACATAGGGAAAGCTCATATTACGAAAGTGGACAAGAATGCAAAAAACAAGGTTAATTTTCTTTTGTCCCTGTGAATTAAGAGTTCAATAGCACTGTCCTTAGTTTGTGGCACATATATTTTTACCATTTTTCCTGTGTTCCTTTTTAATAGCAGATGTTCATTTTCCTTGTATTTGCACTTCAATTTTGTTTTTCTTACTTTTCTTTACAGGTATATTTCAAAGATGTTGCTGGATGTGATGAAGCAAAGCAAGAGATCATGGAGTTTGTGCACTTTCTCAAGAACCCCAAGAAATATGAGGAGCTGGGGGCAAAAATCCCCAAAGGTGCTCTATTGGTTGGCCCTCCAGGAACGGGTAAAACTCTTTTGGCAAAGGCAACTGCAGGAGAATCTGAGGTGCCTTTCCTATCAATAGCTGGTTCAGATTTTATGGAAATGTTTGTTGGCGTTGGGCCGTCTAGGGTGAGAAACTTGTTTCAAGAGGCAAGGCAATGTGCACCTAGCATAATATTTATTGATGAGATTGATGCAATTGGTCGAGCAAGGGGTCGTGGGGGCTTCTCAGGTTCCAATGATGAGCGTGAAAGTACTCTTAACCAGTTGCTTGTAGAAATGGATGGATTTAGTACCACTTCTGGAGTAGTTGTTCTTGCTGGTACTAATAGGCCTGATATTTTAGACAAAGCTCTGTTAAGGCCTGGTAGATTTGATAGACAAATTTCTATAGATAAACCTGATATTAAAGGCCGCAACCAGATATTCCTGATCTATTTGAAAAAATTAAAACTTGATCATGAGCCATCATACTACTCTCAGAGACTTGCAGCCCTTACTCCAGGTTTCGCTGGAGCAGATATTGCAAATGTTGTTAATGAAGCCGCTTTAATTGCTGCAAGGTGTGAGGAAACGAAGGTGACGTTGGATCATTTTGAGGGAGCTATAGATAGGATCATTGGTGGGCTGGAAAAGAAGAACAAGGTAAATCATAAAAACCAAATGACTTCATTAGTACGTTTTTATATTAGTTATCTGTACATGTTGACAACTCTGACCATGAAAATTACATTTATAGATATGTTTTGATGAAGGATAGGATGTTAATTATAAGTAACATCTATCTAATCCAATTCACTCAACAAACCTTATTATTTTGAAAATAAAATCCCAAAGCCTCCATAACCTGATAAAATAATTTCCCTGGTTATAGTCCATGGTACATCTGTTATAACCCATGTATAAACAGTATAAGATCAAAGTATTCCCATGAGAATTGGTTGCGTTCAGGTAATCCTACAAATAGTATGCCAATTAGATGCTTTTAGAAAATGTAAGTCGTCTATAGTGGATGTGCTCTTGATTTGCTAACAAAGAGCTTTCAAGTAATTGTCTATTGTTTTGCTTCTCATTAAACATTAAACAATTGGTCTGTCAGGAACACTAGTTGAACAAAACCTTGTCACAGCCAAACTCCAAAACATAAACTTGTCAATAGAAAGTCTAAACACGTAAATACTGTATTCATTGTTTTCTAAACTTAATTGATGAAATGTTACTGTGCTATTCAACAGATGCATCATCACTTGTGGTTTATGTAGCACTTTTCTCTCATCTTAAAAGCATGCTAACACATGATCCTTTAGATATGTTTAGTAACCTTATAATGCGTAGAGAACGTGGAAACGAGATAATTGTGAAAAAGCGAACTGCACTTTTGATTAAGAAATTCTTTTCTATCCACTTGTGCTATTTACCAACGAAGAATAAAATATTATGCGAAGCCAGCTATTTTGAAACTTAAAACTGTCTTAGTAAAGATTTAGTTTGTATGTCTCTTGAATGGTATTTTGAAATGATAAACATTTTGGAAATATGTTTTGTGTCACCGTATTTTGATTAAATTGTCAATCTGCTTCTAAATGCTTTGTCCTCTCAAGAAAATACTGGATTAGTTGCAATATATATATATTGCATGTTGATTATCACAAAGTATAGAAGATGCTTAATCGTCTCAATCTGGAGTCGTTTCTCAATGTTGAACTGTTTGACTTGTCCTAGCTACTACATTCTGCTTCTTAGATACTTATTTAACCAAGGTACAACTGACATACTACAGCAACTTAAGGTAGATATTCTATCCGTGTGGTAACTGGCGATTCTGCGTCAGCGGTACAAGCAGTCTCAGAAGAACTAAAGCTCCAAACTGCATGCCAGTGCTCTGGTTTCAGTTTCTACATAAACTGAAACAACTCTAACAAGTGACGTGTTGGATTGTGTCATATTCAAAATACCAACTTACCATTCTTTCATATTCCCGGGTCATTAAACAACTAACTTATGTTTATCATATTTCACACTGAAAATCACAAATGTGTCAAAAATTTATATCTCCCATTACCCTAGTCCCCCAAAAGATAAATAACATCCTACCTTTTACAAAGAGATTCCCTCCTTCAACTTTGCAATCTTAGCTACTCTTGCTTGTTTGTGTTCTCATTGATCTGTATAGTGAATATAGTGATAATAGTTATCTGTCTACTATTCATTGTTTCCCATCTATTTCTCATGGGAGTTCTCCCTGCACTTTGTTGACAGAATAATATAAGCAAACATACGTATATGGTATTTCCACAAACAAATTTAAAGCATATAACTAATGAAGAATTTTGTTGTTTCTTTCTGGAGTTTGATGTTATTTATTTAAAATTTCCACTGCTTTCTGGGGATTTTTTCTTTCTTTTTTCTTTTTATCTTTTTATCAAATCATTTTCAAAATTTGCTAATAAAGTAGTAATTCTATTGGTTAAACAGGTAATTAGTAAACATGAACGACGAACTGTAGCTTATCATGAATCAGGTCATGCTGTTGTAGGATGGTTTTTGGAACATGCAGAACCCTTGTTGAAGGTGACTATTGTTCCTCGTGGTACTGCTGCACTTGGCTTTGCGCAATATGTTCCCAATGAGAACCTACTAATGACCAAGGAACAGCTTTTCGATATGACATGCATGACCCTTGGTGGTCGAGCGTCTGAGCAGGTAGCTGAATATTTTAATTATTTTCAATGCTTTGGTAGGGATAAATAGTAATTTTATTTAGAAATATGAAGTTGCAACTCTATTACACTTTTCAGGCTTGCAAAATTGCTGCAAGTTTGCTTCTAATGTTCTCTACTTTATCATAAAATTTGCTCCCCTCACGGATACTCTTAGTTAACAAAATGGAAAAGTTCCAACATTTCCTGCCACCCCTGCAGAAAGGTCCCATCACTGTTACTGCAGTTTAATCAATCTTCTTAATTGCTGATTATGGATTTTCCTTGGGTTCAGGTTTTATTAGGGAAAATCTCAACCGGAGCACAGAATGACTTGGAGAAAGTGACAAAAATGACATACGCACAAGTAGCAGTCTATGGCTTTAGTGAGAAGGTGGGGCTCCTCTCATTCCCTCAAAAGGATGACGGTTTTGAGATGTCCAAGCCCTACAGCAGCAAAACGGGTGCAATTATAGACACCGAAGTGCGAGAATGGGTGGGCAAGGCGTATGAAAAGACGATCGCTCTTATAGAGGAACACAAGGAGCAAGTGGCTCAAATTGCAGAGCTTTTACTTGAAAAAGAAGTTCTTCACCAGGATGACTTGCTCCGAGTTCTAGGTGAACGACCTTACAAGCCAATTGAGATGACAAATTACGACAAATTTAAGCAAGGGTTCCTCGAGGAAGATGAAAAGAATGAACCAACCGTGGAGGGTGGGAATTCAGAAGACAATAGCCCGCCCCTTGTACCAGATGTTGTCCCAACTTAGTGTTGTGGAGATTTTATTGAATTTTGTACATGAAAACAGATAATTCACCTTTCCCTTCAATTATTTGGTTTTGTGCCATAGGCAGTCAGGAGTATGATTGAGTAGGCTTTTCGTCCAAGGATATGTCTTTGGAAAGAGAAATTTCTTATTAACAGGGATAACACCATACTGTCATACCCATGCTTGTGTATGTTGTGGCTTTGCACTTGCTCTGCTTGAGCTCAAATGTAATAGCTAGTGCTGATGTGAAAGAACTCAGAGAATGAACAAATCAGAGTCTTGTTATAGTTTTTATAATTTTAGTAGAAAGATTCATGCGATAGTTACGGAATAAATTGGATTTTTGTGTGAGATATATAATATGGAGAAGGGAAGGGCCGATTCAAAAGTGAGTACAATTGTGGATTATTTGTGGGTCAAACAATTGTCTGGTTTAGGAGAAGAGGAGGTAGGTTTGTCGAGGGGCCAATTACTAGAGCAGAATCTTGGATTATTAGCTTCCATTATATTAGGAATAGTGTAATCTACTACTGCTATTATTAAATAGAGGAACACTAACAGATTGAACAAAAACAATAGGCGAGTTTAATTTTCAAAGTAGGGATTCACACTCTTTTCTCTCTATTAATGAACAACTTTTAGTATATAAACAACAAGAAATCCATTATGCAAATCAACATCTCACACAGAAATGTAATGAATTGTGAAAAGAGTGCTTTGCCATCCTTGCTGGCACCAGGAACTCTTTTTTATAAGTAACGTTAGGATTTCCAATTTTTCGATCTCAAAAAGTGTCAAATAAAGTGTTGTCGTTACATTAATTAGGTACATCTCTTGTGATATCATAATTAGGTACATCTCTTGTGATTAATGATATCATACGGTATCATTAAAATATTCAATGTCTCATCATTTGCATTGCAAGAATTATAATCTTGACATTATAACCCCAATGCATAGATTATAATCCCAACGTTATGTTTATTTGTAAAAATTACACTTGAAATAAAACTATTAATCTCATTTTTATCTTGTTTGCTTTTAAATTTGGACTTGGAATTATTAGTCCAGAGATTATAAAATGACTTAATATGGAGGACTATTTAATATCATGATCAATCAGGGATTATATTCTTCAGACTATTAAATTATTTTATAATCCTTAGACTAATAATTTCAAGTCCAAATTTTAAAAATAATTTTGAGATTAATAGTTTTATCTTAAATAAAATCATTGTAAATAAATATAATCTTGTAATTATAATTCCGAAATTATAAACTTTATAAACAAACGTAACTCTAGTGTTATATTTTTTTTTACCGATGTTTAGAATCAACCGGTTTAAATTTAAAAGATATACCTAATCAATGATAAAAAGCTGTTTTTTTAGTTTATGCTCATCCAAATATCTTGGATTTAGGTTTATATTTCCGAGGCAGTAAATCCAATGCCATGGTTAACTATGGTTATGGTTACTTTTAATTTAAGAAATAAACTTTAAATGTTTTATTAAAGGTGATATTACCTTGATATGAACATAATTTTTTCATCCTTCCACCTTTGATTCTCTCGAGAGTCTTGTGCAGATGAAGGATTAGAGTTGAAGCAATCAATCAATAAGTCAATATATACCAACCGCTGTTTCCGCCTTCCGCGTAATATCAGTCTGTAATGCAGACGAATTCAACAGAAACAAAAGCATTAACTATTACTCATTATTTTTTAAACTTTTATAAAAAATAAAATAAAATAAAACTTTTAGTCTTAATTTAAGTTTTTCATTTTTTTTTGTCAGATTCTCATAAACATAATTTAAATAAACGTAAAATGAAGAACCACTACTGAGGCATAAAATAATTTATTTATTTTTTTATAAAAAAAAATAGAGACATAAAATAAACTTAAATCTGGGAGATGCTGCGATTGTCTATGCTTTATGGCAAGAACGTAACGAAAGGATGCATGCTAATGGAGAGTCTCCTGCTAGCAGGTCCATTGCTAGCAATACTCTACATATCATAAAATGTAAATTGCACTCCAGTTCCATATTTCAGAGATCTATAGCTAGATTTACTCATCTTGTCCGGTAGAGGTTACATAGCATCGGCTTTATTGGGCCTGTCCTATGAAGTTGCTGCTATATTTTGGTTGGGTCTCTTTTTGTATATTTCTCCCTTTTTATATAAAATTAATTTTAGCCAAAAAAAAAAATAACAAACTTTAAATAGAAAGAAACGTTACTATTGAGGCTTACAAGTCACAAGCACAATACTAATCGGGAAAAAATCTCGGGGCATAATGGCGATCCTAAATTTAATCGGAGTTTGAGCTCGGCTTTCCAGTCTTCTAGTTTTGATTATCCACCAAAGAAAATAAAAAGCTTATTCTAATTCTCGAGGAGAGAGAAAAGCAGCTCTAATCAGATTTTGCAATGGCCAAGCGCGAGATATCTAGCACTTTGAAGAACTTGAAGGTACAAACAATGAGCAAATCCCAACTTTTGACTGCTGCCTTAATAGTTATTTTGCTGATTGATGCATATGATTTTTGATAGACTTGCCTCAAAATTCGAACTGGGGTTTTAATTTTCATATAAAGCTTAAATTTTAGCTCAATTTGGGGATTTTCTTGTTCTCTATTGCAGTTTATGCAAAGGGCGACCCAGAGAGAGGAGAACACTAAGAAAGTCGAAGCAGAAGTCATACCTGATGGGGACTTTCCATCTTCAAGCACCCCACGAAAATGGTAATCAAAATTTGATTTTCTTATTCTAGATTTTGAATATATATATGTGTGTGTGTGTGTGTTGACGTCAGATTTTGGACACCGGGTCGGCCAACCCAAAACGCGCCACCAATGAAGAGCCCAAAACATGCTGGAATTAAAGATGTTTGATCAAGTAAATACTGAAATTAATAACGCAATAATTTACGTGAAAACCTAAATCGAGAAAAACCACGGGTGATATGCCAGAAATCCACTAGAATGATGTCGAAGGTGTGACAACATAATGATTTGCAACGAGACAACAATGTTTCTTCATACACGTGGTGTATATCACTACCCTTCGATTTTCACCAACGTGTATGAATGGTGCTTGTTGTACACGCTGTATACTACAATAACTCTGAATATATCGGTGCGCCAGAGTATGAACAAGATGAAGTATTCCGGTTCCATCTTTGGTGTGTTGGAGAAGACGACCTCTTCCTCCCTCGTGATGTAGCCTGCTCAAAGTGCTGATGACAGACCCCCCCTTTCTTCTCTCTCCTACTCCTTCTTCATGATGTGTGTCTGTGGATAATGATCCCCCCTTTGATTTTTCTGGATACGAAGATATATGTATCTAAAGTAACCGCCTCTCTCAATCTAATATTAAATTATTACAAATATCTAAACGGTGAGTCACTATCCACCCATCCACGTGTGCATCAATGAATGGATGTATGACTGTATCATACATACACCTAGCCTAGCTTTATCAGATATTTAAAGGATGGCACGTGGTCCAAATATTTACACCCCAACAATATGAAAAATTATCCATGGCAATCGGTTGTGGAAAGCAACTAAAATTGGCCTGCCGCAAGCGTTCTGCAAAAAGGATGAGCGGCATGGCCAATTACATGTAATTTTGGCCTGCGGCAAGAGGGGTAGGGCGGGCCAAAATTACACCTAAATTGGCCTGACGAAGGAAGGATGAGCGGCAGGGCCAATTTTTAGCTTGCCGCAAGAAGAATGAGAAGCAGGGCCAATTCACAGCAAAAATGCCCCTGCATTGGTTTCCGAAACAATAGCCTAACAACCGGTTGCCATGGATGGAGACTCATATATGGGTAATGATCTGTTCAATGTATTTGTTATGGATCCTTATAGGGTATATACCATCTATACTATTGAAAACAAGAAGAAACGACCAAGATTAGAAATTGAAAATTGACGTCCGCTACTATTAATAGCGGACGTTAAAAAAATACATACCATCCGCAACTAATCAGGATTTATTAACTAAGGTTTAGGGTTTATATACCAAGGTTTAAGATTTATTAAGCAGGGTTTATGATTTATTAATCAAGATTTAGGGTTTATTAATTAGGGTTTAGGGTTTCACTTTCTAATGAACATGCGCTACTAATGGGTTTGACTTTCTAATGGACATGCACTACTATTAGTAGCGGACATTTAAATTTTTTTAAACTTCCGTTTAATAGAAGTGGATGTCTATTTTTAGCTTCTGATCTTGTCCATTGCTTCATTTTTTGTACGGTGTAAATAATGTTTGCCCATTTTAGATACATAGCAAGTATTTGCTATGGATCATGGCCCTATATATATATATATATATATATATATATATATATATATATATAACAGTTAATATTTCCATTCCTTAGCATAGACGTGTTATTTATTACTGAGTCTTACTGGGCACCTTGTTTATGAAGTTTGGGAGGTAAATTGCAGGAGTTTGGTAGCTGCCTAGCTGACCATGCTCAGATTTTAACTTATTGTTGATGGTTTTGAAGTTCTTCTTGCTTCAATAAGTTGCCCTTACTATGAACTATCATTTTGGATTTGTGGTTTAGTTTAGTGGGGTTCGTTTTACTTTATTGATGTTAAGTTGCAATAGAACCTTGAAAGGAATTGTATATGTATTACCTTTTGGCTAGGTTTACAAGTGTTTTTGTTTCATTAAATTTTTTCTTCTTACCAATTATATGTGTCACGTTATATTAGGAAGTTCTTGTTAGGGAAAATTGTGAATTGAATGAATTAAAGAAAACTTTTTCAAGAGGTTGGGATATTATAGAATACTGAATTTTTTGGTAATATACCGACAAAACAGAAACAATTAGAATATTATTGTTTCTTCTTTCTCCACCCTCAAGCCTCGGGCAGTGGAAGGAAAAAACTGGAATGTCGCCCTTGTTTAGGTAAAGGCTGGAATGTCGCCCTTTTTAGATTATGTATGTTTATTGGTACTGTAAGAAACCGTGTGTGCCCATTTGACCACAAGCAGGAGCTCACACCAATTATTAGATTTTGTCTACTCTCTAGCTATAGTCAGTGCTGAGCCATCTTTTAAGCTTGTCTCATATTTGTTTGATGGTATTAAAAACCTTGTATTTTGCTTTCTGAGGATAAACACGATTCCTGAGAGGAAGCAAACGAGCTCATGCCAATTATTAGATTTTGTCTACTCTCTAGCTATAATCAGTGCTGAGCCATCTTTTAAGCTTGTCTCATATTTGGTTGATGGTATTAAAAACCTTGTATTTTGCTTTCAAACCCGATTCCTGAGAGGAAGCAAACCTAGCAAGCTTGTTAGTAAATCCCTTGCAAGAAGGTTATGGTTCCTTGTTGCAACATCACCAGTTCTCGTAATTTTACTTCCTGATATTTGGAACATTTCTGTATTTCTTAGTGTCCTATCTAGTCTGAGTATGCTGAATTTAGCACTAAACCTGCATTTCGACTGAGATGTAAATCACATGTTCTGTCAATAACTTGAAAATTTCTTTCGGGAAATGATCCTATTTTAAAAGACAACTTTGCCTTGGAACTTGTGGAGGGAAAGTTATTGACATACTCTTGTGGATTTCCAATATATGTTGCTCCCAACTTGCAATTTCGGTTGCAACTTGTAGGGTATTCACAATGCTAATGTTTGATGCCAGTTTATACATTAGCAAGAGTTGTGTCTAGATCTTTGATTTTCTTATTATTTCCGAGATAACACTGTATCCTCTTATATCAATATTATAGAGAGTTCTAGATTGCTAATGGAAAAGGCTTACATGTTTAATGTATTATTCTTGTTTTAAGGTTATTTATGGGGAACTTTATTAGTTCCCGACGTAATTTTCTGCATACTGTCCTACCTCCCAGATGATCTAGTAATGAAGTTTTAAAGAACCTTATGTTTTGAATGGGGACAAGTTTTCATTATAGCATAAGCTTCACACTGAAAGAATATGCTTATAATAATTAAGTAGCTTTTTATACCTTCCTAAGCTGCATTAATTTTAACTCTTTCCATTTGCAAGGCCTTTTTGAGTTTAGTCTGACAACTTATTTTGAAATATCTCTACTTGCAGCGTGGTCATTATGGAAGGGGATCCTCATCCAGGTGCGATGAGAGGCCGTATGTCATTTCAAAGTTTTAATCCTTATGTTGATGTGAGTATAAGGGTTGTGCGACTTGAGTAATATTCACTTCCTGTATAGCATCTGTTTGCTCTGCTTATGTCGAAGCCTTGTCTTGGTAGAAATTGAATGAAGAAGCTGCTAACGTTGACCAACCTGAAGGCCCAACTACATCTTCTGGTAATAAAGGCGGAGGAAGTTCTAGTAGGTTGGTTGTTAGACCCTTCAAGTGCTCAACATTTTTTTTGCCTAGTTTTCTCTTTAGAAAAGATAAACATATTTTTCCTGCTATAGTTGTTCACATTTACATTTTGTTTGATACAAATTCTATTAGTAAAGACACTCAAATGGGTCTCCCATGTACACAGGGCAGATGCAAAGCGACTAAGGAGAACTACAAGTGCCTCCTACGCCAGATAATCAAATATATCGTTAAACAACCAAAACCTTTCAACTTCCCCATATATATATATATATATGGGGAATGCATAGCAAATGGTTTCTATGGGCATTATTTTAGCAAATGCATCTTACACCTTCCATAAGTAGATTTAACGGCTCAAAATAGAGACTTTTTTCCCCTGCCGCTAGAAGGAGTAACGGCAGACCTAAGCTGCTGCTACTCTTTTTGGCGGCAGAGGAAAAAATTATAGCCGCTACTCCTTCCGGCGACAGGTATTAGTCGATGCTTGTCGAATGTCAATACCTGTTAATGTCTGCCGTCAAAAGGAGTGTCGATGCATGCAGGCATCGGCTGCAGCTAACCGATGTCTGTAATATCTGCTGATGCATACCGCCATAAGGAATAACAGCTGAGCTAGGTCTGCCGCTAGAAGTAGTAACAGCTGAGCTAGGTCTGCCGTGATTCTTTCTAATGGTAAGGGGAAAAAAGTAACCATTTTGGATCGTTAAATCTATTATAGAGGGTGTAAGATGCATTTGTTGGAATAGTGTCCATAACAATTATTCCCTCCGTCTCCCGTCTCAGAATAAAAGTCTTTATTATTATTTTAGGTAGTGTCAAGTTAAATGTCTACTTATCTTAAATAATCTATTTTTTACAATAATTTGCCTATAATATCCTTAATATTAATTGTCACATCTCTATTCTCTATGCATATTTATGGAGCATCACTAGTCATTTACAAAAAACTATGCAATTAAATGAGAACTTAAATATGGACAATTTTATCATTTTATCTTCTTTCTTAATGTGTGCAAAAAATCAACCAGGACTTTTATCCTGGGACGGAGGGAGTATTTGTTATGGATCATTATATAGTTGTAGGATAAACTTCATTTTGCCAAAAGAAAAATAATATATACAAATAAAACCAAGTATGAGAAATTAACCTATTGTATCTTCTAAGAAGCTTATTCCTTTCTCTCCTAAGATACACCACAACCAATTTGGAAGCATATATTCCCACTACACCATATTTTCACCCATGCAACTTCAAAAATAAAACGGACCACACATATTGTGAGCAATTGAACAGTGAAGCAACAAGTGGTTCACCACTTTCTTCACTTCATTGTTGGGAAGTTGCTAAGATGGCTGTTTTACAACTCACTTTTTTGTTATATTAACTGGTGTATATTTCATTTGGTTAAAAGAAAATTTTGAAATATCTTCTAAATATAGTAGAACAAAAATAAATGTCAACTATTATAATTTAATATTGTTTAAACATTAAAAGCAATTCAAAATGGAGTGTGGAATGCTTTCTGCTCCAGGAATGTTAAATTGTGAATGCTAAGGATTTGATGCTGCATAGTCTACAAGTGAATCAACAATTGGGTTTTATGACTCACATTAGTTAATTAAACTTCCTCAGATGCATGTTTACCTTTTCTCATGGTTATATTGCAGAGAAAATAGGTCTGCAAAGGATGGAACAGAAAGCTCGAAGCTAGACAGAAATGATGGTGATGCCAGTGAAGACCTTAAAAGGAAACAGGCTGAGGTAATCTCTGAAGTACCATATTCGAGTAAAACACTGAAAAATGTTCAAGGACGTCAGGACTCAACATCAAGCAGTAGAAGTTCCCACAAGCGTGAAAAGCTGGATTGGAATGTGCTTAGACCTCCAAAGCCCCAAAATAAAAGAGGATGATCTTAAGCAGGTGATGACATCCACAGTTATTTGAAATTGTTTTCCATCTGTGATATTTGAAAAATCATTGCAATGTAACTTTCAACTTTGTATTAGGCTGCATGTGAACTTGATTAATTTTCTTACTTAGCATTGTACTGAAAGTAGGTTTGTGGGCTTTTGAGTCGGATTATTTTCATTTTTATTTTTTTTACTTTGATAAGTCAATTAAGAGTGTGCTTATTTATCCAATAAATATTTTTATCATTGCTATCACTTAAGCCATTCGCACCACCTGAAATGACTTAAAATTTTAAGTCAAGGGAACCTTACCTAATGCCTAAACAATTTCAGTCTAACACAATGCTCAGGAGTCTGTAATTAAACAGGAAAGATGAGAAATGGGAAGCCTGCAAAATCTAACATAAAATGTGACTTGTGAGTTTAAATGAAGAGATAAAGGAAGAGAAAATATCCTCTACCCCCCTCCCCCCCCCCCCTCCTCTTTTCTTTCTTTAATAATTTTACTTTGGTGGGTGAATAGTTTTTAAAATGTTAATGGGAGAAGATGTCCCAAAATTCGTGGTATAATTCATGAAATTGAACATGTTGGTGTCCAAAATACCTTATAAGTCTCTTCCAGTAGCGGTATGGCTTTTTGTTGGGGTAGAAAATTTAATCACTTAATAATACCCTTATGCAATTCTATTAGAGTAGAAGTAACCTTTTATATTATCATACTTAATGAAAACACACTTGCTTATCAATAGCTTGAGGGTTCGAGTTTAATTATGTGCAGCACCATTATGGTGCTATGATGCATTAGAGGCTGGGGCTGGGCCACCAGCCTTTGGGCAGGGGTTCAAGTATCCCAAACAAAAAATAAAATAAAAACACAAAAAAAAATTGAAAAACATCTATTTTGCCTTTTTCTAGGAGGTTATTTTTAGTCTATTATTAGGAGAATATAAGCGGAAGTATTCGAGGAAACTGAATGACCCGAGTCCAGTGTTACACTAATCTCTGTGTGGCCTACTTAAGCCCAAGAGCAATGTTTAGGGTCCCAAATTAAGTAGCCAAATGATTAAGATGCGGACAATGAACTTTAATCATCAACCATACAGCAAATTAAGGGATTAACAAACCAAAAGCAGAAAAGCCAAGATCTCATTGGCTGATTTGAGAGAGCAAGAGAGAGCAAACTGAAGCCCTGCTGCCATTCTGGACATGAACGTCTGAACTAAGATTATCAATAGGAAACAAAGTCTTGTAGCTCTGATCCCTAGGGGCTAAAGAAATACTCCTAAACAGAGAGAGAATAGAGAAGGTAAAAGACTAGCAGCAAAATTCCAAAACTATATTTAAAAAAAAAAACTTGCATCATATTAGGATAACATACATAAAGACATCCAACGTCAAGCAACAGTAAAGATGATCTCTTTATTTCATCCATTAATTACAATTCATAACTAATGAAAGAAAACCACCCCGCAAAGTTTTTCAAAGGTGGTTGAGGCCTTTCGCCTAATCTGACAACTGACAAATGACAAAAAATCCATGTCCCCTTCATCCGAAGAATGAATCACCAGTGTAAACTGCATTATTGGTAGTAAAACTCAAGCAAAAACAAGCGAAGAGACTAGAGAGAGAGCAACAAGACTTTCATTATTGCCTTCAAACACGCTGGAGTAGGCTTCCAGCAGGAGATAGCAGAAAGAAGTCTCCCTTTCCACCGCTGCCGCATCCAGTTGCCGTCTTCATCCACAACAAAATCCTTGTGGTAATGCGCTTTCACCTTAGCGCTTACTTCCTTTATGATGTCCCGGTTCAGTGGGAGCTGCCTGAACCCAGCGCTCTGATTCCGAACTTGCCACTGCTTATAACTCTGGCCTTTCAATTCTCCATGTTCCCTCACACGCTATGACATTCACGGCATCCCTTCCAAACACTTCTTTCTCAAACAACCACCTGTCAGGATCCTCACACGGGGCAGTAGCCTCCAACATATCAAACAGCATTTGGAAGTGTAAGAGTGCTGCTTTGAACCGTGTGAGAAAGAAAGGTGGATTGTATGTCCCATTAACAACTCCATGGATGAACATATCTGGATTAGTCCTCTTTATCAATTTCAAAACAGTCTCCCTCGCACAATTTAACCCTAGTGTCTCATCAGGAACATTTCTGAACCGGTACAAACAATTAACTATAAGCATTTCATCACTGTCAATCATGAGATCCTCAAGCTGGATAGTGTCCCATTTCTTTGCTATAGCATTATACTCGAATGGAACATTAAATCTCTTACAATAATTTGCTAGGCGATGCCTGGTCTCCTCAACTCTTCCTGCTGGCCTGAACCCTGGTTGAGGAAAATCTATTCGTGTAATGCAAAGCTTGGGAGGTCCACCAGGTCTTAAAGAAAGACCCTGAATCAGGCAGGGCCATTGGAAACCATAAAGAATACCAAAATCAATTATGTGATGAAGCCCTTCTTACACCCCTAGCTAGTTTTGCAATTGATTTATTTGCAAAGATATTCGACATCTTCTTGAATGGACATTATGCAACATATACCTGCTATGCTTTTGATGTCAGCAGCTGATATCCTGCTTGTTGTGAAGGCTGTATACAGTGTTGTCCCAGTTCCAGTCAAGCGAGCCTGGAGAGAGCATTAGCAAAGTAATGTGCCAATCTTTCCGTGCCATCCACATAAGGAGAAGGGTGTTTCCTAATCTGCTTCAACAGTTCAGCAGCCCTGCCGTTGTTGTTTGCCACAGCCTGTGCACACCGAGTGAGGAGCCTCCTCAAATCCACCACTTCCACCTTTGATTTTCTCCCATCTTGCTTCTTACCGAGTGGCCTTCCAACTTTTGACCTTCTCGGCTGCTCATTCTGATGCATATTTTTTCTCGTTTGTATGGCTTCACCGAAAGGGCACACTGTGAGCTCATCGTGGCATCCAAACTTTGTGCCCGGGCAAAGAAGCAGCTTTTCAAACATGTCTAATGAATCAGAATCTTCAGGCAGCTTGTTATTTCTCCCTTCTTGTAGGTAACTATTATCATCTCAATGATGATTTTTCTTCCCCCCTCAAAGAATCTGGGGAATTGTCCCTCCCATTATTTCCCTCCTTAGCAACTACTTTTTTAATTCTCTCCTTTGACGTGACAGGAGCAGAATCTGATAGCCCACAAACAACATTACAGAAATTTTCTGAAGCACCGGGATTGAAAATCAGACTGGGAACCATGGTTGAACAGAGAAGATTTGTCCAACTAAGGATCCAGATTCACGTTGAGCAGAATGGCGCTTACTAATTCCCGTACTGGAAGTCCCAGTAAAATTGTTATCTGGGTTACACCATAGAATGATCTCTCGGCAGCTTGAAGAGCAGGGCAGTCGTGGAAAACATGCAAGGCTTGTTCTCTAAATCATCCTCTTCCATAAGCATATCATTTATGTACTTGAGGACAGCATCAAAGAAGTCGCGTTCCTTTGACATATCCATCTCTGAGCTTGCAGAAAACAGAGAAACGTATCTACAGTGTGTGATTCGTCCATTTGAAAGGAAAGAAAGATGAGATTCAAGAAAGATGAGATTCGAATGTCTCCTAGTTCCATAGGCTTAAACTCGGTATTTAGCTAAGGTTGAGTTTTTTTTCCAGTCCCATTAGAGAGGCTGAAACTAAGTAGCAGTTGAGTTTGAGAGTCTTACTAGAACTAGAAAATATTTACAAATTTAAGAAACACCAAATTTGATTATGGGTTTTCAGTAGATAAACTACTTTGAATTTCAAAGAAAGGCATGCACGAGTGCTATTGGAAATATTTAAGTATGAAGATGGTCAGCGTGGCCTGAAGTCTTTGTAGTAGATATATCTGATATATATGTGAATTTTTGGTACTATTTTCTGTAACAACTTAGAAACTCGGTAGTCCTTAGATCCAGGATTGACTATATAATTAATACATCTCGAAAAGCTCAAGCCGCAGATCGGTGGGCACAAGGGCAAATTACTGAAGCTGTTATCGTATACTACAATAGTTTCAAGTTTCATGTTATCAATCACTAGGATTGTAAAAGAACCGAAAACTCGTCTGAGCTTTTTTAAGCTAGCCTTGGCTTAACTTTGGGTCCTGTTAGCAAACCGAGCTCTGTGAAGGGATCTTGTTCGTTTAATTAATTAATGAGCGAGCTTGAGCTATACTTTATCTGGCTCTAGACCGACTCGAGCTTGCTTAAGCTCAACAATACACCATGTAAACATTAATTTAGCTCGAGCCTCGAACAGAGTTCAAACATAGAATTCAAGCTCATTTAAAGCTCGGCTCCATTGGCTAGAGCCTGTCAGTCACCTTAGAAACTCGGTCATCCGTAATGTCTTTTGCATAATCAATCAACCTGGAATGACTGAATCCCAAGAATGATGGGCACAAGGACAAAATCTGCCGCTGTTATCATATGATGTAATTGCAAAAGTAGAGTCAAGTTAAATTTATCAATCAACTAAGAACTCGGTGAACCTTAGATCCAGGTAGTGCTATATAATCAGTCAACCTTCAATGACCACGCAGATCAGTGAGCAGAATATCAAATACTGACACTGTTACCATTTTCTATTGCTGCAGTATCAATATACTTAAAAAAAATATGAAATATTTTGCCCCTATAAAATGACTAAAATATTGAAATATTTTAACGTTGCATGTTACATAGCAGGGAGTAGAATCAATGGCTCAAGGTTAATCGGACTAACAAGTTTTTCTCGCATTTTCACTTGCAATTGCTATTAAAAATGTCAAGGCATTTGCAGCAGTATACATGTCAAAACCAAGGTTTCATCTTACATCAATGAAATTTGAAATTTGGAACAACCACAAATGCCCAGACAATCACTCTTTATAAAATAATAGCAGGAAAAAAAGGTCATGTGAGGGTGGTGAGTGAAGTAACTAAAAAAACACCCCAATGTTCATAATTTGAATCAGATATCCTTCAAGTCCATAGTAGTTTAAACAGCCATATTTTTCAATCCATTCTTGCTCGATTCTTTGAACAGTAACCCCCCCCCCCCCCCCCCAATTCACTTGAGTGCCAAAACACTATACATCTTTAGATATTTTCCCCGTAACAATACTGCATCTCGTACCATCCTTCAAATCTTGCACAGAAGATTATCTGACAAGAACAAATCTCCGGTGTTAGGTCCTGTTTAACTAATTTAACAAACTACATAAAACCCTCCAAATAGAATCAAGCTTATACTGCAGTTACGTAGTTACTTGAACTCCGAGTTCAGTTTACCTATCTCGTTTATATTTATATAAATAAATAAATAATCCAAAATGTTTGTGCATGAGAGTGTGAGTGAGAAAATATATATTAATACATATATAATATACACACACAAAAACATGTGCACACACTTGCAAAAGAGAAACTTAAACTAAAAAAACATCAATACCTTAAAGTCTCGCCTAGAGACCTACATACCAAATTTCTAATCTTCTATTGGTGTTCCAGTTAGACTTCTACGCAGGTATCCAACAGGAAGCAGCAAAGAGTATACGACCCTTCCACCCTTGCAACATCCAATTACTGTCTTGATCAAACACGAAATCTTTGTGGTATCCTGACTTGACCTCAGACCTTAATTTTTTCAGGAGCTCTTGGTTTAAGGGAAGGGGCCTGAAACCGGCCCTCATATTGCGAACCTGCCACTGCTTGTAAGTCTCGGGCCTCACAACCCTTCCTAAGCCCTCACATGCAATTACATTAATAGCCTCGCGCCCATAGAACTCTCTCTCTAAAGTTAATCTGTGCTGATCTTCATGAGGTATAGTACTATCAAACATATCAAATAATGCAGAGTAGTAGAACAGTGCCTCTCGGAATCGAGTGACAAAAAAGGGAGCACTATAGGATCCATTAACAACAGCTTGAGTGAAAATATCTGGATTCATCTTCCTGATCAATTTCAGAACAGCATCCCTTGGACTGTTCACCTCAACTGTCTCATCAAGTAGGTTCTTAAACCGTAACTGACAATTTACAGCAACAAACTCATTGTTCTCAATCTTGAGGTCTCCTATTTTTATGGTCTCCCATTTTTGTGTTGCAATGGCGTGGTATTCAAATGGAACATGAAAACGCTCACAATATTTTTCCAAACGACGACCTGTCTCATCTACTCTTTCTGCTGGCCGGAAGCCAGGTTGGGGCAGCTCTATTCCCGTAATGCGAAGCTTAGGCGGACCACCATGCCGTTTTGAGAGCAGCTGAATAAGTATGGGCCACTGAAAACCATATTGGATACCAAAATCTATAACGTGGAGTGTTGTAGCATTTGAAGCCCTTTCCAAAATCATTTTATTCATGAAGAAAATTGTTATATTCTTAAATGGACAGGCTGCGAGAAACACCTGGTATGCTTTCAATTTCTCAGTAGCTGAGAACCTCTTGGAAGCTAGGCTTGCATAAATTTGAGTTCCCGTGCCAGCCATGCGCGCCTCAAGGCCATTAGCCAAGATATCAGCTAATCTCTGAGATGCATCACCAGAAGCAGATGAGTGCTGCCTAATCTGCTTTAATTGTTCATATGCAGACCTGCGATCATCAGCAGCAACAGATTGTGCACAACTAATCAAAAGAGTCCTCAGATCCACGGTTCCAGTTTTACTTCCCTGTTTCATAGAATGAGTCTTGGCACCATTGGATCCAGGTGGTTGCCCATTTTGACGTAAGGTCTTGTCCACTTCGCTTGGTTCTTCTTTGTTGCAGAATGCAGGCTCATAGAGCAGAACCTTATCAAACATTTCTGATAACTCAACCTCTTCCACATAAACTGCCGATTGCTTGCTACTTCTCTCATCTTCAATTACACTATCCTGTCGAATATAATGCTTCCTTCCCCTTGAGCCGTTAGGGGAGATGTCATCATCTTTTTCTTCCTTGACAAAAACCTCAGGAGGACCTTCTCTCGAGTCTGACGGCAAATCAAACTTATCCAAGTCAATAACTAACTGAGTACTGCTAGGAAGGAATTTACTAGCTTCCTCCATCCCTCTCTTGAACTGCAACATTGACTCGCTGTCACTAAATATATTTGGAACATGATAGGTGCTCAAAGAAGAGTCCACTTGGCCATTGACATTATTGTTAAAGCTGTTTACTGAACCTAATAAGCCCTGCGCACTGCTCATTGAATTTGAAGAAGAAAAGTATTCTTGATAATGATTTTGCACAACGGATGACTTGTAATCTCTAGAGTCAGTAAACCACTGAGGATCTATGTAGTCTCCAGCACTAGTACTGGTACTGTACGTACTTGAGCTTCCAAGAAAGTAATCACTTGGGCTTTCAACATTTTGGTCGACGTCAACTGGGGGTTGATGGGGCAAAGGAGTGTACTTCTCACCAAGGACTTCATAGAAAGAATTCTCTGTCTCTTGTAGGGCCAAGGGATCATGGAACATACAAGGCTTCTCCTCAATTTTCTCTTCCGTAAGTATCTGGTCAAGGAACTTAAGCACACCATCAGAAAACACATTATCAGGAGAGTTTGCATCCGAGCCACCAGATGATGCAGTGGAATTACTAGGGTTAGGGTCAAGGTCAAGGTCAGGTGGATGGATAGGAATATCCAAGAAACTAAGATCTAAAGAATCATCATTAGACTGGAATCCGTTGGCAAGATTTGTTGAATGATCAAAAATTGGTAAAACAATCTCATCACTGAATTCGAGACCATTTAATGCACCGGAAAATTCACTATAACGTGGATCCATAATCATATAGCAAAGAACCAATTCTCAACCCCAATACTGAATTAGGAACCTGAAAGATATTCATGTTAGATAAATGACGGCTAATTATATATGAAAAGAAGTACTAATCTCAAACCCTAGAATGACCGACAGCATAATAACGGCAAATACCGTGGGAGAAACAAAATTAGATCATAATTAGTTAAAATGTAGAGCCATAACCATCGAGATAAAATCCAAGAGCCCTTTAGCCTTACTACCGCAAGAAATAAATGAGGAACATAATCCTAGTCAACGTGATACAGAAATGGAAAAATAATTAGGTAAACCAAAAGAAGAAAATCATAAGGTACCAAAATCACACCAACAGCAAAAGCCAAACAAAAGAAGCAACTCCTAAAAGTAGCTAAAATCAAACAAACATCAAACTAGCAAAACCCAGTCTGAGCAGATAAACTAAATTAACAAACTTTATACATGCCAAACTTGAAATAGTGCAGAACTATACATAAAAACATTACCTAAAATTCAGTAGTCATAAAAATTAGTTACAACTCAAAATAAACAAACAAACAAACAGACGAAATAAAACAGCAAAAAGGAAAACACAAATTACAATCAATGTTTGGGATCTAGATACAGAGTAAAATATCCATTATTGAATTAGATCGGAATCAAAAAAACCCAAAAATTGTTCAAATAACAATCAAGTGAAGTGAAAGGGAGATAAATTTGATGCTTGCCTGAATAGAAGACGACGACGACGACCCAAACTAACAGAATAAGTAGCTAAGATATTTATTTATATACAACAACAAAAATTACTGATGTAAGACCGGAAGAAAAACGGCCTTCTTCCGTTCCTTCCTTCAGCTTTCGTTTTTAAGACCGAGTCAAGGACGAAATGAGGACTACAATCCTAAATTATTGTTATTTTAGTTTATTCTAAAATTAAATATATTATTATTATTATTATTATTATTATTATTAATTTGTTATTATTTTTAGTTATAATTTTTAATACTACATCCATTATTAAAAAGATGTCTAAAAAATATTTTTTACATATTAAAAAAATTAAAATTATATAGAAAATTAAATAAGTTACAATGCTAGCTATAATGAACTCGAAAGATAAATGTGATGGGTGTTTTTCTTTCTTAAAACTAATGGATCTTATTTTTAATCATAAACTAGTTCTTTTAACATATTTGGTATAAATTTATATATTTTTAAATATTTTTTGGGGTTGCTTAAATTTTAGCCTCTTCTGTTTTTATGTTAGATCTTTTCAATTAAAGACCCTTTATATAAAACAAATCACAGGTGGTAGTGGTAGATAGTAGATGCAACTTTGTTGAATATGATGTGTTTTTTGAATAGAAAGAAATCTTACTTTAAAGAGTTTGTTCCGTTATTAAGGTATGTTGTATTTATAGACGAACAACAAGAATTTTTAAGTATGTTTAAACTTTTAAAGATATATTAAAATTTTCAAACACTTTGTAACTAAATATATACTTTGTTCAGTCGTATTTCAAACACATACTCTGCTCGTTATCAGTGTTTTGATTTAAAAGATTTATTTTCTTATCAATTTTCACAATTAATTGTTACGAAGGTGCTTTTAATTCATGACATGTATTTATTAAGGATATTTATCATTATGTATGTCCACATTAAAAGGCAATTACCCCTCGAGAAAATGTAATGTCCAATCTATCTGAAGCATTGATATATATTTCATTTTGCATATGTTCATCTGAAATGAATTTTCATATTAGAATGATAATATTACAATGTTCGGATCAGTTAATATTACAAATTAATTCGACCTTATTTTAAGAACAAAGCAAGGAGCATGATTAGGTTTTGTGATGGACTATTTTGGGAGTCAAAGTAGTAGGAAAGAGAAAGAGGGTTTCTTTTCTTGGAGAAGAAGAGAAGAGAAGAGAAGAGAAGACTAGTAGTAGCCTAGCCAGTGGTATGTATATAATACATGCATGCTGTTCTTTTTTCAACCGTCTACATGCCCTTCCAAAAATGGGTATTGCTTTTAAATTAAAAATGATAAATGAATATATATAGGAAGGAAGGAAAGGACAAGTGAAATTAAAGCAAATAAGAGAGAGAAAAGTCGTCTTCTCTTTAATTACTTGAGCAGCCCTGAAGTTTAGTGTGTGATATTTTATTTTTATAATACATTAAACTCATTCTAAAGGTATATTTAATATTGAGTGGTCTTTGATCCAATAATACGATCAATTCATGTAAAAGTATAAATTTAAGAATTCGATTTTTAATGACAAAAAAAATAAAAATGTGTGCCTTAAAAAGTAGCAAAAAAAAAATAAAGGTATATTTAACGTCCGATCACTTATCACCACGTTATAATATTTTTAGAGGTGCTGGTCAAAAGTAGTTGTTGATGATCTAGTCGTTAATTGGGTAGTCAAAGACAGAAAATTAGTTTTGGTTTATTGAATAATTAGATGCTAATTAGATGCATGCACGATCGGAGATACATTAGATAAAATAATATTTTATTTAATATTTATTATGAATCAATTTTACACACACAAATATATATATATAAATAATTTATAATTAAAAGAGAATATGAGTCATTATTCATTTAATTCAATTTTTTCCGTCTGTTATGATATTTAATAGCTTAAATATGAATATATCACAGAATAATTTGTAATAATTCAATTTTTTCCATCCGTTATAATATTTAATGATTTAAATATGAATATATCACAGAATAATTTCTAATATTATCGCACAATTGTTAATACGGTATATGGTCTAAAAAAATATTATCCATAATATCACTTAGCTGCAAGAAAAATAAAAAATTTAAAAGGTACCACAGAATTGTTATGATGTACCCTTAATTTTTTATTTCACATATGACATAATAGTTATGTTATATGTCAAGAAAGCAAATAAATAAATAATTAAAAGATATCACATAACAATTATATAATATCTCTTAAATTTTCTTTTTTCTTTTTTGCTTTCCACATAATACATATTCTTCCTCATTTTCAACGTAAATATACATAAATAAAACCTTTGGCTATGTAATCGAAATAGTTAAGTAAAACCCCTTAGAAACGCTATATTATTATTGCCTCGAAATCTAAGTATTAAATAAGCGCAATGATTGCTTAAGCTCTCTCGTTGCGTCCGGATTAAGCAGCATAACGGTCAATTATTAAGGAATTATACTACTTTTGTTTTAAAATCAAAATATATTTTTAAAACAATGATTTTTGAAAAATAAATAAATTACTTTCCTAAATATATAACATTAACATTTGTTTATAATATAATACTGACATTATAATATTAATCAATCTACTTAGTACACAAATAATAAAAAATTAATATTTTCACAATATTTTTGATAGACCGTCGCTATACATTTATAGAGACGTTTTGATTATAAAAATATTAAAAATAGTCTTGAAAATATCAATTTTTAAATAATAACGTCTTAAAAATGTCATGCAACTTTATAAAATATAAAATATTAAAAACATATTTACAATTTTAATATATATATATATATATATATATATATATATATATATATATATATATATATATATATATATATATATATATATATATATTAAAACCATTGGAGTATATATAAATTTATAATGTGAGAATGTAAAATTCGTTAGGATCAGAAATAGAGGAGTGCAAATCAAAATGTGGATATCTATCTTGGTAATCCAGTTAAAGTACTTTGTTTTTTTTAATTAACCTAAAAACAAAAAAAGAAAGACCACCTCCACACTGGCGGCTATAAATAAATTCATTATTTAAAATAATACCGACGAAACTAATTATTGGCTGGGTCTCCATCGCCAATGGTGAAAGGTGACAAACGACAAGTTGTGTTAGTACATTGAATTTGTTCGGGACGTAAAACGTTTCACAATCGATCACGTTTCCTAGATGGTACTCGATCAATTTTAATTTATTAATCGTTATAACATAAAATATATATTATTATTTTTTAATTAAAACAAATTTTATTCTTTATATTTATTTTTATTAAAAAAAATTAAATAAAAGAGAAAAAATAATAATAATATTTTAAAAGAATAAATATTCTTAAAAAGAAGAGAAAAATTAAAAGTATTATAAGAATATAAATAATTTTTTATTTTAAATAGAAAATAACAACTAATATATTAAAATAAAATAAAAATATACGATTAATTATATTAAAATGGAGGGAGTACTATAGATGGACATCTGGCGTTTCTTTTTCTTTTGTAGACTATTATGGTGTGCGATTGGAGGTGGAATTATTTGTTCAGTGAGATAACAATAATTTTATCTTAGTTCTATGTGCACAACTTATGTAAAAATAATAATGTATAAAAAGAAAAATATATTATTTAAAATAATATATTATTAATAATTTTTTAAAATCAACTTAAATATTTTAAATTTTAAATATATATATATATATATATATATATATATATATATATATATATATATATATTAGTCAGTACAATCATAAATATTATAAATTATTTAAAATATATTAATTGTTGTAAAATTATTGTTTCATAATGTTTAACAAATCATCTTAATTTTGAATTTAAAAATGTCTTTAATTAATTTTTAAAAGTCAATCATAATCTTATAATTTAAAATTGATAAAGTAATTTATGGGATTTATCATTTAAATAATTGATAAAATTTATTAATTTTTTGTGTACACAAACTGCTAAGTAACAATTTTGCAGAAATATTATTACGATGTTACTAATAAAAAATGATGGGCCATTCACCTCATATCAGGGACAATTACATTTTATAGTATATTTTGAAAAAATATTATAATAACAGTGTACTAAAAAAATATTTACAAATTTAGTGCATATGTACTTTTTTATTACATAATTAATGTATTTTTATCTCTTTATTTTAGTTGAGTGATTTAATAGATTGCTGATGTGGCACATGCTTTCTAGTTAGTTGTACAATTCAAAATTCAAATTGAAATTACTATTACTACATTCTTATTTACAGATTAGCATTCTTATCCCTTTATCATTATTATCTCTCCTCTTCCATTAAAGTTTTTCATCATTTTTCTCTCTCCTCTTCCATTAATGATTTTTCTCTACAGAATTCATATGTTCTTCTTCTTTGCCAACTCACTCTTATTTTCACGATTTAGCCACTCACCATTATTTTCAGCATCCTCCTTCTCTACCTTTCCGGCATCATCTTGGTCGGCTCCATCATCGGCCTCGTCGTCACCATCGTCGGCATCATATTTCCACGTTTATCGTGAAGCACACCCTCCTCTTCCTCCATTTCTGAAACAACATTTAGAGAGAGAAAGTGAGAGAAACAACATTTAGAGAGAGGAAGTGACAAGAAGACTTTTTTCAGATGCTGCTGCTTCGTTTGGTTACCATCATATTCTGATTTGGTTACATTGGTCTGAAGGTTTTGTTACCATTATATTCTGATTTGGTTACCATTATATTCTGATTTGGGGTTTTGCATTTTTAAAGTCTGAGAATATTTGTAAACTCCACACCTGCAATTGATTTACATTTACTTGTACATCTCCTTCTTCATGCGTACTCCCTTAAGAACTTGATGGATGTTACTCACAGATGCTCACCAACGTCCTCAACGGCGGCGCCGACGGTCTCCAAACCTGTAGTTTTTTCACCTGCATGCCTGCAGTTTTTTCATAATGCAATTGGTAACCAAACATTCATATCAAGGTAACCAAACTTTCATACCAAGGTAACCAAAACCTTCATACCAAAACTTTCATAGCAATGATGGGTCGGAGAGAGAAGCTGAGTTTTGCTAGTTGAAAAATGGATGATGACTCCATTGCTCGCCTCCTTCTTCATGCGTACTCCCTTAAGAACTTGATGGGTATTACTCACGGATGCTCACCAACGTCCTCGACACCGCCGTCGGCGGTCTCCAAACCTGTAGTTTTTTCACCTGCACGCCCATAATTTTTTCATAATGCAGTTGGTAACCAAACATTCATATCAAGGTAACCAAACTTTCATACCAATGTAACCAAAACCTTTATAGTAATGGTTGGGTCGGAGAGAAAAGCTAAGCTTTGCTGGTTGAAAAATAGACGATGATTCCACTCTGCTCGCCTCCTTCTTAAGGACCTCGTTATGAAGATATGTTGGATTTGATTTGGGGTTTTGCGTTTTTAAAGTCTAAGAATGTTTGTAAACTCTACACCTACAATTGATAATCAAACCTACATATCAAACTTGCAGTTTTTTCACCTCCACACCTACAGTTTTTTCATAATGCAGTTGGTAAACAAACCTTCATATCAAGGTAACCAAACCTTCATACCAAGGTAACCAATTCAGTTTTATTAGGTTACCAATTTATTTTGAATGTAATATAGTTGGTAGCCAAACTTTTTTGCAGTTGGTTGTCAAACCTTCAGACCAAGGTAATCAATTCAGTTTTGTAAATAAACTATTAAAAATATATTAATTTTGTAAATATTTTCTGAATGCACTATTGTTGTAATTTTTTTTTAAAATGTATTAGAAAACAACCATGAAGAATTTTAGAGACTAATGACCCAGTAAGATTATGGTGTAGATTTGAGGCGGCGGAGAAGGAAGATGACGAATTTTTTTTGTTTTTCCTCTTTTTGATTTGAATTTTGAATTATGGATTTGTTTTTGTTGTTAGATCCCAAATATTTGAATTTGAATTATTAATTATGGTAGTTATTTTCTCCTTGATTTTAGGGTTATTTATTTAAGTGAAATTGAATGGTTTGAATTTGTTGCTCTCTTTTTGTAATTATTTTGTGAATACACTAATAATGTAATTATTTTCTAATTATTGTATATTTCTGTAAAGAACTCTATCTTAATAGCGAGTAGTAGGCCACAATATCATTTGAGAATGGGCTTGGTTTAGGACTGCCTTCTTGATTGATTTTGGGCTAATAAGTGCAGGAAACAAATCGCATTTGTTCAACTACAAGCTTTTGAAGTATTGCTATGGGGATCGGAGAAATTTGCAAATAATCTTGGCCAGCCCAGAATAAGACTCATATTTCTTTTCGGCCAATACCTTTCATACATGGGTTCGACCTCAGTTTGAATTTTGGGCTGGACTCGAACACCAATTCGTTACGATCATCATGCCTGTGAAATTAAAACTTGAATTGGGAAACGGAAAATGATATACATTTGACAAATTTCGTCATCTCTTGTCGATTAACGTGAAATTTTAATAGATTATTTAACCAAAAAAAATAAATTAATAGATTAATAGTATTTGAATCTCTGCTTAAAGTTTGAGTCCTATGCCGTTAAACCTTGTTTTTCTAAAAGTTTCATTTTTTAGGAAGATTACAATATAATCACATATTTAAGTATATCATTAATTATCATGCAAATTTTATTAAAATAGAAAGAAATAAACTCACATAAATGAGAATTGAACTCACTTAAATGAGAATTGTACTTGAGACCTAAATGTCACAGTACCGATCTTAGTCACTAGACAGACCTTATCGACATGCCTTCAAATTTATTAAGTTTTGAAAATTATTGTTTCTACAAAGAAAATTTGTTATTTTTATAATAAATTAAATATAATTCTATTTACTATTCATATAAGAAAAGTGTTGTGCAATTATCAAATATTTTTATGAAAATATCATTTCCTAATTATTTTTTTTTATTTTATGAATTACTATTATCTTGCCGAGGTAAGAATTGATAATATAGTTTGGTTGACCCTTCCAATTTATTTCAAGAATAATATTATTAAAAAAGAAAATATGAAAAAGAAAAAGAAAACTATTATAATATCTATATCCTATTATTCCAATAATAAAGAAGAATAGAAATATTTCAGATGCAGCATAATTATGAAAGAGATGTACAAAGCCAATAAAGTGAACCTGTGAACAGATGACACGTAGAAAAGGCACCCTCTCAATGTCTTCTACTTCAGTCGAGTTTCCTTCCTTCAGAAGCTGAAACTGAAGTAATCCATCCATCCCACTACTATTGGATTGGATGATTCAGAAAATTTGACTTGCTATTCGGCTCTCATTATTCTTCTTTTATTTCCAAGTTTTTATGACAAAAAAATAAAATAATTTATAATTAAAACGAGAATCTCACTTTTATACAAATTTGTCTTTAAAATAAATAAATAATAAAAAAAATCAAACCTAAAACTTAAACGTCACGTAATTTAAATATTAACCATTTAATTAGAACGTCGAACACTCATCACACAAAAATTAATAAATTATAATATAAGTTGTAGTTTTATCGATGATAGATTTCATGCAAGTGCATTAATTAACTGCCATTTCCAAAAATTAACCCAGGAGAAGAAAGAAATAATACATGCTTCGAAAAACCAAGGCAAGAATGCCAACTTACTGGCATAAAAAAATTCCATTAGCTAGCAAGCTCTTATTCTGTCATATTCATTTACAAGACAGAGGTCAACCCTCTCCACGCAGGAAAGGTGGTAATTGGTATCGCCGCCAGAGCCAACAAAATATAAAACTACCTATTTTTCTTCCTCTTTGTAATTACTTTTTACACAGTTGTAATAATTAACAAAAAATAATTAGACCCCCACGAAATTCATCTATTCACCTACACCACCTGTTGGTCAGATGGCTCTGTATGCTGATTTTTTCAGAAGAGGAGGCAAGCCTCTGAATGCTGCTTGAGTTGTTGCTTTGCTTGCTGCTGAGACCAGAAAGCATGGGCAGCTAGGACCCTGTCCAGGAGTTCCTGAGGCACAGGCTCACCTCGCCTCTGCTGAGGGGAGATTCTTGCCGTGTGCACCAATGTTTTCCACTTGTCCTGCAAGCCCCACGATATGTCACGTGATAAATCTCAATTATATATGGGTAATCGAATAAAGATGATGTTTAAGAACTCGAGGATGCAGCTTTTTTGCTTTAAAACAACACTTGAAGTTCCTAGAATGCCTTATTTGCCATATGCTATTTCTTTTTAAAATAAATAGATAGATTGGGAAAATGAATCTGCTGTTTTGATGAGGACATGATGATTGTCATGGATAGACAGATTGTATGACTAAGAAAGAAAATTCGTGCAAGACTATTAAAGAGATTCCTTGAAAACAAGTGTTTTTAAAGATAAAGCTATAAAGATTAAATCATTTGCCTTCCCGACAAGCAACTAAATGTGCCTTGAACCAATTAAATCAAGAGCCATTGCGGGCCCAACTACATAATGTTGAGTTCCTTAAAACTTAAAATAGTGTTGGATAAAACTGGTGACTAATTTAATAACCTAACTTAGAAGCACCAAATTGTAGGCTCCAAACATAAAAGAAACTTTATTGAGTAGCATAAGCAATATATAGGACCAACTAAAATCAAGTGGCACGATATACATGCATAGAAAGAATAACTTCCATACCTTCAAATCCACGTAAGTTCTGTGCTTAGCATTGTCAAAAGCTCGCAGTTTTACATCACGCCATCTGCAGGATAATAGACCATTAGAAGGGATATAAATAACAAAATCTTCATAATTAAGGTAAATAAGAACAAGAATTCAAACAGAGTGGATATTAAGTCATAGCAAGTAACCCACCTGTCTCCCACCCCCAACAACCCAAAATAAATAAATATAAAGTAAATAAATCCTACAAAACAATCCTCATTTAAAAGATACAACTACTTACGTAAAACCACCTGTTGCTGGTGACGGATGGTTTTATTTTATTTTAGCTGAAATGGCACAAAATATAATCATATGCATAAATCCAGTGTTTGGTTTCACCATCATACCTTCCAGTTCCTAGCTTCTCAACAGCTTGAACCAATGCTTCAACTTCAGAAACAGAGAACGGTCTACGAATTCTGCGCTGGCCGACATCTAATCTCTTGGACTTCTGCATGGGAACAACAGCCAGTGCCTCCACATTCATTTCTGGAACAGCAACTAAAGCTCTTGAATCTGTCATGTTTTTCTTTGTTGACATGTCAGGAGGAGAGGGTGCTGAATCATGATCACTTTCAATAATGTTGCCAAAATTTGCTATTGGAGTATCTTGCGAGACATCAGAAGTCCCCTGTTGAACTACGATGGGAGCACGAGGGCACCTAATCAAAAAAGCATTAAATATTTTTAGCAAGGGGGCTACTGAAGCAAGTATAATGTCTTTAAATATTGACATAAAGATTGATATAATCCAGATTCCCACATAATTATTGCGTGAAAATGATGAAAAATACAGACGGCTGCCAATAAAACGTCCAAGTTCACCAGTAAACATCATCCTGGCCAGTTGTACCAAACTAACAAACACGTAAACAACTCGAGAGTGATGGAAGGCAAACAGGTCAAAAATTGTGTACAAAACTGAAATGTAAATGCCAAATAGAGATTACCGTATTAGTGGTTGAGGTGTATCAGAAGGGAGTATAAAGGAATAATCTTCAGGACATAGATGCGGGGGAACTTGTGAAGAGTTGGGCTCCAGAGTGAAACCTAGAGCATCAATTTTGTTATTACCAGATATTCCTGTCTGCACTAGGGTTTTGTTATCATCTCTAATCTTCTTCCCTTGAAGAACTACACCAACACGCAGTCCACCACTAAATATAGCAGTTACTGCTTCCATAACTGTCCTCTGCAGAAGGTCCACACCACATCAGCACAGACTTTATATTAAAAGAAATCCATCAATTAAAACAAAATATATTTAACAGCACTAATTGGTGGAGTTCCAAGGTATGGGACTCCGAGAATGAAAGTTGAATGTAGAAAACATGAAAACACCACGTCATGAGTACTTCCCAAAAATGATGTTGCATATATTACAAAAATGGTCCAACTCATCACTCATAGCGTGCATGTTTATTTTGAGAAAAAGGCATACAAACTACGTATCAACCAAGGATTTAGGCAAAAAGAATTAGTTTTTAATTCTCCCCTTAAAAGTGAACATTACTGCTAACAAATGCACGGTTTGGCATGGCATACCTTCTCAGTCTGACAGAATTGCCATTAACTTCATCAGACCTACTACTACATTTGTTTAAACGAATGCTGGAAATTTTCACCCAAAAAGTCATATATGATTACTTACCTTCAGAGAACCAACGGTTGCAGTCTCTGGAATCTCAATAAATAGCTCGGGAACCCTGAAAGACTTGATCTTAAGCTTCACTGAGTAAAAGGAAAAACATCTTCATATAAGAACCTCTTTGACTGCTAGTTACTGATCAAGTCAAAAGAGCACATATGAATTACTCCATCAAAGGAACTCATACCGTGAGAATCCCTTGGTTGAAAGCTTGTTTGCTGACCTGCTGTAAAAGCTGATGCCCCGATTGCTGCATGACATGTTTAAGGATTATTAAGAGAAAAGCTGAGAAACTGAACACAACAGTAAATTGCATATGACTGAGCTAAGAATATGAAAGATGGAGATAAACCTTCATGCATGGTTGAAACAGAACCAGAAGCATCTTCACTGGAGCCCTTCCCAGGTGAACTAGATGTATCGCCACTGTTAACCCTTTCATCAGCAATTGTCAATGAGCTAAGATCATAAAGTCTCCTCTTTTTTAATGGATAGTCCCTTAAAGACCTTTGGCGTTTGCAACAGTTCACCCTACTGTGGTAAACAGATTTTGTTTCTGAACCAGGATAATTATCATTACATTAAATCAGTAAATTAAGTCACGCAATTACAAAAGCAAATTAGATAACATCTTGAGATTTAACAAGCAACCACTCACCAGTACCGAAACGCTCCTCATCCTTCAATTTTGGAGTTGCTTTCCAATATTTGGATGCCAACAACCTCCTTATTCTTCTTCCACCAATACATGGTGGTTGCCTAAAGGCCTTATTGAGGGTGCTAGGCTGAGTGCACCCAAAAGAGTTTTCGTCATCATCTCTGCCAACTAACTTTACATTATCCCTACAGGCAGGGAAGGAACCACGAGGATTTTGGTCCCTGAAGTTCTTCTGCAGGCTTTCATTCAGGAAAGAAGGCTTGACCGGTAACTTGATACTAGTGTCAAACCTTGCTGGTGCAGGAGGTTTTACATCACAGACAACAGGATCCTCTGAACAGAACATATCAGCCCTGGCATCAATTGCCTCCTTTCCAATAATTGGTGGCTCAATTTTGATATGTTTCTTGTTTTTATCATCTAATTTACTACTAAAAGAGAGACTTTTGCGATAGAATTCCACATCCGCATTGGTAGAAGAGTTTCCATGTTCAATCTTATATTCACCATTGACCAACTTTGCAGTAGAACTAATCTTGTCTGAGCAATCAGAATTTGTTACAACAGATGCAAGTGCTGAACAAGCATCATTCTGAGCTTGTAACAATTCCTTCACACTATGCTTCACACCAGATGCTTGTGAAACAATTTCAGAGAGAAAAAAATTCCTGCCACAGCTTCCTTCATCACAAACTTTTACTTTATCAGGGTTATCTTTAGCCTGTTCCTTCTTAACAGAATCTTTCCCAACTGCAAAATTTTCTTTTGTACTAAGAATCTCAGTAGAACTGGGAGTTTTATCTCCCTCCAGCAATAACTTGCCAGCGACAGTTGCCAATAAGTCGAATGCACTCATTTGATCGTCATCAACTTTCTTCCTAAACGGGACCCTCCTCTAAAATAAGGAAAAACAGATTTAGAATAGAGATCAGTGTTTAAGAAACGTCGAGTCAAATTGGAAACCAAAAAACAAAAAAAAAAGAGCTATCCAGGGTAAGTAGAAAACATTTACCCTGGCTGATCTGGGGGCTCTGGGAGTTGGAGGCATCTGATACCCGTTAAATCCATATTCTAACCTCTTCTGCAACACCATATCACAGTAATCACATCATAACTCATCAAACACAATTATCAGCACTGCCTTTAAGCTTTTAAAAGTCTAAAAGAACCCCACACCATCATACAACTAGCGGTCAGCCGGTCACCCCATGGCTCAGAACACAAATAAGTAACCCTGTTTACAACAAGCACTGAAAATGAGGCAATGCTGGAGGAAGAAAATGCCAAAAATAAAATGAGAGAGTAATAATAAAAAGGGTTGTCTAGTTGTGCCATATGTAGAGAAAAAAGAATAGCAAATTATGGAAAATGAAAGCAAACCCCATATATTTTGGAGAAGTCAAGACCTTTTCAGGTAATGTACCGTTATTTTGAATTAACATAGAAAATGAGATAACAGTTACAAATTTCTAAAACCTGGAAATAGGTCATAAGCGGTAAATAGAAACCAGTAAACCCAAATAATTAATAATACATGACAAGGCTTCATTCGGGTATAATGTCGCTACTTGTGGGGTATAATGACGTTACTTGGTTTGCTCACTGACCAGGCACAAGAACATGACAACACATTTCTAGTTCATCCAAAATGCAGGCAAATAGGGGAATTAAGCATCTTGTCAAATTAAATAAGCAAAAATATAACTGCACAAAGACACAAAATAAAATTATTCAAGAAAAGCGCTGGCTATTTGAAGTGCCGTTATTCTGCAAAAGATTCTTTGACAAACTCAGATTACCTTGAAAATACCAAACATAGCCAACTTAAATAATATAGAATATAACAGACCCCTAATGAATGCCAATAAATGGTCGCAAGATGTTGAAACATTATGACGGCAATCCAACTGTAATTTGTCATAGAATTCCAAAAGAATCAGACATTGGAGTCTTACAATCGTCCAATTATAAAAATATATTGTATTCCAATAGAAGGAAAAACATGAATGGCAAGCACAACCAACCTTAAAGAATCCAAGTGAATGTTGGCCACACCTTCAACAACAATCATTGAAAGATCCACATAATTCAAGTTTATCCTATATTTTCTCATCATCAAACTACTAACTACAAAATTGGAAATTTTACTTCATAAATATCTCAAAGGAGGGACTCAATTCCCATAGATCTGCATGTCTGAAATTCTGAATAACACTACTCGGAATAAACAAGTACAATTTCAACAAGAAAGAAGAAGGGAGATGTAGAATTCAAGGGGAGATAAATCTTCTGCAGGGCAGGAATACATCAAAAGCAAAGAAAATACATAAATTATTAACAACAGATGATGACAGTAATAGGAATATAATACACCTTATCATCTGTTGCTCATCAAGGGAGAATGGGAGATATATTAAGGCCAGTTTAATACCCAAAATCTCTTTTTTAAAATTTAAAACCCCATTAACTAAAAAATATATAGTTTTTTCAGGGGAAAGGGGAAAAATATGAAGAAAAAAAATTGTGGGCCACTAAATAAAACAAATTTAAACGCGCCAAGGGAAAGTGTTGAAAAAGAAGGAAAAACAAAATAAAAAACCCTCACAAAACCCTTATCCTAAGAATAAACGATAGCGATTCAAACAACAAAAGACGTAATTAATCCCACATCAGATTTATAGCAAGCATAGATGATCTCTAAAACCCAAGGGCAGATCAATCTGGGAAAAAAACTCAAATAATACAAATAGTTTACAAAGAATGATAAAAGGAAGGAAATTATGGATCTAAACCACTCCTAAATTTGAAGAAATAAAACAAAATTTCATAATTTATACGCCAACCCTCAGATCCGAGTCCATCAGAACTAGAGTTCAAATGGTTGCAAAAATCAAATGGAAAAATATCATCAAACATAAGTATTTTTAAAAATGCTCTTTTGGGTGCACCAAAATCGATGGAAAATGGAAGAAAAACTTTGAGCTTTCATTTTCCTGTCTTGAAGATTTCTTTCCAGCCAAACAGATTTACAGAATGGGTAAATAAAACCGAGAAAATTAATCATCTAACCTCCGAAGAAACGATTTTTCGACAAATGTCCTTCGAAAGTTCGAATCTTTATTCTCGGAAAACGGAAATTCTGGCGAATTTGTCTAGAATATACCGGCAAATGTAAGATCGGAGAATTCAATGAAGAAATCCCAGAAAAACAGAATTCCCAAAACCTCAAAACTCATCCCATCTTTTTTTCTTAATTTTCTCAGATACCAAACATTGTTTCATACGCTACCCTCCGATTTTTCTCTCTCCTAATTCTCTAATTATTCTTAGAGATGACGAAAAACCCTGTGAAAACCACCGAAAGGAAAATGCTTAAACCCCAGTTCTTATACCAATTGACCCCTGTTACCGGACGAACCGTTATGGGGCCCAGTAAGGTAACTGGCTACAGCAGGTTGCATAAACTACCTAAAGACCGGTTCTACGCCACACGGTGACCCAACACTCTTACCAGGTTGATCCAGATGTCGCCACGTGGAAACCTTACAGATCTTAGCGGACACGGATTATTTGCACGATCGAGAAAAACGTTGGGTCACGAAGACGGGAAAGAAGAGCGAATTTCAATTTATTTTCTTGAAAACTTTCTTGTGATAATTATTGTGGGGACATATTAATTTGAATTTTTATTTTCTATATTTGGGAATTGTTGCTTAGGGCAAAAAAAGTGGAGCGGACAACACACGACAATTGATGGGGGTGTGTTCGAAGAGCTTTATTATATATAATAATTTATGCAATAATAAGTATAATAATTTAATATAAAAATAATAAAATTTATTATTTTTATATCATAGGTCTTACTATTTGTATCTTGAGTCATTATACTCATTATTAAATAAATCATTACTCATAACAAAATTAGTGTTCAAAATAGATGAACTAATGAAGACCTATTTTGTTTTAGGGAATTGATATTTTTATAAGTTAATTTGATATTTTTACACGATTAAATGAGACTCATTTGTGAAAATATTAAATTAGATTATAAAAATATTAATTTTTATATAGAATTGATATTTTCACAAGCTAATTTAATATTGTCACAAGATCAAATAAAATTTACGTATAAAAATATTAAATTAACTTCTAAAAATATCAAAAAAAAAATTAAAAAGATAAAAAAAGGTTAGCTTTAACTCACCAAACTTATACCTAAAGCTAATCTAAATCTAGGTTCAATATATAAGTATAATTTGGTATGAGCATAGGGCATGAGCCTAACTTCATTTATCAGTGATTCTCGTAAACCATGACTACAATTTAATGGAGCTTTTATCCCCTTTCTTATAAGGGGTAATAAATAATATAATTCGATATTTTACGACGTCAATGATCTCTTTTAAAGTCATCTAAGCATAATTTAATACTTACAAATTTACTTAATATGCATATTTGCGGAGTATTATGTGAAACTAGTGATTAATTTATTCTTTTAGAACACAATTAGTATACTATCATAATTTCAAGGTTTATGATGTTCTTCTCGTAATAATATAGCAACATATTTATAACACGCATTTTATTTCAAAGTAACGAATTTTAAAAAATTGTTTTAATGACGGTAAATATCATGATAAGTATTGAACGAAATATTTATCAAGCCTTCAAAATTCGATAGGGGTTCTTTTTTGATTTAATTTTTTTTATTATACATCAAAAGAGTGAAGTGGTTGAAATGTCTACTAGGGAAAAAAAACAGTGCAATTGAGATTTTTAATATTCAAGACAAAATTATACGACAATAACTTCTGTCAAATTTTATGTAGCACTTGATAATTAATTTGTAAATATTAAGGACTTTCAAAATAAGTAGTAGCACCACAAAATAATTTTAATGCTGCTTTTAGTTGATATATAATGTCCAAATTATATGAAGTAGCATATTGAAGTGGTAGTAAAGAAAGTGAAACCCAATTTCTTTTTAATAAATCCCTAATGAGGGATGCTTAGTATGGAAGCCATTATAATTGACTACCAAACAAGATTATGAAGGAGATTACTAAACAACAACACAAAGTAATTAATGAAATTACCCATTTTCTGTGCAGGGAAATACAATTTGTTAATGTAACTTGAAGAAGTTGTTAAAATCACATGGCTGTGGATCTAAGTCTTAAACTAAAATATAAATAAAAAATTAAAATAATTATGGCATCATATATCTCATCTGAGGGCAAAGATGATTCAGATCTGATAGCAATTAAACAAGTAGGGACACGTTGGCATTAAAACTATACTCTTTCCGTTCTAAATTTAAAAATACAATTTAATTATTGAAATCAAACAATAACATATTAAATTTCAAATTAATATTAACTTATTTAATTTTAGTTGAATCAATTGTTATCATTGTATAATATATAACAAAAATTATTAATTATAAATTTTTTCTTTTTTTTTTTTATAAATTATATTAATTTTAAAATTTAATATGATATTATTTTATTTTAAAAATTAAATTATAGTTCTAATATGACAACAAATGAGTAGTTAAATTGTGTTCCCAATAAAGCATGTTCGCGCCCCTACAATTCAGTGATTAAAATATGTGGCCGACGGTTGACATATTTTTGCCTCGGGGATAAAGTATATAATCTTACGTGGCAAATGTACAACCCTCTATTGGGTACTTTTTGTTTGATATTATTTCATTTCATCTATTTTCATTTTGTTGCAAAATTAAAGCCTAAGGGCTGTTTGGAGAACCTTAGAAATTAGAACTACTAGTTAGTTTTCAGGTTGACTAATGAATTACTAGTTTCCCATGCACAATACTGTGTGTTTGTGATTTAACGTAAAAGACGATAAGAGAGTGGGAGAGTAAAAAAATAAAAGAATGAGAGAAATTACTAAGACCAAAATTAGTGTTTAATTTTCTTTTCATTTTATAATATAGAATGATTGATAAATATATTACCCTTAATTAATTTATTATTTATGTATAATAAATTTAAAGAATATTTTGTGTTTATAACATCACGTAAGGGTATCAATAGTTATTGTTAAATATTAAGGAAAATAATATTTTCACATATTAGTTGAATATACATAGTAATTTTCTTAAAATTTCTTTTAAAAAATTTATTATTGTTTGTAAGTTGTAATATAACTATTTTTTATTATACGTAATGATTTATACAATAATCTTTTATAAAATAATGAGTCTTATAAAATAATTAAAATATCTGACCCACTATTTTATAAATAATTATTATATAAATTATTATGTATAACAAAATTTATTCAATTAATGTATCATGTCTCATATATTAGTCGTATAATTAATCTAGATCATTATCAAGTTTGAGTCCCTTAGTTGAAATATATAGCTTATACTCTACAACTTTTTCCATAAAGTTGTTGATTCAAATAGCATATCAAAAAAGTACAAATTTATTCGTATTCGCATCTATGTGAAAAAGTTATCAACTCGCTATTCTATTATATGTGAACTTATATTCTCGTTTTATTTGAGTTTGTTTATTTAGAATGATTCACGTTTTATTATACAACGGGAAGAAGACATATTGTAAATTATATAATAAATGGTATTGATTATAAAATTAATTGTTACGTAATTATTAATAAATTATATTAAAAGAATTAAAAAATTTATAATTTAATTTGATATATTTATAAAATTAAATAAAAATTACTTATATAAATATTAAAATAATTTATAAAAATATTAATTTTAATTTAAAAATATATTATATCTATTATATAAAACAGAGCGGAGAGAGAAAATGAATCTTTAGTCTTCGTTTTAAAAGTGAGATACTACGAACACTAGTACGAGTATTTTTATAGTATTATTATATGTAATGATTTATATAATAATTTTATATAAAATAATAAGTTTTATAGAGTTATTAAAATATAAAATTTATTATTTTATAAAAAATTATTATATATAAATCATTACGTATAGATATTTGTACCAAAACAAACCGTAATTTGAAGACGTGACGGCGATAAGGATGCGGGGAATAACGTTAAGACGGAAGAGGAGAGATAGGTAGGACCCGTTGAGGATGGGGACATTGAAGGTGTCAAAGCACAAGTTAACTTTATTTCGAACACGACGCTTACCCACGAAGACGTTTCAGTTTAGGTGACTGACGGTTACAACGTCAAAAAGGTGTCCTGTTCTAATTGACCGACACATGTCCGTTCCTGACGGCACCAGAGAGAGAACTACGCCCTGCCAATTATACCTCAACTTTTTAACCATGAATTGTAGTATTACATGGGAGAGTACGTGGCGGTGCGGGAATGGCTCTTTGCTACAAAAGTTCTATTCACTCGGCGTTAGTTTAGTCGAGGAAAAATTATTCAAATGTTTCTGAATATAATTACGTAATGTTTTAAGATAATTTATATATTATTATTTTTATATATATAATAAAAATATTTATTATATATATTAAAATAAAAAAGTTTATTATATATATTAAAATAATAATATATTAATAATCTGAAATATTACATAATCATATTTCAGAACTACTTAATAACTTTTTGGGTTCGAGACAAAGTGTAAGACCCCGAATTTTATGAAATACAAAATTTATTTTTTCTTCATATATATTTTTTTGAAACAGTAAGTGGTTAAATCGATCAAGTTAAAAGTTAAGGATGTTATCTGCAAATTTTATTTTGTCGGACAATATTCGCTTTGTCGGGGAATATTCGTTTGGTCGGGGAATATTCGTGTCGTACGACGGCGCCGAAATAACAAATTATTGGTGGACCCCACAACGGAATATTTGTCGGATATAGAAAACGACAGAAATAACCTTTCGTATTCATTCATTATTAATCTCTGAGAATAACCTTACGGCGCGGATTATGTGACGCCCCCAAATCTGAGCCCACACAGCCCAAACTTGAGTCGTCAAAAGACTACAACAAAATTATTACAATGAAATACAACGTACAACAATACAGTGGATAATACAACACAACTAAGTCTTCATTATTATTGTCACACTATTTTATAACACGTGAAGACTATGATAGCTATCCTCGCACTCTCACTCCATTCCCCGGCTAGACCCCGTTACGTTCTCATCTCCTGTTGAAAAACAATGGAACGAAAAGAAAGGGTGAGCTCAAATAGCCCAGTAAGAAATATCATGACTAAGATAATGACGAATAATTTATCATTAGCCTTCAATAGTTGAGTTCTTGATAGAATACAATAGACTACAAGGTTTATATCAAAAACTGCAGTTAAATTCTTAAACAACGTTCAGATCAATAATAGCAGCGGAATGAGCAATCTATTAGAAGAATAATGCAGACTATAATGTCCACTCGCTTCTCTTTTTAGTAAAAATATCATCAACTTTTATCATCTGAAATACCATTAGTCAAAATAATACAACTTCACAGTTCCTGGTCATAATCATGCAGATCAACAGTTCATCTTTGCACTACGGGCCAAAGACATTCAATATAACACCAACGGTCATGATTATACCAGATTCAGCCCTTGGTCATAATCATACCAATCAACAGTTCATCTTTGCACTACGGGCCAAAGAGAACATTAACCACGTGCCATAAAAGACACCGAACAGATGTATCGCCTTTAACCTAGTATATCGCCTTTAACCTATCATCTGTTCAACAATTATATCACATATGTGCCCCCGGCCACAGATATTCACAACAGCTTGATTCTTGATGATTAATACAAATAACAGTGATACAAATGATGAACAGAAGAACAGGATAAACAATAAGTATCAGAAGTTTACTTTGTGCAGATTCAAATAATGTCCAAATTGTCAACATGATGTGGAGTGAAATTTAAAAATGATATTCAAGATCCACAGTTCAGAATAACGGTTACAGTTCAATAGAAAGGTTCACGTAAATAGGAAGGTTCAGTTGAAATAATGAAGTTCAACTATTATGGAACATATAATATTTTCAGGAATTATAGAAGCAATAGTTCCATAATAAGTTTCGATTTAGGAGTATGAAAGAAAATAATATCCCTTACCGTAGCAGGTTTGATTAACAAAAGGTGAAGGGAATTAATATCCCTTACCATAGTAAGTTTGAATAATGGAAGATGAAAAAGATGGTATCCCTTATGAGTATAAAGGAAAATGATATCACTTACGAATATGGAATAAAAGTGTCATGTGATAATTCTTGTAGACAAATTATTTCCACACGAGACAAATAAAAAGGGTTATTCACCAACAGGCGATAATCCGCACCGTAAGGTTATTCCCATCAATTTGAATACGAATAGTTATTCACCAAACAGGCGATAATCCGCGCCGTAAGGTTATTCTCATCAATTTGAATACGAAGAGTTATTCACCAAACAGGCGATAATCCGCGCCGTAAGGTTATTCCCAAAGATTAATAAGGAATGAATACAAAAGGTTATTCACCAACAGGCGGTAAACCGCACCGTAAGGTTATTCCCACAATTTAATACATGGAAATAAATGGCACAAGAAAGAAACGATATTATTTTCGAGAATCAAAGAATGATAATCCCTTCAAGTAAGAAAGAAAATAATATCCATTTATGATGATGAAAAGAGTGATACCCCTTACCTTAATACGTGACTGGATATTGATTTAAATGAGGTTGATCAACCTATATTTTTATAATAAAATTAGTAATTACCACATATAAATTTCAAAGTGTATGATAACTCGTATAATATGAATTATCAAAATTATATATATTTAACATAATTTTTGTAGTATAATATAACTACTTTTAAATAGTTTTAAAAATAATATTCCAAAATAAATCTTCCAAAGAAAGCTTTTAAAAATGAATCTTCTTAAAGAAGAGTCTTCTAAAGGAAGATTTGTGAATACCGTGAAAAATAGGAATTTATGAAATTACTACTCTTTAATAAAAGACTTACTTGAAAAATTCCTGCACTCCTTTTGACTTTCAAACACTCAAAATAACCTTACTATTCTCAGAGAAAACTCATAAAATTCTTATAGAAAATTTTTATGTTTTAGGTGTGATTTTTCTATTCAGTTGAACAAGCTATTTATAGGAGAAAATAAGTACTATGCGTGTGGTAGGTGGCAGCAGTGCGCATGCCAGTGTTGAAATATGTATCAGCAGCCGTTGGCTGCTTTTCCTTCACAATTCACGTTTTAAATTTTCATGTGGCCCCCCACATAGGGTCCACATGTTACTATTTCAAATAGTAAAAATTAATTAATTTTTTTTTTTTTATTTTTTATTTTAAAAAAAAATTATTTATTTATTTATTCTTCCTGTGGGTCCAACATATAAAATAAAATAATGCTACAACAATAATTCAACAATAATGTAATAAACACGTTACAGATTATTATTAATTTAATAATTTAAATTACAGTATATTTGCTACTGTGACAATTATTAGGTTCAATAATTTTAAAAACAGTGCAGCAACAATTATTGACTCAATGATATGAAATACAGTGTAATGACAATTATCGAATCAATAATACAAAATAGTGTGTAGCAACAATTATTGAATTGATAACATAAAATATTATGCAGCGACAATTATTGATGAAATGATGTGCAACAGTTACGGTGTCAATAATATGAGACACTGTGCAATACCGTGTGCTACTGTAGAGTACCGCATGCTACAGTAAAATACCATAAATTACCGTATGCTACTATTCTTTTATCACCGGTATTTTAACAGTTAGCACCGTTGACTATTTTTATTAAAAAGGTTACTTCTGTCGTTTTCTATATCCGACAAATATTCCGTTGTGGGGTCCACCAATAATTTGTTATTTCGGCGCCGTCGTACGGCCCGAATATTCCCCGACAAAACGAATATTCCCCGACAAAATAATATTTGCACATAACATCCTTAACTTTCAATTTTGTCAATTTAACCATTTACTGTTTCAGGAAAAATATATATGAAGAAAAATTAAATTTTGTATTTCATAAATTCGGGGTCTTACAACCTCCCCTCCTTATGAAATTTCGTCCCCGAAATTGACGTACCTGGCATTTCGAAGAGGTATGGATACCTAGACTTCATTTCAGATTCTAGCTCCCAGGTCATTTCCTCAATATCTTGGTTCCTCCATAAAACCTTAACTTGAGGTATAACCTTTGAGCGTAAGATCTGCTCCTTCTTATCTAGGATCTTAACAGGTACCTCCTCATATGTTAAATCTTCTGCTATAACGTCTGGTTCTAACTCAATGACGTGGTTTGGGTCCTTCACATATTTACGTAACATAGATATGTGAAAAACGTTATGGATGCGAGACATACTTGGTGGTAGGGCTAGTCTGTAGGCTACGGATCCTACTCGATCGAGGATTTCAAATGGGCCAATAAATCGAGGGTTGAGCTTTCCTCTCTTTCCGAATCTCGTAACCCCTTTCCATGGAGAAACACGTTGTGACGCCCCCAAATCTAGGCCCACACAGCCCAAACTTGAGTCGTCAAAAGACTACAACAAAATTATTACAATGAAATACAACGTACAACAATACAGTGTATAATAATACACAACTAAGTATTCACTATTATTGCCACACTATTTTACAACACGTGAAGACTACGATAGCTATTCCTCAGACTCTCACTCCATTCCCCGGCTAGACCCAGCTACGTTCTCATATCCTGTTGAAAAATAATGGAACAAAAGGGTGAGCTCAAATAGCCCAGTAAGAAATATCATGACTAAGATAATGACGAATAAATTATCATTAGCCTTCAACAGGTGAGTTCTTGATAGAATACAACAGAATACAAGGTGTATATCAAAAACTGCAGTTAAATTCTTGAACAATGTTCAGATCAATAATAGCGGCGAAATGAGCAATCTATTAGAAGAATAATGTAGACTATAATGTCCACGCGCTTCTCTTTTTCGTAAAAACATCATCAACTTTTATCATCTGAAATACCATTAGTCAAGATAATACAAATTCACAGTTCCTGGTCATAATCATGCAAATAAACAGTTCATCTATGCATTACGGGCCAAAGAGAACATTCAATATAGCACCAGCGGTCATGATTATACCAGATTCAGCCTTTGGTCATAATCATACCAAACAACAGTTCATCTATGCACTACGGGCCAAAGAGAACTTTCACCACGTGCCATAAAAGACACCGAACAGATGTATCGCCTTTAACCTAATATATCGCCTTTAACCTATCATCTGTTCAACAAATATATCACATCTGTGCCCCCGGCCACAGATATTCACAACAGCTTGATTCTTGATGATTAGTACAAATAATAGTGATACAATTGATGAACAGAAGAAACAGGATAAACAATAAGTATCGGAAGTTTACTTTGTGCAGATTCAAATAATGTCCAAATTGTCAACATGATGTGGAGTAAAATTTAAAAATATTATTCAAGATTCTCAGTTCAGAATAACGGTTACAGTTCAATAGAAAGATTCAGAAAATAGGAAGGTTCAGTTGAAATAATGAAGTTCAACTATTATGGAACATATAATATTTTCAGGAATTATAGAAGCAATAGTTCCATAATAAGTTTCGATTCAGGAGTATGAAAGAAAATAATATCCCTTACCGTAGCAAGTTCAAGAGTGTAAAAAAAATGACATTTCTTACCTTAACACGTGACTGGATATTGATTTAAATGAGATTGATCAACCTATATATTTATAATAAAATTAGTAATTACAACATGTAAACTTCAAAGTGTATGATAACTCATATATTATGAACTATCAAAATTATATATATTTAACATAATTTTTGTAGTATAAAATACCAACTTTTAAAATAGTTTTAAAAATAATATTTCAAAATAAATCTTCCAAAGAAAGCTTTTAAAAATGAATCTTCTCAAAGAAGAGTCTTCTAAAGGAAGATTTGTGAATACCGTGAAAAATAGGAATTTATAAAATTACTACTCTTTAATAAAAGACTTACTTGAAAAATTCCTGCACTCCTTTTGGCTTTCAAACACTCAAAATAGCCTTACTATTCTCAGAGAAAACTCATAAAATTCTTATGGAAAAATTTTATGTTTTAGGTGTGATTTTTCTATTCAGCTGAAAAAGCTATTTATAGGAGAAAAGAAGTTACTATGCACGGTAGGTGAAATAAAAAAAATTCAACAGAGGCTGCGCAGCAGCCTCCACCAACTCTTCAGCAATTCTCACATTTCTCACATTTCATGTGGGCCCCACAATGGGTCCCACATGTTTCTTACTATTCACTTACTATTCACGTTACTATTCACGTCACTATTCACGTCACTATTCACGTCACTATTTCAAATAGTAAAAATTAATTATATATATATTTATTTATTTATTTATTCTTCCTGTGAGTCCAACTTATAAAATAATGTTACCACAATAATGTAAGAAACACGTTACATATTTTTATTAATTTAATTATATAAATTATAGTGTAATGATAATTATTGAATCAATAATGCAAAATACTGTGTAGCAACAATAATTGAATTGATAATATAAAATATTATGCAGTGACAATTATTAGATTCAATAATTTTAAACTACAGTGCACCAACAATTATTGACTCGATGATATGAAATACAGTGTAATGACAATTATTCCGTTGTGGGGTCCACAAATAATTTGTTATTTCGGCGCCGTCGTACGGCACGAATATTCCCCGACCAAACGAATATTCCCCGACAAAATGAATATTGTCCGACAAAATAAAATTTGCACATAACATCCTTAACTTTCAATTTCGTCAATTTAACCACTCACTGTTTCAGGAAAAAAAAAAATATATGAAGAAAAATTAAATTTTATATTTCATAAAATTCGGGGTCTTACAACCTCCCCTCCTTATGAAATTTCGTCCCCGAAATTAACGTACCGGGCATTTCAAAGTTATCCTCCTGATTTCCAGATGCCATACTAAACTGTGGTCACAAAATAATTGTTAGTTCAAACAAACTGACTCATCACTTCCTGTTCCTACATTCAAATCGATTCGTTAGATAACAAAATCTAATTTAGGTAGGACACACTAGTGACGTATTCTATTCGTCTCTCCCCTCCTAGTTCTAACCCCAGATCTCCATTAAAGACCATATCCCTAAGCTCTGATGCCAACTGTGACGCCCCCAAATCTAGGCCCACACAGCCCAAACTTGAGTCGTCAAAAGACTACAACAAAATTATTACAATGAAATACAACGTACAACAATACAGTGTATAATAATACACAACTAAGTCTTCACTATTATTGCCACACTATTTTACAACACGTGAAGACTACGATAGTTATTCCTCAGACTCTCACTCCATTCCCCGGCTAGACCCAGCTACGTTCTCATATCCTGTTGAAAAATAATGGAACAAAAGGGTGAGCTCAAATAGCCCAGTAAGAAATATCATGACTAAGATAATGACGAATAAATTATCATTAGCCTTCAACAGGTGAGTTCTTGATAGAATACAACATAATACAAGGTGTATATCAAAAACTGCAGTTAAATTCTTGAACAATGTTCAGATCAATAATAGCGGCGGAATGAGCAATCTATTAGAAGAATAATGTAGACTATAATGTCCACGCGCTTCTCTTTTTCGTAAAAACATCATCAACTTTTATCATCTGAAATACCATTAGTCAAGATAATACAAATTCACAGTTCCTGGTCATAATCATGCAAATAAACAGTTCATCTATGCATTACGGGCCAAAGAGAACATTCAATATAGCACCAGCGGTCATGATTATACCAGATTCAGCCTTTGGTCATAATCATACCAAACAACAGTTCATCTATGCACTACAGGCCAAAGAGAACTTTCAATATAACAACAACGGTCATGATTATACCAGATTCAGCCTTTGGTCATAATCATACCAAACAACAGTTCATCTATGCACTACGGGCCAAAGAGAACTTTCACCACGTGCCATAAAAGACACCGAACAGATGTATCGCCTTTAACCTAATATATCGCCTTTAACCTATCATCTGTTCAACAAATATATCACATCTGTGCCCCCGGACACAGATATTCACAACAGCTTGATTCTTGATGATTAGTACAAATAATAGTGATACAATTGATGAACAGAAAAAACAGGATAAACAATAAGTATCGGAAGTTTACTTTGTGCAGATTCAAATAATGTCCAAATTGTCAACATGATGTGGAGTAAAATTTAAAAATATTATTCAAGATTCTCAGTTCAGAATAACGGTTACAGTTCAATAGAAAGATTCAGAAAATAGGAAGGTTCAGTTGAAATAATGAAGTTCAACTATTATGGAACATATAATATTTTCAGGAATTATAGAAGCAATAGTTCCATAATAAGTTTCGATTCAGGAGTATGAAAGAAAATAATATCCCTTACCGTAGCAAGTTCAAGAGTGTAAAAAAAATGACATTTCTTACCTTAACACGTGACTGGATATTGATTTAAATGAGATTGATCAACCTATATATTTATAATAAAATTAGTAATTACAACATGTAAACTTCAAAGTGTATGATAACTCATATATTATGAACTATCAAAATTATATATATTTAACATAATTTTTGTAGTATAAAATACCAACTTTTAAAATAGTTTTAAAAATAATATTTCAAAATAAATCTTCCAAAGAAAGCTTTTAAAAATGAATCTTCTCAAAGAAGAGTCTTCTAAAGGAAGATTTGTGAATACCGTGAAAAATAGGAATTTATAAAATTACTACTCTTTAATAAAAGACTTACTTGAAAAATTCCTGCACTCCTTTTGACTTTCAAACACTCAAAATAGCCTTACTATTCTCAGAGAAAACTCATAAAATTCTTATAGAAAAATTTTATGTTTTAGGTGTGATTTTTCTATTCAGCTGAACAAGCTATTTATAGGAGAAAAGAAGTTACTATGCACGGTAGGTGAAATAAAAAAAATTCAACAGAGGCTGCGCAGCAGCCTCCACCAACTCTTCAGCAATTCTCACATTTCTCACATTTCATGTGGGCCCCACAATGGGTCCCACATGTTTCTTACTATTCACTCACTATTCACGTTACTATTCACGTCACTATTCACGTTACTATTCACGTCACTATTCGCGTTACTATTTCAAATAGTAAAAATTAATTATATATATTTTATTTATTTATTTATTCTTCCTGTGAGTCCAACATATAAAATAATGTTACCACAATAATGTAAGAAACACGTTACATATTTTTATTAATTTAATAATATAAATTATAGTGTAATGATAATTATTGAATCAATAATGCAAAATACTGTGTAGCAACAATAATTGAATTGATAATATAAAATATTATGCAGTGACAATTATTAGATTCAATAATTTTAAACTACAGTGCACCAACAATTATTGACTCGATGATATGAAATACAGTGTAATGACAATTATTCCGTTGTGGGGTCCACAAATAATTTGTTATTTCGGCGCCGTCGTACGGCACGAATATTCCCCGACCAAACGAATATTCCCCGACAAAATGAATATTGTCCGACAAAATAAAATTTGCACATAACATCCTTAACTTTCAATTTCGTCAATTTAACCACTCACTGTTTCAGGAAAAAAAAAATATATGAAGAAAAATTAAATTTTATATTTCATAAAATTCGGGGTCTTACACACGTAAGAATACATGATCTCCGACGTTGAATCTCTCATCTCTCCGATGAAGATCGGCATAACTCTTTTGTCGTTCTTGTGCTGTCTGTATTCGTTGTCGGGTCATTTGGATCTTTTCGGTCGTCAAGCGTACCAACTCAGGTCCCAACAGTTTTGCTTCTCCTACCTCATTCCAACATACTGGAGAGCGACACTTGCGTCCATATAAAGCCTCGAATGGAGCCATACCTATACTTGCTTGGTAACTGTTGTTGTAGGAAAATTCCACCAATGGCAAGTACTTATCCCAACTTCCTTTGAAATCTAGTACGCAAAGTCTCAAAAGATCTTCGAGGGTCTGGATCGTCCTTTCCGATTGTCCGTCCGTTTGAGGATGGTATGCAGAACTAAAACGTAGTTCAGTGCCCATAGCTTTTTGTAGACTGATCCAAAAGCGTGAAGTGAATCTAGGATCTCGATCAGAAACTATGGAAACTGGCATGCCATGCAGTCTCACGATTTCATTTATGTACATACCGGCAAGACGTTCAAGTGAAAAGTTTTCTCGTATAGGCAAGAAATGAGCGGATTTGGTCAATCTATCTACGATGACCCAAATTGCATCTAAGCCTTGAGAAACTTTGGGAAGACCCGTCACGAAATCCATATTGATGTGTTCCCACTTCCATTCGGGAACCTCAAGTGGTTGTAATGGACCCTTAGGTACTTGATGCTCTGCCTTGACACGTTGACAAGTTAGGCACCTTGAGATAAACTCTGCAATCTCCCTTTTCATATTGTTCCACCAAAATGTATGTCGAAGATCTCGATACATCTTGGTACCTCCTGGGTGGATTGCAAACGGCGTGTTGTGTGCCTCCATCATGATTTTATGCTTTAATTCAGGATCGTTAGGAACACAGGGTCGAGAGTTGACTCGAAGTATTCCTTTCTCGTCTATTCTTGCTTCGGGAATGGTACCTTCTTATACTTTATTTATCATGTTTATCAGTTCCGGATCGGTAGCTTGAGCAGCTTTAATTTTATCGATTAAAGCTGGTTCTACTCGCACGTGAGCAATTTTCGAGTGGGTCCCTGGTCTCTTTAGCTCTATCTCCATCTTTTGCAAGTCGTACAAAATACGCTTTTGTGTTGTCAGCAGTGCACTTGTACTCGCATAAGATTTTCTGCTCAAAGCGTCAGCTACAACGTTCGCCTTTCCCGGGTGATACTGGATTGTGTGATCATAATCCTTCAACAGCTCAAGCCAACGTCGTTGTCGCATGTTGAGTTCCTTCTGGGTGAAGAAATACTTGAGACTTTTATGATCCGTATAGATATCCACTTTCTCTCCGTACAAGTAGTGTCTCCAGATCTTCAACTCGAAAACGACTGCTGCCAACTCTAGATCATGAGTAGGGTAATTTTTCTCATAATCTTTGAGTTGTCGAGAGGCATAGGCTATAACCTTTCCATGTTGCATAAGGACACAGCCTAGACCTTTGCCTGAAGCATCGCTGTATATGACAAATTCTCCCGATCCTGATGGAATGGTCAGAACAGGAGCTGAAACAAGTCTCCTCTTAAGCTCTTGAAAACTTTTCTCGCATTGCTCGCTCCATATGAATTTTGTGCTTTTCCGAGTAAGCTGAGTTAATGGAGTGGCGATTCGAGAAAATCCTTCTACGAATCTCCGATAATAACCAGCTAGGCCCAGAAAACTTCGGACTTCGGTTACTGTCTTGGGTTGTTCCCAATTTAGTACCGTTTCAATCTTCGCAGGATCGACTGATATTCCTTGACTAGAAATCACATGCCCAAGAAACGTGACCTCCTCAAGCCAGAACTCACATTTCTTCAACTTGGCATATAATTTGTTCTCACGGAGCTTCTGGAGTATCAATCTCAGGTGTTGTTCATGATCCTCACGACTTTTGGAGTATATGAGGATGTCATCAATAAAGACAACCACAAAATGATCCAAATATTCCTCGAATATTCGGTTCATCATGTCCATGAAAGCTGCAGGAGCATTGGTTAGTCCAAAAGGCATGACTAAAAACTCATAATGCCCATAACGAGTTCTGAAAGCAGTCTTTGGAATGTCCTCAGCTTTAACCTTTAACTGATGATATCCAGAACGGAGATCAATCTTTGAGAAATGTTGAGCACCTTGTAATTGATCAAACATGTCATCAATTCGAGGTAACGGATACCTGTTTTTGATGGTGACATGGTTCAATTCTCGGTAGTCAATGCACAATCTCATACTCCCGTCTTTCTTCTTCACAAATAGAACAGGAGCACCCCAAGGTGATGCACTCGGACGAATGAAACCAGTATCCAACAATTCCTGTAGTTGGACTTTTAACTCTTGAAGTTCAATGGGAGCCATTCGGTATGGAGTTTTGGAAATGGGCTTAGTACCGGGTTCAAGATCGATACAGAATTCAATTTCTCGGTTTGGGGGTAAGCCAGGAAGTTCCTCCGGAAAAACGTCAGGAAACTCATTAACAATGGGAATATCATTCAAGTTTGACGTATTTTTGTTCAAATCAGTGACATGAGCTAAAAAGGCTTGACATCCGTTTTTCAATAAACGAATGGCTTTATGGCTAGAAATAACAGTTATAGATTTCAATGGTTTAGTTGCTTGAATTTGCATGACAGGTTGATTAGGAATATGAAAACTAATAATCTTATGAAAAGAATCAATTTTAGCATGATGGGTAGTCAACCAATCAATTCCTAAAATCACATCAAATTCATGCATCTCCAAAGAAATAAGGTCAACAGGTAATGTGAGGTTGTTGATTTGAACTAGGCAAGATTTATAGATAGTAGATGTAATGGTCATTTCTCCTAATGGGGTTTCAACTGATAAGTCAAAGTCCAAATTTTCAGGAGTTAAGTTTAAACGCTGAGCACATGCAGGTGAGATAAAAGAATGGGTAGAGCCAGTATCTAACAAAGCGTAGACTTCACGAGAATTTATGAATAGCTTACCGGTTATCACCTCGTTCGAGTTTCGTGCCATTTGGGATGTCACAACAAAAGCTCTCCCTTGAACTACAGATTTTCCCTTATCCGCGCTAGCTTTTGGTATCATCACTGCAGCTGGACTTGATTTTGTGGCAGGACAAAACCGTGCAAGATGACCCTCTTTCCCACAACTGTAGCACTTTTTGGACTGCAGTGTACAGTTTGGGCTGATGTGACCTTCCTGACCACACCTATAGCATCTCACTGGTGGTCGATCTTCTCCCCTTGAAACTGGGGTCGGTGCTGGTGCTGGTACTGGTGCCCTTCCATAATTATTATGGAATCTCTTTCTTTTGAAATTGTTCCCACTGGATTCTCCTCTTCTGTTATTTGATGTGGAATTACCACCGAAGTGTTGGTTACCTCCTCGATGGTTCTCGTTCCTGTGGTTGTTATCATTTCTCTGATCATTGACTCTTGGCTGTAATTTTTCATCTATTTGCTCCACCCTTTGAGCCCTATCAACAACATCTGAATACAAACTAAATTTATGAGAGCTAAGTTGTTGACGAATTTCGAATCTTAGACCACGTAAGAACATCCGACTCATCCGTGCTTCGTCATCTACTAGATGAGTTGCAAAACGAGACAGTTCAGCAAACTTAGCTTCATATTGAGAAACTGTCATGTTTCCCTGCTCCAGCTTAATGAATTCCACTTCCTTCATATGGCGGATGCTTTCTGGGAAGTACTTTTCATTAAATAGCTCTTGGAATTCTGTCCAAGACATCTCAAGTGCTGAAGGGTGGATACGTTTTACCGCTTCCCACCAGTGATCCGCCTCACCTCGAAACATAAAAGTAGCAAAGGGCACCTTCTGATCATCAGCGCATTGTAGGACATCAAGTATTTTTGTCGTCTGCTTCAGCCATGCCTCCGCTTTGAGTGGGTCAGGCTTCCCGTGGAATTCAGGTGGTCCCAATTCTTTAAATTGCTTGACAGTGACCATCCTCAAATTACCAGCGTTTCTACCGTTATTGTTAACTGGATTTCCTCTTGCCAGATTCTGCATAAACTGCATGAAATTCCTAAAGAATCCATCATTCATCATGTTATCAGGAATATTATTTCCTGAGTTGGCAGGAGGATTGTTTGTGGCTTCTTGATTTTCGGCTACATTCGCTTCGGGTATTTCATAGTTAACCTCTTGATTTCCAGATGCCATACTAAACTGTGGTCACAAAATAAATGTTAGTTCAAATAAACTGACTCATCACTTCATGTCCCTATATTCAAATCAACTCATTAGATAATAAAATCTAATTTAGGTAGGACACACTAGTGACTGATTCTATTCGTCTCTCCCCTCCTAGTTCTAACCCCAGATCTCCATTAAAGACCATATCCCTAAGCTCTGATGCCAACTGTGACGCCCCCAAATCTGAGCCCACACAGCCCAAACTTGAGTCGTCAAAAGACTACAACAAAATTATTACAATGAAATACAACGTACAACAATACAGTGGATAATACAACACAACTAAGTCTTCATTATTATTGTCACACTATTTTATAACACGTGAAGACTATGATAGCTATCCCCGCACTCTCACTCCATTCCCCGGCTAGACCCCGTTACGTTCTCATCTCCTGTTGAAAAACAATGGAACGAAAAGAAAGGGTGAGCTCAAATAGCCCAGTAAGAAATATCATGACTAAGATAATGACGAATAATTTATCATTAGCCTTCAATAGTTGAGTTCTTGATAGAATACAATAGACTACAAGGTTTATATCAAAAACTGCAGTTAAATTCTTAAACAACGTTCAGATCAATAATAGCAGCGGAATGAGCAATCTATTAGAAGAATAATGCAGACTATAATGTCCACTCGCTTCTCTTTTTAGTAAAAATATCATCAACTTTTATCATCTGAAATACCATTAGTCAAAATAATACAACTTCACAGTTCCTGGTCATAATCATGCAGATCAACAGTTCATCTTTGCACTACAGGCCAAAGACATTCAATATAACACCAACGGTCATGATTATACCAGATTCAGCCTTTGGTCATAATCATACCAATCAACAGTTCATCTTTGCACTACGGGCCAAAGAGAACATTAACCACGTGCCATAAAAGACACCGAACAGATGTATCGCCTTTAACCTAGTATATCGCCTTTAACCTATCATCTGTTCAACAATTATATCACATCTGTGCCCCCGGCCACAGATATTCACAACAGCTTGATTCTTGATGATTAATACAAATAACAGTGATACAAATGATGAACAGAAGAACAGGATAAACAATAAGTATCAGAAGTTTACTTTGTGCAGATTCAAATAATGTCCAAATTGTCAACATGATGTGGAGTGAAATTTAAAAATGATATTCAAGATCCACAGTTCAGAATAACGGTTACAGTTCAATAGAAAGGTTCACGTAAATAGGAAGGTTCAGTTGAAATAATGAAGTTCAACTATTATGGAACATATAATATTTTCAGGAATTATAGAAGCAATAGTTCCATAATAAGTTTCGATTTAGGAGTATGAAAGAAAATAATATCCCTTACCGTAGCAGGTTTGATTAACAAAAGGTGAAGGGAATTAATATCCCTTACCATAGTAAGTTTGAATAATGGAAGATGAAAAAGATGGTATCCCTTATGAGTATAAAGGAAAATGATATCACTTACGAATATGGAATAAAAGTGTCATGTGATAATTCGTGTAGACAAATTATTTCCACACGAGACAAATAAAAAGGGTTATTCACCAACAGGCGATAATCCGCACCGTAAGGTTATTCCCATCAATTTGAATACGAATAGTTATTCACCAAACAGGCGATAATCCGCGCCGTAAGGTTATTCCCATCAATTTGAATACGAAGAGTTATTCACCAAACAGGCGATAATCCGCGCCGTAAGGTTATTCCCAAAGATTAATAAGGAATGAATACAAAAGGTTATTCACCAACAGGCGGTAAACCGCACCGTAAGGTTATTCCCACAATTTAATATATGGAAATAAATGGCACAAGAAAGAAACGATATTATTTTCGAGAATCAAAGAATGATAATCCCTTCAAGTAAGAAAGAAAATAATATCCATTTATGATGATGAAAAGAGTGATACCCCTTACCTTAATACGTGACTGGATATTGATTTAAATGAGGTTGATCAACCTATATTTTTATAATAAAATTAGTAATTACCACATATAAATTTCAAAGTGTATGATAACTCGTATAATATGAATTATCAAAATTATATATATTTAACATAATTTTTGTAGTATAATATAACTACTTTTAAATAGTTTTAAAAATAATATTCCAAAATAAATCTTCCAAAGAAAGCTTTTAAAAATGAATCTTCTTAAAGAAGAGTCTTCTAAAGGAAGATTTGTGAATACCGTGAAAAATAGGAATTTATGAAATTACTACTCTTTAATAAAAGACTTACTTGAAAAATTCCTGCACTCCTTTTGACTTTCAAACACTCAAAATAACCTTACTATTCTCAGAGAAAACTCATAAAATTCTTATAGAAAATTTTTATGTTTTAGGTGTGATTTTTCTATTCAGTTGAACAAGCTATTTATAGGAGAAAATAAGTACTATACGTGTGGTAGGTGGCAGCAGTGCGCATGCCAGTGTTGAAATATGTATCAGCAGCCGTTGGCTGCTTTTCCTTCACAATTCACGTTTTAAATTTTCATGTGGCCCCCCACATAGGGTCCACATGTTACTATTTCAAATAGTAAAAATTAATTAATTATTTTTTTTTTTATTTTTTATTTTAAAAAAAAATTATTTATTTATTTATTCTTCCTGTGGGTCCAACATATAAAATAAAATAATGCTACAACAATAATTCAACAATAATGTAATAAACACGTTACAGATTATTATTAATTTAATAATTTAAATTACAGTATATTTGCTACTGTGACAATTATTAGGTTCAATAATTTTAAAAACAGTGCAGCAACAATTATTGACTCAATGATATGAAATACAGTGTAATGACAATTATCGAATCAATAATACAAAATAGTGTGTAGCAACAATTATTGAATTGATAACATAAAATATTATGCAGCGACAATTATTGATGAAATGATGTGCAACAGTTACGGTGTCAATAATATGAGACACTGTGCAATACCGTGTGCTACTGTAGAGTACCGCATGCTACAGTAAAATACCATAAATTACCGTATGCTACTATTCTTTTATCACCGGTATTTTAACAGTTAGCACCGTTGACTATTTTTATTAAAAAGGTTACTTCTGTCGTTTTCTATATCCGACAAATATTCCGTTGTGGGGTCCACCAATAATTTGTTATTTCGGCGCCGTCGTACGGCCCGAATATTCCCCGACAAAACGAATATTCCCCGACAAAATAATATTTGCACATAACATCCTTAACTTTCAATTTTGTCAATTTAACCATTTACTGTTTCAGGAAAAATATATATGAAGAAAAATTAAATTTTGTATTTCATAAATTCGGGGTCTTACAGATTATCGCCTGTTTGGTGAATAACTCTTTGTACTCAAATTCTATTAAATTATGGGAATAACCTTACGGCGCGGATTATCGCTTGTTGGTGAATAATCTTTCGTATTCATTCATTATTAATCTCTGAGAATAACCTTACGGCGCGGATGACCGCCTGTTTGGTGAATAACTCTTTGTACTCAAATTGTGGGAATAACTTACGGCGCGGATTATCGCCTGTTGGTGAATAACCCCTTTGTATTAATTTCCTTCACCTTTTGTTAATCAAACCTGCTACGGTAAGGGATATTATTTTCTTTCATACTCCTAAATCGAAATTTATTATGGAACTATTGCTTCTATAATTCCTGAAAATATTATATGTTCCATAATAGATGAACTTCATTATTTCAACTGAACATTCCTATTTACGTGAACCTTTCTATTGAATTGTAACCGTTATTCTGAACTGTGGATCTTGAATATCATTTTTAAATTTCACTCCACATCATGTTGACAATTTGGACATTATTTGAATCTGTACAAAGTAAACTTCTGATACTTATTGTTTATCCTGTTTCTTCTGTTCATCATTTGTATCACTGTTATTTGTACTAATCATCAAGAATCAAGCTGTGGTGAATATTTGTGGCCGGGGGCACAGATGTGATATATTTGTTGAACAGATGATAGGTTAAAGGCGATATAATAGGTTAAAGGCGATACATCTGTTCGGTGTCTTTTATGGCACGTGGTGAATGTTCTCTTTGGCCCGTAGTGCAAAGATGAACTGTTGATTGGTATGATTATGACCAAAGGCTGAATCTGGTATAATCATGACCGTTGGTGCTATATTGAATATCTTTGGCCCGTAGTGCAAAGATGAACTGTTGATGTGCATGATTATGATCAGGAACTGTGAATTTATATTATCATGACTAATGGTATTTCAGATGATAAAAGTTGATGATGTTTTTACGAAAAAGAGAAGCGAGTGGACATTATAGTCTGCATTATTCTTCTAATAGATTGCTCATTCCGCTGTTATTATTGATCTAAATATTGTTTAAGAATTTAACTGCAGTTTTTGATATAAACCTTGTAGTCTATTGTATTCTATCAAGAACTCAACTGTTGAAGGCTAATGATAATTTATTCGTCATTATCTTAGTCATGATATTTCTTACTGGGCTATTTGAGCTCACCCTTTCTTTTGTTCCATTGTTTTTCAACAGGAGATGAAAACATAACAGGGTCTAGCCGAGGAATGGAGTGAGGGTCCGAGGAATAGTTATCATAGTCTTCACGTTTTGTAAAATAGTGTGGCAATAATAGTGAAGACTTAGTTGTGTATTATTATACACTGTATTGTTGTACGTTGTGCTTTGTTGTAATAATTTTGTTGTAGTCTTTTGACGACTCAAGTTTGGGCTGTGTGAGCCCAGATTTAGGGGCGTCACAGTTGGCATCAGAGCTTAGGGATATGGTCTTTAATGGAGATCTGGGGTTAGAACTAGGAGGGGAGAGACGAATAGAATCAATCACTAGTGTGTCCTACCTAAATTAGATTTTTTTTATCTAATGAATCGATTTGAATGTAGGAACATGAAGAGATGAGTCAATTTGTTTGAACTAACAATTATTTTGTGACAACAGTTTAGTATGGCATCTGGAAATCAAGAGGTTAACTATGGAATGCCTGAAGCGAATGTAGCCGAGAATCAAGAGGCCCCAAACAATCCTCCTGCTAACTCAGGAAATAATGTTCCTGATAACATGATGAACGATGGATTCTTTAGGAATTTCATGCAGTTCATACAGAATCAAGCAAGAGGAAATCCAGTCAATAATAACGGTAGAAACGCTGGTAATTTGAGGATGGTCACTGTCAAGCAATTTAAAGAATTGGGACCACCTGAATTCCACGGGAAGCCTGACCCACTCAAAGCGGAGGCATGGCTGAAGCAGACGACAAAAATACTTGATGTCTTACAATGCGTTGATGATCAGAAGGTGTCATTTGCCACTTTTATGTTACGAGGTGAGGCGGACCATTGGTGGGAAGCGGTAAAACGTATCCAACCTTCAGCACTCGAAATGTCTTGGACAGAATTCGAAGAACTGTTTAACGAGAAGTATTTCCCAGAAAGCATCCGCCATATGAAAGAGGTGGAATTCATTAAGCTGGAGCAGGGAAACATGACAGTCTCCCAATATGAAGCCAAGTTTGCCGAGTTATCTCGCTTTGCCACCCATCTTGTGGATGACGAAGCACGAATGAGTCGGATGTTCCTAAGAGGTTTGAGATTCAAAACTCGTCAACAACTTAGCTCTCATAAATTTAGTTTGTATTCAGATGTTGTGGATAGGGCTCAAAGGGTGGAGCAAACAGATGAAACATTGCAGCCAAGAGTTAATGAGCAACATAGAGAAAGGAATGACAACAACCACAGGAACGAGAACCATTGAGTAGGTAACCAACACTTCGGTGGTAATTCCACATCAAATAACAGAAGAGGAGAATTCAGTGGGAACAATTTCAAAAGAAAGAGATTCCATAATAATTATGGAAGGGCACCAGCACCAGTACCAGCACCAGCACTGACCCCAGTTTTAAGGGGAGAAGATCGACCACCAGTGAGATGCTATAGGTGTGGTCAGGAAGGTCACATCAACCCAAACTGTACACAGCAGTCCAAAAAGTGCTACAGTTGTGGGAAAGAGGGTCATCTTGCGCGGTTTTGTCCTGCCACAAAATCAAGTCCAGCTGCAATGATGATACCAAAAGCTAGCGCGGATAAGGAAAAATCTGTAGTTCAAGGGAGAGCTTTTGTTGTGACATCCCAAATGGCGCGAAACTCGAACGAGGTGATAACCGGTAAGCTATTCATAAATTCTCGTGAAGTCTACGCTTTGTTAGATACTGGCTCTACCCATTCTTTTATCTCACCTGCATGTGCTCAGCGTTTAAACTTAACTCCTGAAAACTTGGACTTTGACTTATCAGTTGAAACCCCATTAGGAGAAATGACCATTACATCTACTGTCTATAAATCTTGCCTAGTTCAAATCAACAACCTCACATTATCTGTTGACCTTATTTCTTTGGAGATGCGTGAATTTGATGTGATTTTAGGAATTGATTGGTTGACTACCCATCATGCTAAAATTGATTGTTTTCATAAGATTATTAGTTTTCATATTCCTAATCAACCTGTCATGCAAATTCAAGCAACTAAACCATTGAAATCTATAACTGTTATTTCTAGCCATAAAGCCATTCGTTTATTGAAAAACGGATGTCAAACCTTTTTAGCTCATGTCACTGATTTGAACAAAAATACATCAAACTTGAATGATATTCCCATTGTTAATGAGTTTCCTGACGTTTTTCCTGAAGAACTTCCTGGCTTACCTGTGACGCCCCCAAATCTGGGCCCACACAGCCCAAACTTGAGTCGTCAAAAGACTACAACAAAATTTTTACAACAAAGCACAACGTACAACAATACAGTGTATAATAATACACAACTAAGTCTTCACTATTATTGCCACACTATTTTACAAAACGTGAAGACTATGATAACTATTCCTCGGACCCTCACTCCATTCCCCGGCTAGACCCTGTTATGTTTTCATCTCCTGTTGAAAAACAATGGAACAAAAGAAAGGGTGAGCTCAAATAGCCCAGTAAAGAATATCATGACTAAGATAATGACGAATAAATTATCATTAGTCTTCAACAGTTGAGTTCTTGATAGAACACAATAGACTACAAGGTTTATATCAAAAACTGCAGTTAAATTCTTAAACAACGTTCAGATCAATAATAGCAGCGGAATGAGTAATCTATTAGAAGAATAATGCAGACTATAATGTCCACTCGGTTCTCTTTTTAGGAAAAACATCATCAACTTTTATCATCTGAAATATCATTAGTCAAGATAATACAAATTCACAGTTCCTGATCATAATCATGCACATCAACAGTTCATCTTTGTACTACGGGCCAAAGATATTCAATATAGCACCAACGGTCATGATTATACCAGATTCAGCCTTTGGTCATAATCATACCAAACAACAGTTCATCTTTGCACTACGGGCCAAAGAGAACATTCACCACGTGCCATAAAAGACACCGAACAGATGTATCGCCTTTAACCTATTATATCGCCTTTAACCTATCATCTGTTCAACAAATATATCACATCTGTGCCCCCGGCCACAGATATTCACAACAGCTTGATTTTTGGATGATTAGAATGATATAAATGATGAACAGAAGAAATAGGATAACAATAAGTATCGGAAGTTTACTTTGTACAGATTCAAATAATGTCCAAATTGTCAACATGATGTGGAGTGAAATTTAAAAATGATATTCAAGATCCACAGTTCAGAATAACGGTTACAATTCAATAGAAAGGTTCACGTAAATAGGAAGGTTCAGTTGAAATAATGAAGTTCAACTATTATGGAACATATAATATTTTCAGGAATTATAGAAGCAATAGTTCCATAATAAATTTCGATTTAGGAGTATGAAAGAAAATAATATCCCTTACCGTAGCAGGTTTGATTAACAAAAGGTGAAGGAAATTAATACAAAGGGTTATTCACCAACAGGTGGCAATCCGCTCCGTAAGGTTATTCCCACAATTTAATAGAATTTGAGTACAAAGAGTTATTCACCAAACAGGCGGCAATCCGCTCCGTAAGGTTATTCCCACAATTTAATAGAATTTGAGTACAAAGAGTTATTCACCAAACAGGCTGCAATCCGCTCCGTAAGGTTATTCTCAGAGATTAATAATGAATGAATACGAAAGGTTATTCACCAACAGACGGCAATCCGCTCCGTAAGGTTATTCCCACAATTTAATACATGGAAATAAAAGGCACGTCTTATGAGTAAGGAAGAAACAATATTATTATCGAGAATCAAATAATGATAATCCCTTACCATAGTATGTTTGAATAATGGAAGATGAAAAAGATGGTATCCCTTACCTCAACACGTGACTGGATATTGATTTAAATGAGGTTGATTAACTTGAACAGTACACGTATACTTATAGATCTTCACAAATACTCAAGATGACTTAAGCACACTTAGAGAGAACTTTCACAAGAAGTATTTAGAGAGAGAAAGAAAGAACAAGTAAGGAAGTTTATGAAAAATCCTTAAGTTAAGGCTTCTATTTATAGCCAAAAATCTTATCATTCATTTAATCTAAACCATTCATTTAAAGATCATCTTTTAATCTACACCATCCATTTCAAATATTATATTATCTTTAATCTACACCATTCATTTCATATCACCTAATAATCACCTAACTTTATATTATAAACAAATCAATTTAATTATTCAACAATAATTCACACTTTAATCTACACCATTCATTTCATATCACCTAATAATCACCTAACTTTGTATTATAAACAAATCAATTCAATTATTCAACAATAATTCACACTTTAATCTACACCATTCATTTCATATCACCTAATAATCACCTAACTTTATATTATAAACAAATAACTTTATCAATTCAATTATTATGACTAATTTTTATAAATACAGTATAGTTAGCTCTTAGATATCAAGTCAATAAATTAATGAAATACAACTGTTTAAATAACATCATAATAGAGATAACAATAATGTAAAATAAAGCATACGTTACTGTGTAATGACAATTATTGATTCAATAATGTGAATTACTGTGCATATGTTACTGTGACAATTATTAGGTTCAATAATTTTAAAAACAGTGCAACAACAATTATTGACTCAATGATATAAAATACAGTGTAATGACAATTATTAAATCAATAATGCAAAATACTGTGTAACAACAATTATTGAATTGATAATATAAAATATTATGCAGTGACAATTATCGATGAAATGATGCGTAACAGTTACGGTGTCAATTATCAGACCAAAAATATGAGACACTATGCAATACCGTGTGTTACTGTAGAGTACCGAGTGCAATACCAATAACTACCGTATGCTACTATTCTTTTATCACCGGTATTTTAACAGTTCCGTTTACTATTTTTATTTAAAAAGGTTATTTATGTCGTTTTCTATATTCGACAAATATTCCGTTGTGGGGTCCACCAATAATTTGTTATTTCGGCGCCGTCGGACCAAACGAATATTCCCCGACCAAGCGAATATTGTCCGACAAAATAAAATTTGCACATAACATCCTTAACTTTTAACTTTATCGATTTAACCACTTACTGTTTCAAAAAAATATATATATGAAGAAAAATTAAATTTTGTATTTCATAAAATTCGGGGTCTTACAACCTCCCCTCCTTATGAAATTTCGTCCCCGAAATTGACGTACCTGACATATCAAAGAGGTAAGGATACTTAGATTTCATCTCATATTCTAGCTCCCAGGTCATTTCCTCAGTATCTTGGTTCCTCCATAAAACCTTAACTTGAGGTATAACCTTTGAGCGTAGGATCTGCTCCTTATTATCCAGCATCTTAACAGGTACCTCCTCGTATGTTAAATCATCTGCTATAACGTCTAGTTCTAACTCAATGACGTGGTTTGGGTCCTTCACATATTTACGTAACATAGATATGTGAAAAACGTTATGGATGCGAGACATACTTGGTGGTAGGGCTAGTCTGTAGGCTACGGTTCCTATTCGATCGAGGATTTCAAATGGGCCAATAAATCGAGGGTTGAGCTTTCCTCTCTTTCCGAATCTCGTAACCCCTTTCCATGGAGAAACACGTAAGAATACATGATCTCCGACGTTGAAACTTTCGTCTCTCCGATGAAGATCAGCATAACTCTTTTGTCGTTCTTGTGCGGTCTGTATTCGTTGTCGGATCATTTGGATCTTTTCGGTCGTCAAGCGTACCAACTCGGGTCCCAACAATTTTGCTTCTCCTACCTCATTCCAACATATTGGAGAGCGACACTTCCTTCCATACAATGCCTCGAATGGAGCCATGCCTATACTTGCTTGGTAACTGTTGTTGTAAGAAAATTCCACCAACGGCAAGTACTTATCCCAACTTCCTTTGAAGTCTAATACACAAAGTCTCAAAAGATCTTCGAGGGTCTGGATCGTCCTTTCCGATTGTCCGTCCGTTTGAGGATGGTATGCAGAACTAAAACGTAGTTCAGTGCCCATAGCTTTTTGTAGACTGATCCAAAAACGTGAAGTGAATCTAGGATCTCGATCAGAAACTATGGAAACTGGCATGCCATGCAATCTCACGATCTCATTTACATACCGGCAAGACGTTCAAGTGAAAAGTTTTCTCGTATAAGCAAGAAATGAGCAGATTTGGTCAATCTATCTACGATCACCCAAATTGCATCTAAGCCTTGAGAAACTTTTGGAAGACCCGTCACGAAATCCATATTGATGTGTTCCCACTTCCATTCGGGAACCTCAAGTGGTTGTAATGGACCCTTAGGTACTTGATGCTCTGCCTTGACACGTTGACAAGTTAGGCACCTTGAGATAAACTCTGCAATCTCCCTTTTCATATTGTTCCACCAAAATGTATGTCGAAGATCTCGATACATCTTGGTAACTCCTGGGTGGATTGCAAACGGCGTGTTGTGTGCCTCCATCATGATTTTATGCTTTAATTCAGGATCGTTAGGAACACAGAGTCGAGAGTTGACTCGAAGTATTCTTTTCTCGTCGATTCTTGCTTCGGGAATGACACCTTCTTGTACTTTCTTTATCATGTTTATCAGTTCCGGATCGGTAGCTTGAGCAGCTTTAATTTTATCGATTAAAATTGGTTCTACTCGCACGTGAGCAATCTTCGAGCGGGTCCCTGGTGTCTTTAGCTCTATCTCCATCTTTTGCAAGTCGTACAAAATACACTTTTGTGTTGTCAGCAGTGCACTTGTACTTGCATAAGATTTTCTGCTCAAAGCGTCAGCTACAACGTTCGCCTTTCCCGGGTGATACTGGATTGTGTGGTCATAATCCTTTAACAGCTCAAGCCAACGTCGTTGTCGCATGTTGAGTTCCTTCTGGGTGAAGAAATACTTGAGACTTTTATGATCCGTATAGATATCCATTTTTTCTCCGTACAAGTAGTGTCTCCAGATCTTTAACGCGAAAACGACTGCTGCCAACTCTAGATCATGAGTAGGATAATTTTTCTCATAATCTTTGAGTTGTCGAGAGGCGTAGGCTATAACCTTTCCATGTTGCATAAGGACACAGCCTAGACCTTTGCCAGAAGCATCGCTGTAGATAACAAATTCTCCTGATCCTGATGGTATGGTCAAAACAGGAGCTGAAACCAGTCTCTTCTTGAGTTCTTGGAAACTTTTCTCGCATTCCTCGCTCCATATGAATTTTGTGCTTTTCCGAGTAAGCTGCGTTAATGGAGTGGCGATTCGAGAAAATCCTTCTACGAATCTCCGATAATAACCAGCTAGACCCAGAAAACTTCGGACTTCGGTTACTGTTTTGGGTTGTTCCCAATTTAGTACCGTTTCAATCTTCGCAGGATCGACTGATATTCCTTGACTAGAAATCACATGCCCAAGAAACGCGACCTCCTCAAGCCAGAACTCACATTTCTTCAACTTGGCATATAATTTGTTTTCACGGAGCTTTTGTAGTATCAATCTCAGGTGTTGTTCATGATCCTCGCGACTCTTGGAGTATATGAGGATGTCATCAATAAAGACAACCACAAAATGATCCAAATATTCCTTGAATATCCGGTTCATCATGTCCATGAAAGCTGCAGGAGCATTAGTTAGTCCAAAAGGCATGACTAAGAACTCATAATGCCCATAACGAGTTCTGAAAGCAGTCTTTGGAATGTCCTCAGCTTTAACCTTTAACTGATGATATCCAGAACGGAGATCAATCTTTGAGAAATGTTGAGCGCCTTGCAATTGATCAAACATGTCATCAATCCGAGGTAACGGGTACCTGTTCTTGATGGTGACATGGTTCAATTCTCGGTAGTCAATGCACAATCTCATACCCCCGTCTTTCTTCTTCACAAAAAGGACAGGAGCACCCCAAGGTGATGCACTCGGACGAATGAAACCGGTATCCAACAATTCCTGTAGTTGGTTTTTTAACTCTTGAAGTTCAATGGGAGCCATTCGGTATGGAGCTTTGGAAATGGGCTTGGTACCGGGTTCAAGATCAATATAAAATTCAATTTCACGGTTTGGGGGTAAGCCATGAAGTTCTTCAGGAAAAACGTCAGGAAACTCATTAACAATGGGAATATCATTCAAGTTTGACGTATTTTTGTTCAAATCAGTGACATGAGCTAAAAAGGCTTGACATCCGTTTTTCAATAAACGAATGGCTTTATGGCTAGAAATAACAGTTATAGATTTCAATGGTTTAGTTGCTTGAATTTGCATGACAGGTTGATTAGGAATATGAAAACTAATAATCTTATGAAAACAATCAATTTTAGCATGATGGGTAGTTAACCAATCAATTCCTAAAATCACATCAAATTCATGCATCTCCAAAGAAATAAGGTCAACAGGTAATGTGAGGTTGTTGATTTGAACTAGGCAAGATTTATAGACAGTAGATGTAATGGTCATTTCTCCTAATGGGGTTTCAACTGATAAGTCAAAGTCCAAATTTTCAGGAGTTAAGTTTAAACGCTGAGCACATGCAGGTGAGATAAAAGAATGGGTAGAGCCAGTATCTAACAAAGCGTAGACTTCACGAGAATTTATGAATAGCTTACCGGTTATCACCTCATTCGGTTTCTTGACTGTTATCGTCAAATCGAATCCCGAATACTTCATTCGGATCTTCACGTATTTCAACCATGGGAATACCACTGAATAATTTTCTAGCAAACTGTTTCTCGGATTCATCAACTTCATCAGTAGTAAGGTACCAATGATTTCCATTAAAATAGTATTTTCGATAGACTGCAGTTTCCACGATAGTGACTAACTTAACCTGAATTCCTCTAAATTGTAACGCCCAAAAGTATAGAAACATCATTTTTAAATAATCTTTAAAATTATAGCTGGAACACCATAAATCCCAAAGACTAATATGAAAAGTCCATATATTCTGATCCTTTGTTATAGAGCATAACCAGGTGATATCACTCTCCCAATTAGTGAGTAAATTAAAGGCAATAATTTCCGCAAGTTCGTTACTTCCTTTAATTGCTTCTAAGAATGGATCTGGAACGACTGTAGCAGAGCTTTCACCTTCATCCTTACTGGATAGAACACGCATAATTTTTGCCTTAGGCAAATGATTCAACTCTGAGTTTGTAAGAAGATTATTCGTCGCCTCTTGTTTTGCAGCTACATTTGTTTCGGTAATTTCATAGTTAACCTCCTGATTTCCAGATGCCATAATTAACTGTGGTCACAAAATAAATGTTAGTTCAAATAAACTGACTCATCTCTTCATGTTCCTACATTCAAATCGATTCATTAGATAAAAAAAAAAAATCTAATTTAGGTAGGACACACTAGTGATTGATTCTATTCGTCTCTCCCCTCCTAGTTCTAACCCCATGTAAGACCCCGAAATTTATGAAATATAAAAATTAATTTTTCTTCATATATATTTTTCCTGAAACAGTAAGTGGTTAAATTAACGAAATTGAAAGTTAAGGATGTTATGTGTAAATTTTATTTTGACGGACAATATTCGTTTTGTCGGGGAATATTCGTTTTGTCGGGGAATATTCGGGCCGTACGACGGCGCCGAAATAACAAATTATTTGTGGACCCCACAACGGAATATTTGTCGGATATAGAAAACGACAGAAGTAACCTTTTTAATAAAAATAGTCAACGGTGTTAACTGTTAAAATACCGGTGATAAAAGAATAGTAGCATACGGTAATTTATGGTATTTTACTGTAGCATGCGGTACTCTACAGTAGCACACGGTATTGCACAGTGTCTCATATTATTGACACCGTAACTGTTACGCATCATTTCATCGATAATTGTCACTGCATAATATTTTATATTATCAATTCAATTATTGTTGCTACACAGTATTTTGCATTATTGATTTAATAATTGTCATTACACTGTATTTTATATCATTGAGTCAATAATTGTTGCTGCACTGTTTTTAAAATTATTGAACCTAATAATTGTCACAGTAGCAAATACACTATAATTTATATTATTAAATTAATAAAAATATGTAACGTGTTTCTTACATTATTGTGGTAATATTATTTTATATGTTGGACTCACAGGAAGAATAAATAGATAAATAAATAAATAAATAAAAAATAAAAAAAATTAATTTTACTATTTGAAATAGTGACGTGAATAGTGACGTGAATAGTAACGTGAATAGTAAGTGAATAGTAAGAAACATGTGGGACCCACTGTGGGGCCCACATGAAATGTGAGAAATGTGTTTTGGGAAATGGTTGGTGAAGGCTGCTACGCAGCCTTTGCTGAAGAAATTTTTTTTCTGTTCACCTACCACGCATAGTAACTTCTTTTCTCCTATAAATAGCTTGTTCAGCTGAATAGAAAAATCACACCTAAAACATAAAATTTTTCTATAAGAATTTTATGAGTTTTCTCTGAGAATAGTAAGGTTATTTTGAGAGTTTGAAAGCCAAAAGGAGTGCAGAAATTTTTCAAGTAAGTCTTTTATTAAAGAGTAGTAATTTTATAAATTCCTATTTTTCACGGTATTCACAAATCTTCCTTTAGAAGACTCTTCTTTGAGAAGATTCAATTTTAAAAGCTTTCTTTGGAAGATTTATTTTGGAATATTATTTTTAAAACTATTTTAAAGTTGGTATTTTATACTACAAAAATTATGTTAAATATATATAATTTTGATAGTTCATAATATATGAGTTATCATACACTTTGAAGTTTACATGTTGTAATTACTAATTTTATTATAAATATATAGGTTGATCAATCTCATTTAAATCAATATCCAGTCACGTGTTAAGGTAAGAAATGTCATTTTTTTCACTCTTAAATTTACTATGGTAAGAAATGTCATTTTTTTTCACTCTTAAATTTACTATGGTAAGAAATGTCATTTTTTTACACTCTTGAACTTGCTACGGTAAGGGATATTATTTTCTTTCATACTCCTGAATCGAAACTTATTATGGAACTATTGCTTCTATAATTCCTGAAAATATTATATGTTCCATAATAGTTGAACTTCATTATTTCAACTGAACCTTCCTATTTTCTGAATCTTTCTATTGAACTGTAACCGTTATTCTGAACTGAGAATCTTGAATAACATTTTTAAATTTCACTCCACATCATGTTGACAATTTGGACATTATTTGAATCTGCACAAAGTAAACTTCCGATACTTATTGTTTATCCTGTTTCTTCTGTTCATCAATTGTATCACTATTATTTGTACTAATCATCAAGAATCAAGCTGTTGTGAATATCTGTGGCCGGGGGCACAGATGTGATATATTTGTTGAACAGATGATAGGTTAAAGGCGATATATTAGGTTAAAGGCGATACATCTGTTCGGTGTCTTTTATGGCACGTGGTGAAAGTTCTCTTTGGCCCGTAGTGCATAGATGAACTGTTGTTTGGTATGATTATGACCAAAGGCTGAATCTGGTATAATCATGACCGTTGTTGTTATATTGAAAGTTCTCTTTGGCCCGTAGTGCATAGATGAACTGTTGTTTGGTATGATTATGACCAAAGGCTGAATCTGGTATAATCATGACCGTTGTTGTTATATTGAAAGTTCTCTTTGGCCCGTAGTGCATAGATGAACTGTTGTTTGGTATGATTATGACCAAAGGCTGAATCTGGTATAATCATGACCGCTGGTGCTATATTGAATGTTCTCTTTGGCCCGTAATGCATAGATGAACTGTTGATTTGCATGATTATGACCAGGAACTGTGAATTTGTATTATCTTGACTAATGGTATTTCAGATGATAAAAGTTGATGATGTTTTTACGAAAAAGAGAAGCGCGTGGACATTATAGTCTACATTATTCTTCTAATAGATTGCTCATTCCGCCGCTATTATTGATCTGAACATTGTTTAAGAATTTAACTGCAGTTTTTGATATACACCTTGTATTCTGTTGTATTCTATCAAGAACTCACCTGTTGAAGGCTAATGATAATTTATTCGTCATTATCTTAGTCATGATATTTCTTACTGGGCTATTTGAGCTCACCCTTTTGTTCCATTATTTTTCAACAGGATATGAGAACGTAGCTGGGTCTAGCCGGGGAATGGAGTGGGAGTCCGAGGGATATATATTATAGTCTTCACGTGTTGTAAAATAGTGTGGCAATAATAGTGAAGACTTAGTTGTGTATTATTATACACTGTATTGTTGTACGTTGTGCTTTGTTGTAATAATTTTGTTATAGTCTTTTGACGACTCAAGTTTGGGCTGTGTAGGCCTAGATTTGGGGGCGTCACAGTTGGCATCAGAGCTTAGGGATATGGTCTTTAATGGAGATCTGGGGTAGAACTAGGAGGGGAGAGACGAATATAATCAGTCACTAGTGTGTCCCACCTAAATTAGATTTTATTATCTAATGAGTTGATTTGAATATAGGGACATGAAGTGATGAGTCAGTTTGTTTGAACTAACAATTATTTTGTGACCACAGTTAAGTATGGCATCTGGAAATCAGGAGGATAACTTTGAAATGTCCGGTACGTCAATTTCGGGGACGAAATTTCATAAGGAGGGGAGGTTGTAAGACCCCGAAATTTATGAAATATAAAAATTAATTTTTCTTCATATATATTTTTCCTGAAACAGTAAGTGGTTAAATTAACGAAATTGAAAGTTAAGGATGTTATGTGTAAATTTTATTTTGACGGACAATATTCGTTTTGTCAGGGAATATTCGTTTTGTCGGGGAATATTCGGGCCGTACGACGGCGCCGAAATAACAAATTATTTGTGGACCCCACAACGGAATATTTGTCGGATATAGAAAACGACAGAAGTAACCTTTTTAATAAAAATAGTCAACGGTGTTAACTGTTAAAATACCGGTGATAAAAGAATAGTAGCATACGGTAATTTATGGTATTTTACTGTAGCATGCGGTACTCTACAGTAGCACACGGTATTGCACAGTGTCTCATATTATTGACACCGTAACTGTTACGCATCATTTCATCGATAATTGTCACTGCATAATATTTTATATTATCAATTCAATTATTGTTGCTACACAGTATTTTGCATTATTGATTTAATAATTGTCATTACACTGTATTTTATATCATTGAGTCAATAATTGTTGCTGCACTGTTTTTAAAATTATTGAACCTAATAATTGTCACAGTAGCAAATACACTATAATTTATATTATTAAATTAATAAAAATATGTAACGTGTTTCTTACATTATTGTGGTAATATTATTTTATATGTTGGACTCACAGGAAGAATAAATAAATAAATAAATAAATAAAAAAAAAATAAAAAAAATTAATTTTACTATTTGAAATAGTGACGTGAATAGTGACGTGAATAGTAACGTGAATAGTAAGTGAATAGTAAGAAACATGTGGGACCCACTGTGGGGCCCACATGAAATGTGAGAAATGTGTTTTGGGAAATGGTTGGTGAAGGCTGCTACGCAGCCTTTGCTGAAGAAATTTTTTTTTTGTTCACCTACCACGCATAGTAACTTCTTTTCTCCTATAAATAGCTTGTTCAGCTGAATAGAAAAATCACACCTAAAACATAAAATTTTTCTATAAGAATTTTATGAGTTTTCTCTGAGAATAGTAAGGTTATTTTGAGAGTTTGAAAGCCAAAAGGAGTGCAGAAATTTTTCAAGTAAGTCTTTTATTAAAGAGTAGTAATTTTATAAATTCCTATTTTTCACGGTATTCACAAATCTTCCTTTAGAAGACTCTTCTTTGAGAAGATTCAATTTTAAAAGCTTTCTTTGGAAGATTTATTTTGGAATATTATTTTTAAAACTATTTTAAAGTTGGTATTTTATACTACAAAAATTATGTTAAATATATATAATTTTGATAGTTCATAATATATGAGTTATCATACACTTTGAAGTTTACATGTTGTAATTACTAATTTTATTATAAATATATAGGTTGATCAATCTCATTTAAATCAATATCCAGTCACGTGTTAAGGTAAGAAATGTCATTTTTTTTCACTCTTAAATTTACTATGGTAAGAAATGTCATTTTTTTTCACTCTTAAATTTACTATGGTAAGAAATGTCATTTTTTTACACTCTTGAACTTGCTACGGTAAGGGATATTATTTTCTTTCATACTCCTGAATCGAAACTTATTATGGAACTATTGCTTCTATAATTCCTGAAAATATTATATGTTCCATAATAGTTGAACTTCATTATTTCAACTGAACCTTCCTATTTTCTGAATCTTTCTATTGAACTGTAACCGTTATTCTGAACTGAGAATCTTGAATAACATTTTTAAATTTCACTCCACATCATGTTGACAATTTGGACATTATTTGAATCTGCACAAAGTAAACTTCCGATACTTATTGTTTATCCTGTTTCTTCTGTTCATCAATTGTATCACTATTATTTGTACTAATCATCAAGAATCAAGCTGTTGTGAATATCTGTGGCCGGGGGCACAGATGTGATATATTTGTTGAACAGATGATAGGTTAAAGGCGATATATTAGGTTAAAGGCGATATATCTGTTCGGTGTCTTTTATGGCACGTGGTGAAAGTTCTCTTTGGCCCGTAGTGCATAGATGAACTGTTGTTTGGTATGATTATGACCAAAGGCTGAATCTGGTATAATCATGACCGTTGTTGTTATATTGAAAGTTCTCTTTGGCCCGTAGTGCATAGATGAACTGTTGTTTGGTATGATTATGACCAAAGGCTGAATCTGGTATAATCATGACCGTTGTTGTTATATTGAAAGTTCTCTTTGGCCCGTAGTGCATAGATGAACTGTTGTTTGGTATGATTATGACCAAAGGCTGAATCTGGTATAATCATGACCGCTGGTGCTATATTGAATGTTCTCTTTGGCCCGTAATGCATAGATGAACTGTTGATTTGCATGATTATGACCAGGAACTGTGAATTTGTATTATCTTGACTAATGGTATTTCAGATGATAAAAGTTGATGATGTTTTTACGAAAAAGAGAAGCGCGTGGACATTATAGTCTACATTATTCTTCTAATAGATTGCTCATTCCGCCGCTATTATTGATCTGAACATTGTTTAAGAATTTAACTGCAGTTTTTGATATACACCTTGTATTCTGTTGTATTCTATCAAGAACTCACCTGTTGAAGGCTAATGATAATTTATTCGTCATTATCTTAGTCATGATATTTCTTACTGGGCTATTTGAGCTCACCCTTTTGTTCCATTATTTTTCAACAGGATATGAGAACGTAGCTGGGTCTAGCCGGGGAATGGAGTGGGAGTCCGAGGGATATATATTATAGTCTTCACGTGTTGTAAAATAGTGTGGCAATAATAGTGAAGACTTAGTTGTGTATTATTATACACTGTATTGTTGTACGTTGTGCTTTGTTGTAATAATTTTGTTATAGTCTTTTGACGACTCAAGTTTGGGCTGTGTAGGCCTAGATTTGGGGGCGTCACACCCCAGATCTCCATTAAAGACCATATCCCTAAGCTCTGATGCCATCTGTGACGCCCCCAAATCTGGGCCCACACAGCCCAAACTTGAGTCGTCAAAAGACTACAACAAAATTTTTACAACAAAACACAACGTACAACAATACAGTGTATAATAATACACAACTAAGTCTTCACTATTATTGCCACACTATTTTACAAAACGTGAAGACTATGATAACTATTCCTCGGACCCTCACTCCATTTCCCGGCTAGACCCTGTTATGTTTTCATCTCCTGTTGAAAAACAATGGAACAAAAGAAAGGGTGAGCTCAAATAGCCCAGTAAAGAATATCATGACTAAGATAATGACGAATAAATTATCATTAGTCTTCAACAGTTGAGTTCTTGATAGAACATAATAGACTACAAGGTTTATATCAAAAACTGCAGTTAAATTCTTAAACAACGTTCAGATCAATAATAGCAGCGGAATGAGTAATCTATTAGAAGAATAATGCAGACTATAATGTCCACTCGGTTCTCTTTTTAGGAAAAACATCATCAACTTTTATCATCTGAAATATCATTAGTCAAGATAATACAAATTCACAGTTCCTGATCATAATCATGCACATCAACAGTTCATCTTTGTACTACGGGCCAAAGATATTCAATATAGCACCAACGGTCATGATTATACCAGATTCAGCCTTTGGTCATAATCATACCAAACAACAGTTCATCTTTGCACTACGGGCCAAAGAGAACATTCACCACGTGCCATAAAAGACACTGAACAGATGTATCGCCTTTAACCTATTATATCGCCTTTAACCTATCATCTGTTCAACAAATATATCACATCTGTGCCCCCGGCCACAGATATTCACAACAGCTTGATTTTTGGATGATTAGAATGATATAAATGATGAACAGAAGAAATAGGATAACAATAAGTATCGGAAGTTTACTTTGTACAGATTCAAATAATGTCCAAATTGTCAACATGATGTGGAGTGAAATTTAAAAATGATATTCAAGATCCACAGTTCAGAATAACGGTTACAATTCAATAGAAAGGTTCACGTAAATAGGAAGGTTCAGTTGAAATAATGAAGTTCAACTATTATGGAACATATAATATTTTCAGGAATTATAGAAGCAATAGTTCCATAATAAATTTCGATTTAGGAGTATGAAAGAAAATAATATCCCTTACCGTAGCAGGTTTGATTAACAAAAGGTGAAGGAAATTAATACAAAGGGTTATTCACCAACAGGCGGCAATCCGCTCCGTAAGGTTATTCCCACAATTTAATAGAATTTGAGTACAAAGAGTTATTCACCAAACAGGCGGCAATCCGCTCCGTAAGGTTATTCCCACAATTTAATAGAATTTGAGTACAAAGAGTTATTCACCAAACAGGCTGCAATCCGCTCCGTAAGGTTATTCTCAGAGATTAATAATGAATGAATACGAAAGGTTATTCACCAACAGACGGCAATCCGCTCCGTAAGGTTATTCCCACAATTTAATACATGGAAATAAAAGGCACGTCTTATGAGTAAGGAAGAAACAATATTATTATCGAGAATCAAATAATGATAATCCCTTACCATAGTATGTTTGAATAATGGAAGATGAAAAAGATGGTATCCCTTACCTCAACACGTGACTGGATATTGATTTAAATGAGGTTGATTAACTTGAACAGTACACGTATACTTATAGATCTTCACAAATACTCAAGATGACTTAAGCACACTTAGAGAGAACTTTCACAAGAAGTATTTAGAGAGAGAAAGAAAGAACAAGTAAGGAAGTTTATGAAAAATCCTTAAGTTAAGGCTTCTATTTATAGCCAAAAATCTTATCATTCATTTAATCTAAACCATTCATTTAAAGATCATCTTTTAATCTACACCATCCATTTCAAATATTATATTATCTTTAATCTACACCATTCATTTCATATCACCTAATAATCACCTAACTTTATATTATAAACAAATCAATTTAATTATTCAACAATAATTCACACTTTAATCTACACCATTCATTTCATATCACCTAATAATCACCTAACTTTGTATTATAAACAAATCAATTCAATTATTCAACAATAATTCACACTTTAATCTACACCATTCATTTCATATCACCTAATAATCACCTAACTTTATATTATAAACAAATAACTTTATCAATTCAATTATTATGACTAATTTTTATAAATACAGTATAGTTAGCTCTTAGATATCAAGTCAATAAATTAATGAAATACAACTGTTTAAATAACATCATAATAGAGATAACAATAATGTAAAATAAAGCATACGTTACTGTGTAATGACAATTATTGATTCAATAATGTGAATTACTGTGCATATGTTACTGTGACAATTATTAGGTTCAATAATTTTAAAAACAGTGCAACAACAATTATTGACTCAATGATATAAAATACAGTGTAATGACAATTATTAAATCAATAATGCAAAATACTGTGTAACAACAATTATTGAATTGATAATATAAAATATTATGCAGTGACAATTATCGATGAAATGATGCGTAACAGTTACGGTGTCAATTATCAGACCAAAAATATGAGACACTATGCAATACCGTGTGTTACTGTAGAGTACCGAGTGCTACAGAAAATACCAATAACTACCGTATGCTAGTATTCTTTTATCACCGGTATTTTAACAGTTCCGTTTACTATTTTTATTTAAAAAGGTTATTTATGTCGTTTTCTATATCCGACAAATATTCCGTTGTGGGGTCCACCAATAATTTGTTATTTCGGCGCCGTCGGACCAAACGAATATTCCCCGACCAAACGAATATTCCCCGACAAAGCGAATATTGTCCGACAAAATAAAATTTGCACATAACATCCTTAACTTTTAACTTTATCGATTTAACCACTTACTGTTTCAAAAAAATATATATATGAAGAAAAATTAAATTTTGTATTTCATAAAATTCGGGGTCTTACATTACCCCCAAACCGTGAAATTGAATTTTATATTGATCTTGAACCCGGTACCAAGCCCATTTCCAAAGCTCCATACCGAATGGCTCCCATTGAACTTCAAGAGTTAAAAAACCAACTACAGGAATTGTTGGATACCGGTTTCATTCGTCCGAGTGCATCACCTTGGGGTGCTCCTGTTCTATTTGTAAAGAAGAAAGACGGGAGTATGAGATTGTGCATTGACTACCGAGAATTGAACCATGTCACCATCAAAAACAGGTACCCGTTACCTCGGATTGATGACATGTTTGATCAATTGCAAGGCGCTCAACATTTCTCAAAGATTGATCTCCGTTCTGGATATCATCAGTTAAAGGTTAAAGCTGAGGACATTCCAAAGACTGCTTTCAGAACTCGTTATAGGCATTATGAGTTCTTAGTCATGCCTTTTGGACTAACTAATGCTCCTGCAGCTTTCATGGACATGATGAACCGGATATTCAAGGAACATTTGGATCATTTTGTGGTTGTCTTTATTGATGACATCCTCATATACTCCAAGAGTCGCGAGGATCATGAACAACACCTGAGATTGATACTCCAAAAGCTCCGTGAAAACAAATTATATGCCAAGTTGAAGAAATGTGAGTTCTGGCTTGAGGAGGTCACGTTTCTTGGGCATGTGATTTCTAGTCAAGGAATATCAGTCGATCCTGCGAAGATTGAAACGGTACTAAATTGGGAACAACCCAAGACAGTAACCGAAGTCCGAAGTTTTCTGGGTCTAGCTGGTTATTATCGGAAATTCGTAGAAGGATTTTCTCGAATCGCCACTCCATTAACGCAGCTTACTCGAAAAAGCACAAAATTCATATGGAGCGAGGAATGCGAGAAAAGTTTCCAAGAACTCAAGAGGAGACTGGTTTCAGCTCCTGTTCTGACCATACCATCAGGATCAGGAGAATTTGTTATCTACAGCGATGCTTCTGGCAAAGGTCTAGGCTGTGTCCTTATGCAACATGGAAAGGTTATAGCCTATGCCTCTCGACAACTCAAAGATTATGAGAAAAATTATCCTACTCATGATCTAGAGTTGGCAGCAGTCGTTTTCGCGTTGAAGATCTGGAGACACTACTTGTACGGAGAAAAAGTGGATATATATACGGATCATAAAAGTCTCAAGTATTTCTTCACCCAGAAGGAACTCAACATGCGACAACGACGTTGGCTTGAGCTGTTGAAGGATTATGACCACACAATCCAGTATCACCCAGGAAAGGCGAACGTTGTAGCTGACGCTTTGAGCAGAAAATCTTATGCGAGTACAAGTGCACTGCTGACAACACAAAAGTATATTTTGTACGACTTGCAAAAGATGGAGATAGATCTAAAGACACCAGGGACCCGCTCGAAGATTGCTCACGTGCGAGTAGAACCAGCTTTAATCGATAAAATTAAAGCTACTCAAGCTACCGATCCGGAATTGATAAACATGATAAAGAAAGTACAAGAAGGTGCCATTCCCGAAGCAAGAATCGACGAGAAAGGAATACTTCGAGTCAACTCTCGACTCTGTGTTCCTAACGATCCTGAATTAAAGCATAAAATTATGATGGAGGCACACAACACGCCGTTTGCAATCCACCCAGGGGGTACCAAGATGTATCGAGATCTTCGACATACATTTTGGTGGAACAATATGAAAAGGGAGATTGCAGAGTTTATCTCAAGGTGCCTAACTTGTCAACGTGTCAAGGCAGAGCATCAAGTACCTAAGGGTCCATTACAACCACTTGAGGTTCCCGAATGGAAGTGGGAACACATCAATATGGATTTCGTGACGGGTCTTCCCAAAGTTTCTCAAGGCTTAGATGCAATTTGGGTCATCGTAGATAGATTGACCAAATCTGCTCATTTCTTGCCTATACGAGAAAACTTTTCACTTGAACATCTTGCCGGTATGTACATAAATGAGATCGTGAGATTGCATGGCATGCCAGTTTCCATAGTTTCTGATCGAGATCCTAGATTCACTTCACGTTTTTGGATCAGTTTACAAAAAGCTATGGGCACTGAACTACGTTTTAGTTCTGCATACCATCCTCAAACGGACGGACAATCGGAAAGGACGATCCAGACCCTCGAAGATCTTTTGAGACTTTGTGTATTAGACTTCAAAGGAAGTTGGGATAAGTACTTGCCATTGGTGGAATTTTCTTACAACAACAGTTACCAAGCAAGCATAGGCATGGCTCCATTCGAGGCTTTGTATGGAAGGAAGTGTCGCTCTCCAATATGTTGGAATGAGGTAGGAGAAGCAAAATTGTTGGGACCCGAGTTGGTACGCTTGACGACCGAAAAGATCCAAATGATCCGACAACGAATACAGACCGCACAAGAATGACAAAAGAGTTATGCTGATCTTCATCGGAGAGACGAAAGCTTTAACATCGGAGATCATGTATTCTTACGTGTTTCTCCATGGAAAGGGGTTACGAGATTCGGAAAGAGAGGAAAGCTCAACCCTCGATTTATTGGCTCATTTGAAATCATCGATCGAATAGGAACTGTAGCCTACAGACTAGCCTTACCACCAAGTATGTCTCGCATCCATAACGTTTTTCACATATCTATGTTACGTAAATATGTGAAGGACCCAAACCACGTCATTGAGTTAGAACCAGACGTTATAGCAGAGGATTTAACATACGAGGAGGTACCTGTTAAGATCCTGGATAAGAAGGAGCAGATCCTACGCTCAAAGGTTATACCTCAAGTCAAGGTTTTATGGAGGAACCAAGATACTGAGGAAATGACCTGGGAGCTAGAATCTGAGATAAAATCTAAGTATCCTTACCTCTTCGATATGTCAGGTACGTCAATTTCGGGGACGAAATTTCATAAGGAGGGGAGGTTGTAAGACCCCGAATTTTATGAAATACAAAATTTAATTTTTCTTCATATATATTTTTTTGAAACAGTAAGTGGTTAAATCGATCAAGTTAAAAGTTAAGGATGTTATCTGCAAATTTTATTTTGTCGGACAATATTCGCTTTGTCGGGGAATATTCATTTGGTCGGGGAATATTCATGTCGTACGACGGTGCCGAAATAACAAATTATTGGTGGACCCCACAACGGAATATTTGTCGGATATAGAAAACGACAGAAATAACCTTTCGTATTCATTCATTATTAATCTCTGAGAATAACCTTACGGCGCGGATTATCGTCTGTTTGGTGAATAACTCTTTGTACTCAAATTCTATTAAATTATGGGAATAACCTTACGGCGCGGATTATCACCTGTTGGTGAATAACCTTTCGTATTCATTCATTATTAATCTCTGAGAATAACCTTACGGCGCGGATGACCGCCTGTTTGGTGAATAATTCTTTGTACTCAAATTGTGGGAATAACTTACGGCGCGGATTATCGCCTGTTGATGAATAACCCCTTTGTATTAATTTCCTTCACCTTTTGTTAATCAAACCTGCTACGGTAAGGGATATTATTTTCTTTCATACTCCTAAATCGAAATTTATTATGGAACTATTGCTTCTATAATTCCTGAAAATATTATATGTTCCATAATAGATGAACTTCATTATTTCAACTGAACCTTCCTATTTACGTGAACCTTTCTATTGAATTGTAACCGTTATTCTGAACTGTGGATCTTGAATATCATTTTTAAATTTCACTCCACATCATGTTGACAATTTGGACATTATTTGAATCTGCACAAAGTAAACTTCTGATACTTATTGTTTATCCTGTTTCTTCTGTTCATCATTTGTATCACTGTTATTTGTACTAATCATCAAGAATCAAGCTGTGGTGAATATTTGTGGCCGGGGGCACAGATGTGATATATTTGTTGAACAGATGATAGGTTAAAGGCGATATAATAGGTTAAAGGCGATACATCTGTTCGGTGTCTTTTATGGCACGTGGTGAATGTTCTCTTTGGCCCGTAGTGCAAAGATGAACTGTTGATTGGTATGATTATGACCAAAGGCTGAATCTGGTATAATCATGACCGTTGGTGCTATATTGAATATCTTTGGCCCGTAGTGCAAAGATGAACTGTTGATGTGCATGATTATGATCAGGAACTGTGAATTTATATTATCATGACTAATGGTATTTCAGATGATAAAAGTTGATGATGTTTTTACGAAAAAGAGAAGCGAGTGGACATTATAGTCTGCATTATTCTTCTAATAGATTGCTCATTCCGCTGTTATTATTGATCTAAACATTGTTTAAGAATTTAACTGCAGTTTTTGATATAAACCTTGTAGTCTATTGTATTCTATCAAGAACTCAACTGTTGAAGGCTAATGATAATTTATTCGTCATTATCTTAGTCATGATATTTCTTACTGGGCTATTTGAGCTCACCCTTTCTTTTGTTCCATTGTTTTTCAACAGGAGATGAAAACATAACAGAGTCTAGCCGGGGAATGGAGTGAGGGTCCGAGGAATAGTTATCATAGTCTTCACGTTTTGTAAAATAGTGTGGCAATAATAGTGAAGACTTAGTTGTGTATTATTATACACTGTATTGTTGTACGTTGTGCTTTGTTGTAATAATTTTGTTGTAGTCTTTTGACGACTCAAGTTTGGACTGTGTGGGCCCAGATTTGGGGGCGTCACACAAAGAGGATGATTTGGATATTGTTTTTATAAACTTGTGTTCACGAAAATAAGTTGCAAAAGAAAAAATAAATAAAGATAAAATTATGTGATAAATAAAATTATAAAAGAAAAAAATTCGTTAGAATATAAAAATGGAGGGAAAAAATCATAAATTGATTCTGGATCAAAAAATAGAGTGATAGAGAAAAAAAATAGGAAATGAGTGAAGAAAATGGTAAGAGAAAAAAAAGAGTGATAATCAAAATATTGTAAAAAAATAGGGAAAGAGAAATAATAATAAATATTAGGCATTTTTCATCTTTCAAATAGAGTAAAAAGTTTACTTAACTAAAATACCCCTATTAATTTTAATTTTTCAAAAAAGTTTACAACAATAATAATAAAGAGAGCTTCAATACATAAAAGACAAAATTGAAAAATCAAACTAAAATTAATCATTAATTATTGTTATTAATTAGAGACCTTAATATATGTACTTTTCTCCAAAAAAGTCTATTAAAATAGAATGGAAGGAGTAATAATGATACGGTAAATAAAATTATAATGATAAACTTAATTAAGAATATTGTGTCAATTTAGACTATTTTAAACCAAATGAGACTCATACTTTTAAGTTATGAGAGAAGTTAAAATTAATACTTTCTCCGTTCTAAATTATAGAATTATTATTAATTTTTTTAAAATTAATTTTAAATATTTTCAAACTCATAATTGACATGAATTCATTTAGTTTAAGTCAATACAATTATGAATATTATAAATTATTTAAAAATATTACTAGTTATAAGATTTATTATTTTTTTTATTTTAAATGAATCATGTCAATTTTAAATTTAAAAATATCTTAAATTAATTTTTAAAAAATTAATATTAATTTTATAATTCAAGACGAAAGGAGTACTTCATATGTTCTCTAGAAAGAGACCCATTTACAAAATTTGCGTAACGTACGAATGTTTTCTATTCGGTGATGTTTACCATAAGGCCTATTGAATGTTTAGTTTAGCAATAATGGTATACTAATGAAGTTGTGATGATAAATTTGAGAATACGATTATAAAAAGAAAATAGATTTTTTTATAAAATAAAAATAAATAAATGTATTTTTTTATTTTTTATTTGTAAGAGTATCACAGTGAGAATATTATGCAAAATTTGTTTATTAATTTTTAATGATGTTAATGTATTCTCACCAGATAAATAATTAATTAAGACTGCGGCAACTTGGAATGCTTTAATATTCCATTCTAGTTGCTGGTATTAGCCTATTAGGATGGAGAAACATGACCAACTCCGGTACTTTGCCTGGAAGTTAGCTGTTCCACCAGAGAGAGCGTAAAAAGAGTGCCATTTTTGGCATTATTAACTATTTAAACTTAACCAGTTATAGAGCTCTCTACCAAAGAAGCTGAAAAAACCCGCAAAGCTCTTTATTGCATTTTGTATACAAACAACCAAAAACAAAAAAATTGAACTGTGTCAGTTCAGTTGAAATATTTAATCAATAATTTTAGCTTCGGACTTTTTAATATTAAACTTCAATTAAAAACATATATATATGAAAAAATATTTATACACGGTTGTGTAGTATACAGTCGCCTATGACGATCATTTTTTGAACTACGGCCAAGATTCAACCGTTGTCATAGATATTTTTGGTCTATGGCGACTGTTCAACCGTCGCCGTAGTCCAAAAAAACTGTCGTCATAGACGACTATGCACTACACAATTGTGTATATACATATAGCCCTTTTATAATTTGCAACGGGGAGAGAATTATTATTAATTTAGCATCGGTCCTTGTTTGACCTTTAAACATTAGCTAATTATTTATTTATAATTAAACATATATATATATATATATATATATATATATATATATATATATATTACAAATTATAAAATCATTATTGATTTTTTAAAAATCAATTTGATACATTTTAAAATTTAAAATTGACATTACGCATTTAAATATTGAAATTAATAAACCTTATAACTAGTAGTACGTATTGTTTAGATAGTTTATGATATTTATAAGTGTACTGGCTTAAACTAAATAAATTTATGTCAATTTTAAATTTAAAAATAATTTTAAAAAAATTAATAATAATCTTATAACTTAGAACGGAAGAATATATTTTATGTTAATGTGCTTGAGTCCATGAATCCAAGTGAAACACTTAAAACTCGAAAGCATGCATGCAGGATTGAAGGAGTTTAAAGTATACGGAACTCTGATGAACAAGACTAAAACAACTTCTTTTCCTTGCCGTAAAAGCAACAAGCATCTTCTTCGCTCCTTTAATTTCCTCGTTCGCACTTCACATTTTATGGTTCATAAGGCATATATATATATATATATATATATATAATCCCCATGGACCATTGTGCAATTTTGTTTCTTTCTTATTTCGTTGGTGTTGTGACATACATTTGAAAAAGTAAATATAAATTTATACAACATAAATTTTATATATAATATAAAATTTAAGATATAAATAAATTCAAGATATCAAAATATCTATTAAAAAAATATTATATAACTCTCTTACAGGTTTGTTTTTCATAGCATTGTTCAACAGAAGATACTTTCTCGTAATAAAAGAAAAACATTATAATCTTCCTTTCTAAAACATACTAAAAACTGCCTAATGCACGAAACTAGCAGGGGGTAAGGTGTGCCCCTGAAATTAGTTATTCACCCTAAGAAATTCATACATTCACGTCTTAAAAAATTATTAAAAAATTTTTTTTTTAAGAGATGAAAAAAGAAAATCAAATTAGTTATACAAAATGTTTGATGTTCAAATAGTAAAATTTAAAGATTAAAATATTATAGTCAAATGGTAGAAGCATATCTCTTTACAGGTCACAAGTTAGAGTTTATTCGTAAGCAAGAAGACATAAATTCAACAGTTCAGCACGCGCTTCAAAAGATTATGTTTTCCTTAGGTTCTCCTAACTAGTTCTAAAAAAGAAAACAAAAAAAAAATCTAAAAGAAAAAAGCGAAAGAATAATTCGTTAATTATTTCCTGAATGTATCTAAAATTGTATAGTACTTTCTACCTCAGAATAAGAGTTTCATCTAAAAAAGCAATAGCATGGCTTTCTTAAAAAAATTATTGAGTTTTCGATGAACTGCACGTATGAATTTAAACAACAATAGGTGTCTAGTATATTGATAATAATGTAAAGTCTGCCTTGTTTAACTACTTCTTATTAATGTTACGTTTGGATTGAAAAAATAAAATAGATAAAAAAATAGAATAGAAAATGAAATGAAATAGAGTGTAAAATGATTTATTCCAATATTGCGGTTGGAATACGGAATAAAATTTATAAATTTAAGAGGGATAAAAATAATTCTTTTCATTCTAATAGAGCAGTCACGTATAATTTTTTTTATTCTATATAAATAAATTATTTCATTCTTATCTTTGTTCTGCCAATACAAACGTAATATAAATATAATCATTTCATTATTAAGTTTTTCATTTTAAAATAAGTATCCCATTCGAGATGTAAAAGGAGAAAGAATAAATAAAAGTGAAAATGATGTGGGAGCTTGGAGCCCATCATAATCTGGTTTTAATGCTTGAAAGCTTGGGAGGAGCACATGGGAAGTTAACTGTTTTGGCCCGGAACCTAGCTGCCCCACGAAATCGACAGATAGAGAGAGACTGCATTTTTAGGCATAAACTTTATTCAAAAATTCTCACCAGCGAAGCTGGAAAAAGAGCGAAACTGCAGTGGGTTACTGGCTTATCATTTTCATCTCTCTCCCACCAGGTGATCCATGCGTGTTGTGTGCATAAATTATAAAATTTAAAAGATTAAATAAAAAAATATATATATAAAAAAAAATTCTTAAAAATTAAAAGGCATTTTTTGAAGAAAACCCGCTTCAAGAATTTGTTTACGTGAAATCTGTCCCTCCGGCTTTACACGTTAGATACGGATACTAGTAGCTCCTACGTACAATATTACTCACGTGTTTGTATTGATTCTGTTGAACCAAATCAAAAATGTCACTGTACTAATAGTTGTCAAGTTTTAGAGTGAGTGGTAGACTAACACGCTCAAATTTAATGATTAAACATTAATATTATTTTCATAATGGTTTTTTTATGTAATTTTTAATTTTTTTTAAAAAAAATTCACAAATGTCTCTCACACTCTCACGTGATGGCAGAATTTGTAGAAACAATCGACCCATATTACTAATAATGTAATATATATATATATATATGCGCGTGTGTGTCTGTGTTTGTGTCAAGAGTCAATTCATATAATATGGTGGCTATAAGATCTTATATGGTCACAATATTATACACCGTTTATTATAATATTTAATTATCATAATTTAAAAATACAATTTGCAGTAGAAAATTTGCGTTGCGGACTGCAATACAATATTATATTTGCCTATCACAAAACAATATTGTATTGCGATAGAGAATTTTTTATTTTTTTTAAATCACGACTGTGGAAAATTTATAAATGAATTATGTAGATATGGTGGTCAAAAATAGACCCATACATCATTTATTATGAATTGGCTTTCATATATATAAGAAAAAAGAAAAATAATTAAAAATTATTATTAGATAATATATCTAAAAATATATAAAAACTAAATGTTCAGAGTTCAAACTAGGACTTTTGCCGATTCAACAATCAATTTTGGGTTTGTAAGTGGCAATCCTACGTATGGGGACACCCACAACCCTCAACCATCAAAATATACATGTATAGAACAAGTTTGAAGTTTATGAAACTGTAAACAAAGAAATTTTCTTTTTCGTGACGTAAAAGGCATAACCATCTTCTCCTTTCCTTTTCCTTTTCCTTATTTAAATTTTATAATTAATTTTGTAATTAGAAGGCAGCGGTTGTGATTCCCTTGACAAAATTTAAATATTTCCTTTATTTTGAAAAGAGAATTAAATCTCACTATTTTAACTTTCTAAAAAAATTTCACAATATTTTTAAATTCAAATTTAATATTACTTCATTTAGTTTTAATTAATATACTAGTGAATAAGGTTTGATTTTCGCATGGATTATAGGTGTTGGGTTACATATTCATTAGCGCAAATAGATTGTCTATATTGGGCCTTATCCCAACAACCCACTAGACCTAGTACACTCACATGAGAATTTTTAAGTTCGATAGGCTTGTGCTAGCCACATTGCCACTTAAGGTACTAACTAGTTATTATATTTAATATTAATTTGTATGATAATTGCCTTTTCTAATATGATCTCTATTACACAATTCCTATTAGGAATTGTTGTCCTATTGAGAATGTGTGACTACTATAAATACATGGAAAACAAAAGAGATACGATATATAATATTTTAACCTACTAAATACTTCTTTCCTCCATTGTTAACATATCTTGAAGCATGTACTTACTCTCACATTGAATGTATCTCCCGACAGTCCAAATCGTTAAGTACTTTATGATGACTTTTTTTGTGCAGGTTCACATCCAAGTCAATAGTTGAACGTGTGAACAAATTCAAGCGTTAACATTGACACTAGAAAGATAATATTCTAATATTTAGTAGAGTTTTCTTTCAATCACTCTTCGCAAGAAACTTCTATAACATCATTACTATCACCACAATAATTCCCATGAAGAAACATGTTTGTAGTCACGTTAACCAATATACACTAATAGACAACGTCATATTCGAGAAGTCCATGATAGAAGAAAGTTAGTACTCTATTATCTCTCTTCAAAGATTTTGATCTCACAATTGTCAAGAAGTGAAATAACTTATATTATCTCTCTTTTTGTAACTAGAATCGATGCATGGTTTAACTGACCACGATCCTACGATTGAAGGGGGGTAATGGAGCATGATTCCTTATACTCATGCGTGTGTGTTCTAGGAATTCCCCCCATTAAGCTGATGGAATCCCTTGATATTTTTACAAGATTGAGTAACTCAGACCGCGGGGTCTCATTTTTAAACTCAAAATTGGGCCTAGTTTGTCATTTGGGTCAAAGTCAACTTCTTAGAAGTTCACATGGATTAATTAGATACTCATCAGTCACACCTAAGAAAATCGCTCATTTTAAAAGGAATAATTGCATCGCTTCTAAATTGAGGGTGGTCCATTCAATCATAAATTAAATTTTCCTTCATTTGTGCTCTTCCTTCAGTTATGGTAGCCCTTCGGACTCCCAATACCTTTTCTTAATTATAACTATTATCTTCACTCGTGTTAGTCTTTCGGACTTTCGAAAACTTTTTCTAATGTTAGCCTTTGGTCCTAGAAACCTTCTGGGCTCCCGAAGCCTTTTTCATTAGCCCACTCTTAATTTGATTGCTTTCTTTTAAAAAAATAAAATGTATCACTTCCAATTAAGGATGAACCAATCTATTAAAATAATGGATTCCCTTTCACTTGGGCCTACCTTCATGTGACGCCCTCAAATCTGAGACGCCAAAAATACACAGTTTCTAATACAAACAGTACATAGAACAAAAATACAGAACTCAATAATACACAACTATATCTTCACTATTATTGCCACACTATATACAACATGTGAAGACTACTACAACTATCTCTCGGACTTTCACTCTATTCCCCTGCTAAATCCAACTATTATCTCATTTTCTGAAGAACAATGGAACAAAAAAGAAAGGGTGAGCTCAAATAGCCCAGTAAAAAATATCATGACTAAGATAACAATGAGTAAATTATCATTAGCCTTCAACAGTTGAGTTCTTGATAGAATCTGATAAGCAATAAGTTTTAGATCAATAATAGCAGCGGAATGAACAATCCATTAGAATAATCATGTAGACTATGATGTCCACTAGCTTCTCTTTTTTTAAAAAAAATATCATCAACTTTTATCATCTTAAACACCACTAGTCATGATAATATAAATTCACAGTTCCTGATCATAATCATGCAAGTCATGAAAGTAGTATGCCCTCAAGCCAATCACATTTGATATGATAAGCATATACTTTGTAATCTTGTTCATTAATTAATAAAAGAATCAAGACATTTCTTTATTCGTGATTAATTACTTGAATTAATCAAATGGATAAACCCATAGTTTTCGAGCAATGTTTTTAAAACCATGATGAGGATCATGCTAATGAGATCTAAATTCAAGATAGCTCAAAACTAAAATTGTTCCTAATCGTTGGATCACTAAAAAGGGGGATTAGTAGATCCGAATAGATTGGTACATACTATGTTTGCTCTTATGAAGAGGATGATTGATCTCATAATCATTTGTGTAGAGACACTAAAACAAGTATGTAGGTGCTTATTAAAGAATAAGTTCACTGAACGTGACTCGCTCAAGGAACACCTAATGGAGTTTTACTTGTTTGTCAATAGGAGTTCCTTATGTGATAGTCGTACAAGTGATCCTTGGACTTGAGATCATCATAGTATCTTGTGTGTACTAAGTTATACTTTGACATATTCCTTAAGACCTATTGGTATATCAAAGGATATGCTTGGGTATAATAAGGTACACATGGAGATAGGTGAATGATCAACAAAGGATCTACCATTTCCAGTAAAGGGAGAGAATTTCCTATGCGATTCAATAAGTGACAACTCAGAAATCCCTGGCCAGGGTTGAATGGAATTAGAAAGGAGTTTCTAATTTACATTAACTAGAGTTGTGTATTTGTGAATTGAAATGCATATGATCAAATAAATAAGACTTGACAGAAATTTCGTATCTTATATTTGATTGGGACATTGTATGGTAGAATGATTGAATTGTACGGTAACTATTTGCTGAAAGGTTCTTTTACGATCAAATGTTGAAATCTGTATTATCTGGAAAGTCGACTAATCGTTAAGGGAGCTTACCCTTATTGTGGAATAATTATTTATTCTGAATTAAAGAGTTAATTCGTAATAAATGAATTAGAATTGTTCTAATTTATTTATTATACAACCGGTTTAATATGGAGAACCTAAAGGGTCACACCGCAAAAGAGTAATATTTATTTTAGAAATGGATGGCATAATCGTAATAATAAATTAAGTATATTTAATTTATACTATGGTGATATAATAAATTAAATAGCTTAATATTTATAGTTTAGTATTTTAGAAATACTAATTATAAATTAATAAGAGAAGTCTTATTATTATTATTATTATTATTATTATTATTATTATTATTATTATTATTATTATTATTACTAGTATTATTATTTAGTTCTTAAATGGTTTAGGAATTAATTAATAAGTAGTAGTATTATTGTAAATAATTAAGTTCCTAAATAGTTTAGGAATTGTAATTATAATAATTAATTAAGTTACTAAATGGTTTAGTAATTAATTAATAAAAAGTACTCTCATTATTAAATAATTAGATTCCTTAATGGTTTAGCAATTGTAATTAATTAATTTAGTTCTTAATTAAATTAAAACCCTAATCCTAAATAGTTTAGGAGGGTTGACTATATCTATAAATAAGAGGAGTCTTATCATAGATCAATGTTACACACTCTTTCATTAGAGAGAGAGAGAGTACTCTATAATTCTCTAGATCTAAGGAGTTAGAGAGAGAGAGAGAATTAGGGTTAGCCACCCATGGTTTGGAGAAACCAAGATCCACTTCTTTAATTCATAGATCTCTTGGTGGATCACCTCTAGAGGCTTCACACTTGGGGAGCTAACATTGATCCGTGAAATCTAATCGGTGAATTTGAAGAAGAACATGAAGGATTAAAGGGAAATGAACTTGTACCCGTGGAAGCTTGGTTCTACAAAGGTATAAATTCTTTTATCCTTTCCTCAATTAATAATAGTCGCATAAGAAAGATTCGGGTTATTTGTTTGTACAAAAATTTTAAAATCTGATTTTCTTGCTTCCGTTGCGCTTATATAATTTGATTATATGTATGCCATATTTTTTGTAAAACAACAGTGGTATCAGAGCCAAACTTATGTGAATTATTAATTGTTTTAATTTCATATATGTATGAGTATGTGTTTAGAACAATTTATTGGGCATAATTTGTTGTATAGAATCATGAGTTTTGAAAATCAATTGCAAAAATCGTGTTTTGAAAAGAAAAAAAAAGTTTTTTTTTAAATTTTTCGCGAAACTGCAACAGTGCTGGAATAGTGATGCTACAGTGCCAACGCGCGCAATACACGAAGATGGAAACAGGCGCGCAATGCGTGAACACAGGCGAGGCGTGCAAGGCGCGGGAAGCTGGTTGCGCGCAATGCGCGGGCTTCTGGCGCGGTGCATTTTCGTAATATTGCAACTTTCGATTTTTTTAATTATTTTTGTATTTTTAAGGAGATTTTAAAATTAAAAAAAATGTTTATTTTTTGTACTTTTTAAAAATCCAAAAAATACAAAAATATAATAAAAACAAATAGTTTATTTTTACATGATTTTATAATTAAAATAAATGGTTTATTTTAAATATGAAATTGGATTTCATTCAACTTTAAATTGCCCATTAAATGGTATTAATACATATATTGAATGTTTCATTTAATTCATGAGATGAATATTATTTATTAATATATATGTTGATATATATATGATAATAAATGGGATTGATTATGGACTATTGACCAATATGATTGAATTTAATTTTAATTAAATGCATGAATGAATGAGTTTTAATAAATGGGGTCTGCGTACCTCATCTTTCTAATTTTTCTTATGTATAATTCTATCTCCCTCCTATGTACTTCTCCTTGACTGTTGATCAAGATTTCTATTTATTGTAAATAATTTGTAATAGGATTAGTTAGAATTATTTTGAAGAATTGGAGCAAAGAAGTAAGGAGCGCATAAAGACTCGTTTGTAATGGAGCCCGGATTTAGATGCAATAGTTACATTTAATTTAATTTATTCTTGCACCCTAGGTTTGACCAATTGATTTACTTGGTGGCTCAAATAAATCAAACTAGAATAAAAGTCCATAATCAATCCAAGTAGAATATAGTATTCTATATGTACATGCTTATTTATATATGTTAGTTACTAGAGGCACACAAGTGATCTAGAAGGGGGGGGGGGGGGTTGAATAGATCTTTTAGAAATTTTTACTTTAAGAATTCATTACCAAGTAATACATCTACTCGAGATTTGTTTGCACAGCGGAATATTAGTTTGAAAACACCCCTTAAAGATTTGTAAAACTTCTCCGTTGAGTTAAGACTATATTGGAGAAAGCCACTTGTTAGGTAAATCAATTAACAGTCATATGTATATATATATATATATAAGACAGAATGTAAATGACTGAAAGTAAATAACACCCGAGAGTTTTAAGTGGTTCGGAGACTGAATAACTCCTACTCCACTCTTCTACTACAACGAGTAGGAAATCCACTACGGATGGTTCATACGGAACCCTTCAAGCTCATTAGCCTGGAAACTCTGGTTCACTAAGAACCCTTCAAACCCAGCAGGTTTGGTTAGTTTAGTCACAAAGACAAGGACATTACTGCCCTCTTCAAGTCCAGCAGACTTGGCTCCTTTAGTCATTATGACAAGGACAACTGCCCTCTTCAAGTACAACAGACTTGGCTCCCTGCTTGTTGATAGATAATGGAGTTGCTACTGAGTTGTACTTTAAGTCCTATTGTCTTTAAACACTCAGTAGCAGGGTGTGATCATTCCTGGGATAATATTGAATTCGGCAATGATGTTTGACTTCTTTATATGCTCAATATCTTCTTGTGATCACCCATTGTGCTGCTAGGCTTTTGTACTTCACATCCTTTGGTACTTGATAACTTCTCGAGATGAACTCCTGAGATGACTGTGATGCTCCTTTCTTTTGGTACTCAGTTGTTCCTTCTTATCATAGACAGATTGTAGCTTCTCGAGATGGGCTTCTAAGATGATTGTGATGCTCCTTCCTTTTGGTACTCAGTTGCTACCATGTATGTATCAAGTTGGCGTTTAAGCTTCTCTCTTCCATGTGCCTAGCAGCTCTAAACACTTCTTTTGTAATAGAGTTATTTATCTCTATGTCTCTCTCAATTCAGTGTTAGTGTTTTGATGGATCGTAGAGTCCTTCAGCATATTCATTTTCTGTTCCACTCTACGATCGGTTGTTGTCTACCATCATCTCTCTCGTATATTCATCAACAACTACTTTTCTGTTTGTTATGTAAGCCTTTATATCTCTGAGCATATTTTACCGTTGAAATAAATCCCGTTGATTTCCTTTGGCTTTGTACAGATCTTTTGTAAGACCCCGAATTTTATGAAATACAAAATTTAATTTTTCTTCATATATATTTTTTTTGAAACAGTAAGTGGTTAAATTAACAAAATTGAAAGTTAAGGATGTTATGTGCAAATTTTATTTTGTCGGACAATATTCGCTTTGTCGGGGAATATTCGTTTGGTCGGGGAATATTCGTGCCGTACGACGGCGCCGAAATAATAAATTATTGGTGGACCCCACAACGGAATATTTGTCGGATATAGAAAACGACAGAAGTAACCTTTTTAAATAAAAATAGTCAACGGAACTGTTAAAATACCGGTGATAAAAGAATAGTAGCATACGGTAGTTTATGGTATTTTCTGTAGCACACGGTACTCTACAGTAACACACGGTATTGCATAGTGTCTCATATTATTGGTCTGATAATTGACACCGTAACTGTTACGCATCATTTCATCGATAATTGTCACTGCATAATATTTTATATTATCAATTCAATAATTGTTGTTACACAGTATTTTGCATTATTGATTTAATAATTGTCATTACACTGTATTTTATATCATTGAGTCAATAATTGTTGTTGCACTGTTTTTAAAATTATTGAACCTAATAATTGTCACAGTAACATATGCACAGTAATTCACATTATTGATTCAATAATGTGAATTACACAGTAACGTATGCTTTATTTTACATTATTGTTATCTCTATTATGATGTTATTTAAACAGTTGTATTTCATTAATTTATTGACTTGATATCTAAGAGCTAACTATACTGTATTTATAACAATTAGTCATAATAATTGAATTGATAAAGTTATTTGTTTATAATATAAAGTTAGGTGATTATTAGGTGATATGAAATGAATGGTGTAGATTAAAGTGTGAATTATTGTTGAATAATTGAATTGATTTGTTTATAATATAAAGTTAGGTGATTATTAGGTGATATGAAATGAATGGTGTAGATTAAAGGGTGAATTATTGTTGAATAATTAAATTGATTTGTTTATAATATAAAGTTAGGTGATTATTAGGTGATATGAAATGAATGGTGTAGATTAAAGATAATATAATATTTGAAATGGATGGTGTAGATTAAAAGGTGATCTTTAAATGAATGGTTTAGATTAAATGAATGATAAGATTTTTGGCTATAAATAGAAGCCTTAACTTAAGGATTTTTCATAAACTTCCTTACTTGTTCTTTCTTTCTCTCTCTAAATACTTCTTGTGAAAGTTATCTCTAAGTGTGCTTAAGTCATCTTGAGTATTTGTGAAGATCTATAAGTATACGTGTACTGTTCAAGTTAATCAACCTCATTTAAATCAATATCCAGTCACGTGTTACGGTAAGGGATACCATCTTTTTCATCTTCCATTATTCAAACATACTATGGTAAGGGATTATCATTATTTGATTCTCGATAATAATATTGTTTCTTCCTTACTCATAAAACGTGCCTTTTATTTCCATGTATTAAATTGTGGGAATAACCTTACGGAGCGGATTGCCGCCTGTTGGTGAATAACCTTTCGTATTCATTCATTATTAATCTCTGAGAATAACCTTACGGAGCGGATTGCCGCCTGTTTGGTGAATAACTCTTTGTACTCAAATTCTATTAAATTGTGGGAATAACCTTACGGAGCGGATTGCCGCCTGTTGGTGAATAACCCTTTGTATTAATTTCCTTCACCTTTTGTTAATCAAACCTGCTACGGTAAGGGATATTATTTTCTTTCATACTCCTAAATAGAAATTTATTATGGAACTATTGCTTCTATAATTCCTGAAAATATTATATGTTCCATAATAGTTGAACTTCATTATTTCAACTGAACCTTCCTATTTACGTGAACCTTTCTATTGAATTGTAACCGTTATTCTGAACTGTGGATCTTGAATTTCACTCCACATCATGTTGACAATTTGGACATTATTTGAATCTGTACAAAGTAAACTTCCGATACTTATTGTTATCCTATTTCTTCTGTTCATCATTTATATCATTCTAATCATCCAAAAATTAAGCTGTTGTGAATATCTGTGGCCGGGGGCACAGATGTGATATATTTGTTGAACAGATGATAGGTTAAAGGCGATATAATAGGTTAAAGGCGATACATCTGTTCGGTGTCTTTTATGGCACGTGGTGAATGTTCTCTTTGGCCCGTAGTGCAAAGATGAACTGTTGTTTGGTATGATTATGACCAAAGGCTGAATCTGGTATAATCATGACCGTTGGTGTTATATTGAATGTCTTTGGCCCGTAGTGCAAAGATGAACTGTTGATCTGCATGATTATGATCAGGAACTGTGAATTTGTATTATCTTGACTAATGATATTTCAGATGATAAAAGTTGATGATGTTTTTCCTAAAAAGAGAACCGAGTGGACATTATAGTCTGCATTATTCTTCTAATAGATTACTCATTCCGCTGCTATTATTGATCTGAACGTTGTTTAAGAATTTAACTGCAGTTTTTGATATAAACCTTGTAGTCTATTGTATTCTATCAAGAACTCAGCTGTTGAAGACTAATGATAATGTATTCGTCATTATCTTAGTCATGATATTCTTTACTGGGCTATTTGAGCTCACCCTTTCTTTTGTTCCATTGTTTTTCAACAGGAGATGAAAACATAACAGGGTCTAGCCGGGGAATGGAGTGAGGGTCCGAGGAATAGTTATCATAGTCTTCACGTTTTGTAAAATAGTGTGGCAATAATAGTGAAGACTTAGTTGTGTATTATTATACACTGTATTGTTGTACGTTGTGCTTTGTTGTAATAATTTTGTTGTAGTATTTTGACGACTCAAGTTTGGGCTGTGTGGGCCCAGATTTGGGGGCGTCACAGTTGGCATCAGAGCTTAGGGATATGGTCTTTAATGGAGATCTGGGGTAGAACTAGGAGGGGAGAGACGAATAGAATCAGTCACTAGTGTGTCCTACCTAAAATAGATTTTATTATCTAATGAGTCGATTTGAATGTAGGAACATGAAGTGATGAGTCAGTTTATTTGAACTAACATTTATTTTGTGACCACAGTTTAGTATGGCATCTGGAAATCAAGAGGTTAACTATGGAATGCCTGAAGCAAATGTAGCCGAGAATCAAGAGGCCCCAAACAATCCTCCTGCCAACTCAGGAAATAATGTTCCTGATAACATGATGAACGATGGATTCTTTAGGAATTTCATGCAGTTCATACAGAATCAAGGAAGAGGAAATCCAGTCAATAATAACGGTAGAAACGCTGGCAATTTGAGGATGGTCACTGTTAAGCAATTTAAAGAATTAGGACCACCTGAATTCCACGGGAAGCCTGACCCACTCAAAGCGGAGGCATGGCTAAAGCAGACGACAAAAATACTTGATGTCTTACAATGCGCTGATGATCAGAAGGTGCCATTTGCCACTTTTATGTTACGAGGTGAGGCGGACCATTGGTGGGAAGCGGTAAAACGTATCCAACCTTCAACACTCGAAATGTCTTGGACAGAATTCGAAGAACTGTTTAACGAGAAGTATTTCCCAGAAAGCATCCGCCATATGAAAGAGGTGGAATTCATTAAGCTGGAGCAGGGAAACATGACAGTTTCCCAATATGAAGCCAAGTTTGCCGAGTTATCTCGCTTTGCCACCCATCTTGTGGATGACGAAGCACGAATGAGTCGGATGTTCCTAAGAGGTTTGAGATTCAAAATTCGTCAACAACTTAGCTCTCATAAATTTAGTTTGTATTCAGATGTTGTAGATAGGGCTCAAAGGGTGGAGCAAACAGATGAAACATTGCAGCCAAGAGTTAATGATCAGCATAGAGAAAGGAGTGACAACAACCACAGGAACGAGAACCATCGAGGAGGTAACCAACACTTCGGTGGTAATTCCATACCAAATAACAGAAGAGGAGAATCTAGTGGGGACAATTTCAAAAGAAAGAGATTCCATAATAATTATGGAAGGGCACCAGCACCAGTACCAACACCAGCACCGACCCCAGTTTCAAGGGGAGAAGATCGACCACCAGTGAGATGCTATAGGTGTGGTCAGGAAGGTCACATCAGCCCAAACTGTACACTGCAGTCCAAAAAGTGCTACAGTTGTGGGAAAGAGGGTCATCTTGCGCGGTTCTGTCCTGCCACAAAATCAAGTCCAGCTGCAATGATGATACCAAAAGCTAGCGCGGATAAGGGAAAATCTGTAGTTCAAGGGAGAGCTTTTGTTGTGACATCCCAAATGGCGCGAAACTCGAACGAGGTGATAACCGGTAAGCTATTCATAAATTCTCGTGAAGTCTACGCTTTGTTAGATACTGGCTCTACCCATTCTTTTATCTCACCTGCATGTGCTCAGCGTTTAAACTTAACTCCTGAAAACTTGAACTTTGACTTATCAGTTGAAACCCCATTAGGAGAAATGACCATTACATCTACTGTCTATAAATCTTGCCTAGTTCAAATCAACAACCTCACATTATCTGTTGACCTTATTTCTTTGGAGATGCGTGAATTTGATGTGATTTTAGGAATTGATTGGTTGACTACCCATCATGCTAAAATTGATTGTTTTCATAAGATTATTAGTTTTCATATTCCTAATCAACCTGTCATGCAAATTCAAGCAACTAAACCATTGAAATCTATAACTGTTATTTCTAGCCATAAAGCCATTCGTTTATTGAAAAACGGATGTCAAGCCTTTTTAGCTCATGTCACTGATTTGAACAAAAATACGTCAAACTTGAATGATATTCCCATTGTTAATGAGTTTCCTGACGTTTTTCCTGAAGAACTTCCTGGCTTACCCCCAAACCGTGAAATTGATTTTTATATTGATCTTGAACCCGGTACCAAGCCCATTTCCAAAGCTCCCTACCGAATGGCTCCCATTGAACTTCAAGAGTTAAAAGTCCAACTACAGGAATTGTTGGATACCGGTTTCATTCGTCCGAGTGCATCACCTTGGGGTGCTCCTGTTCTATTTGTGAAGAAGAAAGACGGGAGTATGAGATTGTGCATTGACTACCGAGAATTGAACCATGTCACCATCAAGAACAGGTACCCGTTACCTCGGATTGATGACATGTTTGATCAATTGCAAGGCGCTCAACATTTCTCAAAGATTGATCTCCGTTCTGGATATCATCAGTTAAAGGTTAAAGCTGAGGACATTCCAAAGACTGCTTTCAGAACTCGTTATGGGCATTATGAGTTCTTAGTCATGCCTTTTGGACTAACTAATGCTCCTGCAGCTTTCATGGACATGATGAACCGGATATTCAAGGAACATTTGGATCATTTTGTGGTTGTCTTTATTGATGACATCCTCATATACTCCAAGAGTCGCGAGGATCATGAACAACACCTGAGATTGATACTACAAAAGCTCCGTGAAAACAAATTATATGCCAAGTTGAAGAAATGTGAGTTCTGGCTTGAGGAGGTCGCGTTTCTTGGGCATGTGATTTCTAGTCAAGGAATATCAGTCGATCCTGCGAAGATTGAAACGGTACTATATTGGGAACAACCCAAAATAGTAACCGAAGTCCGAAGTTTTCTGGGTCTAGCTGGTTATTATCGGAGATTCGTAGAAGGATTTTCTCGAATCGCCACTCCATTAACGCAGCTTACTCGGAAAAGAACAAAATTCATATGGAGCGAGGAATGCGAGAAAAGTTTCCAAGAACTCAAGAAGAGACTGGTTTCAGCTCCTGTTCTGACCATACCATCAGGATCAGGAGAATTTGTTATCTACAGCGATGCTTCTGGCAAAGGTCTAGGTTGTGTCCTTATGCAACATGGAAAGGTTATAGCCTACGCCTCTCGACAACTCAAAGATTATGAGAAAAATTATCCTACTCATGATCTAGAGTTGGCAGCAGTCGTTTTCGCGTTGAAGATCTGGAGACACTACTTGTACGGAGAAAAAGTGGATATCTATACGGATCATAAAAGTCTCAAGTATTTCTTCACCCAGAAGGAACTCAACATGCGACAACGACGTTGGCTTGAGCTGTTAAAGGATTATGACCACACAATCCAGTATCACCCGGGAAAGGCGAACGTTGTAGCTGACGCTTTGAGCAGAAAATCTTATGCAAGTACAAGTGCACTGCTGACAACACAAAAGTGTATTTTGTACGACTTGCAAAAGATGGAGATAGAGCTAAAGACACCAGGGACCCGCTCGAAGATTGCTCACGTGCGAGTAGAACCAACTTTAATCGATAAAATTAAAGCTGCTCAAGCTACCGATCCGGAACTGATAAACATGATAAAGAAAGTACAAGAAGGTGTCATTCCCGAAGCAAGAATCGACGAGAAAGGAATACTTCGAGTCAACTCTCGACTCTGTGTTCCTAACGATCCTGAATTAAAGCATAAAATCATGATGGAGGCACACAACACGCCGTTTGCAATCCACCCAGGAGGTACCAAGATGTATCGAGATCTTCGACATACATTTTGGTGGAACAATATGAAAAGAGAGATTGCGGAGTTTATCTCAAGGTGCCTAACTTGTCAACGTGTCAAGACAGAGCATCAAGTTCCTAAAGGTCCATTACAATCACTTGAAGTTCCCGAATGGAAGTGGGAACACATCAATATGGACTTCGTGACGGGTCTTCCAAAAGTTTCTCAAGGCTTAGATGCAATTTGGGTGATCGTAGATAGATTGACCAAATCTGCTCATTTCTTGCCTATACGAGAAAACTTTTCACTTGAACGTCTTGCCGGTATGTACATAAATGAGATCGTGAGATTGCATGGCATGCCAGTTTCCATAGTTTCTGATCGAGATCCTAGATTCACTTCACGCTTTTGGATCAGTCTACAAAAAGCTATGGGCACTGAACTACGTTTTAGTTCTGCATACCATCCTCAAACGGACGGACAATCGGAAAGGACGATCCAGACCCTCGAAGATCTTTTGAGACTTTGTGTATTAGACTTCAAAGGAAGTTGGGATAAGTACTTGCCATTGGTGGAATTTTCTTACAACAACAGTTACCAAGCAAGCATAGGCATGGCTCCATTCGAGGCTTTGTATGGAAGGAAGTGTCGCTCTCCAATATGTTGGAATGAGGTAGGAGAAGCAAAATTGTTGGGACCCGAGTTGGTACGCTTGACGACTGAAAAGATCCAAATGATCCGACAACGAATACAGACCGCACAAGAACGACAAAAGAGTTATGCTGATCTTCATCGGAGAGACGAAAGTTTCAACGTCGGAGATCATGTATTCTTACGTGTTTCTCCATGGAAAGGGGTTACGAGATTCGGAAAGAGAGGAAAGCTCAACCCTCGATTTATTGGCCCATTTGAAATCCTCGATCGAATAGGAACCGTAGCCTACAGACTAGCCCTACCACCAAGTATGTCTCGCATCCATAACGTTTTTCACATATCTATGTTACGTAAATATGTGAAGGACCCAAACCACGTCATTGAGTTAGAACCAGACGTTATAGCAGAGGATTTAACATACGAGGAGGTACCTGTTAAGATCCTGGATAAGAAGGAGCAGATCCTACGCTCAAAGGTTATACCTCAAGTTAAGGTTTTATGGAGGAACCAAGATACTGAGGAAATGACCTGGGAGCTAGAATCTGAGATGAAATCTAAGTATCCTTACCTCTTCGATATATCAGGTACGTCAATTTCGGGGACGAAATTTCATAAGGAGGGGAGGTTGTAAGACCCCGAATTTTATGAAATACAAAATTTAATTTTTCTTCATATATATTTTTTTTGAAACAGTAAGTGGTTAAATTAACAAAATTGAAAGTTAAGGATGTTATGTGCAAATTTTATTTTGTCGGACAATATTCGCTTTGTCGGGGAATATTCGTTTGGTCGGGGAATATTCGTGCCGTACGACGGCGCCGAAATAATAAATTATTAGTGGACCCCACAACGGAATATTTGTCGGATATAGAAAACGACAGAAGTAACCTTTTTAAATAAAAATAGTCAACGGAACTGTTAAAATACCGGTGATAAAAGAATAGTAGCATACGGTAGTTTATGGTATTTTCTGTAGCACACGGTACTCTACAGTAACACACGGTATTGCATAGTGTCTCATATTATTGGTCTGATAATTGACACCGTAACTGTTACGCATCATTTCATCGATAATTGTCACTGCATAATATTTTATATTATCAATTCAATAATTGTTGTTACACAGTATTTTGCATTATTGATTTAATAATTGTCATTACACTGTATTTTATATCATTGAGTCAATAATTGTTGTTGCACTGTTTTTAAAATTATTGAACCTAATAATTGTCACAGTAACATATGCACAGTAATTCACATTATTGAATCAATAATTGTCATTACACAGTAACGTATGCTTTATTTTACATTATTGTTATCTCTATTATGATGTTATTTAAACAGTTGTATTTCATTAATTTATTGACTTGATATCTAAGAGCTAACTATACTGTATTTATAACAATTAGTCATAATAATTGAATTGATAAAGTTATTTGTTTATAATATAAAGTTAGGTGATTATTAGGTGATATGAAATGAATGGTGTAGATTAAAGTGTGAATTATTGTTGAATAATTGAATTGATTTGTTTATAATATAAAGTTAGGTGATTATTAGGTGATATGAAATGAATGGTGTAGATTAAAGTGTGAATTATTGTTGAATAATTAAATTGATTTGTTTATAATATAAAGTTAGGTGATTATTAGGTGATATGAAATGAATGGTGTAGATTAAAGATAATATAATATTTGAAATGGATGGTGTAGATTAAAAGGTGATCTTTAAATGAATGGTTTAGATTAAATGAATGATAAGATTTTTGGCTATAAATAGAAGCCTTAACTTAAGGATTTTTCATAAACTTCCTTACTTGTTCTTTCTTTCTCTCTCTAAATACTTCTTGTGAAAGTTATCTCTAAGTGTGCTTAAGTCATCTTGAGTATTTGTGAAGATCTATAAGTATACGTGTACTGTTCAAGTTAATCAACCTCATTTAAATCAATATCCAGTCACGTGTTACGGTAAGGGATACCATCTTTTTCATCTTCCATTATTCAAACGTACTATGGTAAGGGATTATCATTATTTGATTCTCGATAATAATATTGTTTCTTCCTTACTCATAAGACGTGCCTTTTATTTCCATGTATTAAATTGTGGGAATAACCTTACGGAGCGGATTGCCGCCTGTTGGTGAATAACCTTTCGTATTCATTCATTATTAATCTCTGAGAATAACCTTACGGAGCGGATTGCCGCCTGTTTGGTGAATAACTCTTTGTACTCAAATTCTATTAAATTGTGGGAATAACCTTACGGAGCGGATTGCCGCCTGTTGGTGAATAACCCTTTGTATTAATTTCCTTCACCTTTTGTTAATCAAACCTGCTACGGTAAGGGATATTATTTTCTTTCATACTCCTAAATCGAAATTTATTATGGAACTATTGCTTCTATAATTCCTGAAAATATTATATGTTCCATAATAATTGAACTTCATTATTTCAACTGAACCTTCCTATTTACGTGAACCTTTCTATTGAATTGTAACCGTTATTCTGAACTGTGGATCTTGAATTTCACTCCACATCATGTTGACAATTTGGACATTATTTGAATCTGTACAAAGTAAACTTCCGATACTTATTGTTATCCTATTTCTTCTGTTCATCATTTATATCATTCTAATCATCCAAAAATCAAGCTGTTGTGAATATCTGTGGCCGGGGGCACAGATGTGATATATTTGTTGAACAGATGATAGGTTAAAGGCGATATAATAGGTTAAAGGCGATACATCTGTTCGGTGTCTTTTATGGCACGTGGTGAATGTTCTCTTTGGCCCGTAGTGCAAAGATGAACTGTTGTTTGGTATGATTATGACCAAAGGCTGAATCTGGTATAATCATGACCGTTGGTGTTATATTGAATGTCTTTGGCCCGTAGTGCAAAGATGAACTGTTGATCTGCATGATTATGATCAGGAACTGTGAATTTGTATTATCTTGACTAATGATATTTCAGATGATAAAAGTTGATGATGTTTTTCCTAAAAAGAGAACCGAGTGGACATTATAGTCTGCATTATTCTTCTAATAGATTACTCATTCCGCTGCTATTATTGATCTGAACGTTGTTTAAGAATTTAACTGCAGTTTTTGATATAAACCTTGTAGTCTATTGTATTCTATCAAGAACTCAGCTGTTGAAGACTAATGATAATGTATTCGTCATTATCTTAGTCATGATATTCTTTACTGGGCTATTTGAGCTCACCCTTTCTTTTGTTCCATTGTTTTTCAACAGGAGATGAAAACATAACAGGGTCTAGCCGGGGAATGGAGTGAGGGTCCGAGGAATAGTTATCATAGTCTTCACGTTTTGTAAAATAGTGTGGCAATAATAGTGAAGACTTAGTTGTGTATTATTATACACTGTATTGTTGTACGTTGTGCTTTGTTGTAATAATTTTGTTGTAGTATTTTGACGACTCAAGTTTGGGCTGTGTGGGCCCAGATTTGGGGGCGTCACATCTTTAATATCTTCGATGTTTGACTTTCTTGCCGCTTGTGTCAGTGCTTTTCCCTTTTCTGACATGTTCTGATATATTGACCTGTAGCTCAGCTTTCTCTGAATTTATAGCCGTTGCACACCCAGAGTTGTTCAGCAAGGATTATTATTTCCTTTGTTAATTAATCTTCTGATTCATCAATAAATACCTTCCTTGACTTTTAGAACCAACTGTTCTGATGCATTCAGAGATGTCCCATTTCTGACTTTATTCACCATCTTCTTGAGCAGTGGGTCCTGACTTATAGTCGTTTAGGCACAAAATCTTCTGTGACTCTGACATGCATCTTATTTCTCAAGAGCACTTACTCTTTCTTGAATCTGGGCGGGGAGTATTCTCTTTTCTCTCACACTATATTGCAGTTATGATTCTTTGCTGCTTATTGATATCGTAGAGTGATAGTCTGCTCATTTGGACTCTACGAATTCATCTCCACTCGTCATTTGAAGTATGTCGGGTAAATGGTGGAGATGGAGCGTACTTCTCTTTTACTCTGCGATCTTGCTTTTGTGATCAGATCGTAGAGTTTGTTTGCAGTGCTTTGCTTTATGATTTCGTTCTACGATCTTGTCCTTTTGTTCAAATCGTAGAGTTTGTGAACTGCCGTGCTTCTTAGTGAAATCGTTGAGTTGTAGTCTTTGTTGCTTCATCCTTTAATTCTACTCAACGATTGTTCCATGTGTATAGTAATCTTCTGCATTGCCTTGTCATTCTGTTTCACTCTACGACTTGTTCTATCTGTGCAAAATTCAGTTGTATGTGGTTGCTCTTCAAGTTTTACTCCACGATCTTGCTAGAGCGTGTATATCGTAGAGTATATCTCTTCTTTGGTTCAGCGTTATTTGCAGGCTAGCTTGGCTGTCTGTTCGACGATCGTAGAGTTCAGCTCTACGATTAGTACTTGATCAGTTATTTGATTTTGTATGAATATTCTGTAGACTTCTTGCACGTCTGTCTCTCTTTGATGATCGTAGAGTCGTCCGGGCTAAGAGTCGTACCTTTCACTCTACGAACATGCCGAATCGTTGAGTCTTCTTTGCTTGGAATCGTAGAGTCCATTCTACGATCATATAGACTGATCAACCTAACATATTTAATCTTTTTTAACTAAGTCCTTTCTTACATTATTACATCATTACATATTGAAAGGACTTTTACAAACTCTGACATGTACACATTCAACAGTGATTCATTCTTATGCAACTCTGCTTATATCATACATCGTTTATGCAGAGTGACTTCTATTGAAAGATCAACCTAACATTTCTGATCTTTAAAATCTAAGTCATTTGTACACATATATCTAAAAAAGGACTTTACAACATTTTAACCAGATAACTTTCATTCTCTTTAATAAGCAGCAGATAGTTTATAACAAGATCATCTTTGTGTTATACAAGTGTGCACATCACAGTATTTGAAATAGGTAATATATATCATACACCCACATCAATGTAAGCACATAATTAGATTAACATATAATCACTTTGTCAAATAACCACATAAACACTTTTAGACAAACTGTGCACATAAACAAGTAAGCACATAAGCACATTTAGAACATCTACGCACTTTTTCAGATACACATTATATATCATACACACATGACAATGTAAGCATGTAATTAGATTAACATATAATCACTTTGTCACATAATCACATAAGCACCTTCAGAACATTCACTCACAGAATCAAGTAAGCACATAAACACATTTACCACAATCCTTTTTGCACAACAGTCATCATCATCAAATCAAACAACCTTCAACAATCTCCCCCTATTTGATGATGACAAAACTAATAGACTTATTGATATGACATTCATATAATGCATCTACTTGACAGGTAAATAATGTCTTATGATACAGTGAAATACTGTATGGCTAGTGCAAAAGGATGATTTCATTAAATGAGCATTCTTACAAAAGGTTATACATACTTACAACTGCTCTTCATGTTCTAACTTTTCTCCCACTTAGTTTGCTAGCTGTCTCCCCCTTAGTTGCTTAATCCTCCTTCTTCATAGCTCCCCCTTAGTTCCTGTATTCATAGATCCCCCTTAGTTCCTGTATTCTTCTTCAGAGTTCCCCCTTTAGTTCCTTTTGTTGCTCCCCCTTAGTTCCTGTATGCTCTTCCCCTTTTTGACATCATTAAATATGATATGTATGGAGCTTGCAGAGTCACTGCGGATTTAGAAGGATATCTTGAAGTCTAACACAGAGTTTTGAGACTCTACGAGACTAAGAGTAAGTACATTTTCATGGTCCATAGAATGTTGGGACTCTATGACTGGAGGATTGGTATTTTGAGAGATGTTTGCAAAGTTTTGGGACTCTACGAACAGGGAGGTGATGCTAGGTGATTAAGAGTTTAGTAAGTCACAACCGAGGACTTTCTGATTTCTGCATTTTGATTACCCACAGACTGGCTAGAAGACTGAAAGCTGGATAGATTCCAGATGAATATTTCCTGGCAACTTTGGTAGTGATGATAGAAAGGCTCATTGCTTATCAGTATGGTTGCAAAGGTCATGGCCTTTGAGAATTGTTGGGCGACTAGTGAAAGATTTGGAAATGTTGAGTAGCTCCAGCTGATAGACCTTTGATCATCCATGATAATAGCCTGTAGAAGTGGTAGCATGGGGATGAAGCTGAATAGTTGATTATGATTCCATGAAATATAACATTTTTCCATCGGGTTTGTATGCTTCTTTCTTTCTCTACGTCTTCTTTTGATCTGCTTCAGTCGATATGCTTCAAATTTCTGCTTTTCCATATTCCTCAGTAGTCTCACTTTCTTCAGCTTCTTTTCAACTTTCATCTTCATTTGTCTCTCCTTAAAAGTCGTATTTGAACTCCTGCCTATTTTCTTCATAGAGCCACTTAAATCTCTTTTTCTTTTTTATCTTCTTGACATTCCTTTTGATTTTTCTACTTCATGAGTGCCGGTCTCTTCTTTCATCACAGTTTCTTGACAGTCTCCTTTCACATCTGATTCAGTCTTTCCAGCTTCACAATTTTCAGAGCATTGTTCCCTTGGTACAACAATTTCTTCAGCTACAACATTATCCTTGTTGAACTCAGGTGTTGAGTCTTTTTCAACTAGTTCAATTTCTTGATCAGAACCCAAAAAGACTTCCTTTACAGACATACTATTTTTATAACATTCTGATCTTTCCTCTAAAGAGCCTGTAGATGTTTCTTTTTTTGAACTGTCAGATGTTCTTTCTTCAGAATCCGAATTTGCTTCATCATCATCATCATCAATTTCTATCACCTGATGTGGCCCTGTAATGATTGAACTTCTCCACTGTTCTCTAATTCTCCAACTTCTCCTTGGAGCAGTGTGAGTAACTTTCTTTTCTAACTTCTTCTTCTTCTTCTTCTCAAATTCTGATCCTCTGGTTTTTATCTTCTCCTTCTTAGTTTTCTCTGTATGAACAACATTTTCTTCTACAGCCTTTTCTGCTTCAAAGACTTTTCTTTTCTTCTCTGTTTTCTGACTTTCATAGACCATAAGAGTTTTATTTCTTGACTGCTCATTTGCCTCTTGTGCTTTCTCCTTAGATATTTCGTCCAATCCCATTTTTCCTTTTCCTTTAGATTTCTCCTCCATCTTTCTGCTGATGCTTATCGATCCTCTTGTCTTCTTACCTTTATTGGCATGAGAGTTCTTTTTCCAATCTTCAAACAACCTTGGGGTAATTCTTTTATTGCAGTTTAGAATTTCTCCTTCATCTTCCCCAATTGCATTTGCCAGCAATTTCTTTATAATGATGCTAATGAATCTTCCATAGGGCATCTTAGGAATGGACTTTCCTGCTTCAACCCTTGTCTTTGCATCATCTAACCATCTCTTTATCCATCCTAAGAGAACTGCCCCAAAGTTGATTTTCTTTCTTTGAGCAATCGCAGTCATAAGCCTCAATTGATCTTCATTGATAGTATCGTATGCAGTGTCTTTGCACATGATGCTCTTCCCAACAATGTCAGCCAGAAACTCGTACTGCTGAGGGAAATCTTTCTTCTTGATTCCTTTTAAAGGAGACTTTCTCTCATAGCCCATCAGCTCCAGTCCAAGCTCGATATTAATCTTGTCAAGAGAAGTAATTCCTCCGCTTGGAATACCTAGACTGAGATTGATTTCAGAAATTCCTATTTGCACTGCGATTTCCTTAACCTTTGAGATGAGGGTGTTTCCTCGATAATCAGCGTTTGAATAGAATTCTTTCACTAGTGTAGAGAATATCCTGGTGCTGGTTTCCAAACACATGGTGAATCCAGCATTCTTGACCAGATGAAGAATATCTTTGAATTTCTGCTCTGCATCTCCGAATTTTTCAAAGCAAACAAGATTTCCAGGAATGACTTGAAGAGATGCTGTAATATCCCGGATATTTAAATGAATTAGAAATAAAATATTTAATATTTAATATTTAATAAAGGTTGGAGTTTGATAACCTAGTAGTGATAGATAAATAGAGGTCCAAATTAAATTTAACGGACTAACTTAGATATAGTGATATCAAAATTTTTGATACGTTAGCAAGCAAAGTGATAATTCAATAAACTTGACTAACAGCAAGTCTAATTAAATTAAGAGAATTAATTAGTGGAGTTATGTAATTATGCGACGTGGTTGCGTGTAAATTAAATATGTATTTATATGAATATATATATGCGTGCATATTTAGTAACATAATTTAATGGTTAATTAAATTGTGATAAATAGATAGATTAATATTAAATTAATCCGAATTGAATTAAAAGGTTTATTGTGGAATTAATTTTATTCATTAATCAACAATTATGCAAATTGTTGATAAATTATTTGTGAGGAATAATTATGTAATTTATATAATTATAAATTATATAAAGTAGTTGAATTAATTAAGGGAGAATAGTAATTGTATATATGTACGATATTTAATTTCATATATGTATGTATATATATATATATATAAAGGGATTAAATTAATTGAGTAATTTTAAATAGTAATTGAATATATTAAATGAATATATTCTATAATTAAATAAATCATTGTAAATGATTTATGGGAGTGAGAAATTTTATTATACAATTATTTGTGTAATATTAATTAAATTATTTAATAAATTATTTAAATAAGAAATTGAGTAAATATATTATTATTTTAATGTATTTTCGGGTAAATGGAATTATTTCCATAATTGATGAGAAATGAATTATTTAATGTAAATGTATTAAATAATTTAATTTATGGCCTAAATAATATATTAAACTATATGTTGTATTTATTTTAATTTCATAATTTATTGTGAAATTGTTTTTGAGGTAAAGTAATGTGTATAAATAATATATATAGATTATATATATTATTATTAGCAAACACACTCTAAAGTTTTAATATTCAAAATAATTGACAAGTTGTCATTAATTAAATATTCAATTAAATTGAATATAATGAGTGAATTAAATTTTATAAATTAATTAATGTGATAATTAATTAATGTAAATAATGTAAAATATTATTAATAATATTATTAGTCCATTTAGTAATTTAATACTTATGGGTTAGAATATTTAATTATTTATTCAATCTAATTATTTATTTAATCATGGATTGAATAATTAATGTGTAAATTATTAAATTAGCCCAACATGGGTCAATTAGTAGCCCAAGTGGAGAATAATAAAATTTGACAATTTAGTAGCCCAAACAATTTAATAGAAGCCCAATTGGTATTTTAAATTAAAGCCCAATAATTGGCCCACTTGAAAAATACTTAATTAAACTATTAATTATTAAAAAGTGAGCTTGTGACACTCATTTTGGGACAAGAATGATACCCATCAGCCGTATGGTGTAGGAGAGAGAGAATGAATTGATTGTTATTTATTTTATTTTTCATTTAATTAAAGTAAGGTTGCTTGTATGGTTTTTATTTTATTTTATGGACCATACCTCTTTTCACCCACTTAGTCCTTGGCTTAAATCTCTTGCACAAGTCTCCAACTACTCTCATGATGGTGATTGTAATAGATATATATTTTATATCTATCCAAATTGTAAGTATACTTACAATTTAGGAGTTTTGTTATTCATTTTCTATCTTTCATCTTCTAAGTCTTGAGAGCAAAATATTGAGAGGATAAATATTTGAGAGAGATTTTGGGTGGAGCTTCAAGAAAGAAGAAGAAAGCATAAGTTAGTTCATGCCATTCACAACCTATTTTGGAAGAAAAATGAAGATAGCCATTAAAATGAAGTAATGGTTATTTTAAATGTAGTTTGTTTGTTTTTAATTAAATAAACTAACATGTGAGTATAAACATATTAATATAGTTAATAATGTGTAGTAGTAATATTTATGTCATGCTTGAGTTTAATATACTTGGTTTGTGTTTTGGTATAATTTATATGCTAAAAACATGTGATTGGTGGTGTTAAATCAAGTCTCAAAGTAATGACAAGAAATTAATTTTTATAAAATTTAGATTTAATGTTATAATATTATAGAACATTAAATCATAAGAAGAACAAAGTTTCAATCACTCAAAATGGAGTTATATACAAAAAGTTATGATTTGTGGTAGTTTATGTGATGTAAAATTTTTTATAAAATTTTTTAATATTAAATCATGAAAAATTAAAATTTTCATGTTATAAATGGATATTAAGTGATTGGTAATTTTTTTGGATTTTTAAAGCTTACTTGAATGTATAATTTTTATTAAAGTGGTGTATTGAAAGTTAATGTTCACAATCTGTTTAAAGAAAAAAAAAATTGGCTGGCCAAATGCGCGCCAGCAGTTGGCTGGGAATAACGGAGCCAAACGACGCCATTTTGAATAGAAAAAAATTTTACTCCGCGCGTTACGCGCGGAGGCCGGTTCCGGGGTCTCCAAAACGACACCGTTTTGGGCCGTGGTTTAGTTGATCACGCGCAATGCGCGGGAGACAGTTTTCGGCTGAAATTACGATACTGCCCCTCCGTCCGATTTTCTGATTAATTACGAAATTGCCATCGGTCCGGTTTTTCAACTTATTTACGAAAATGCCATTCTGGATAATTTAAATTAATTTAAAATTATAACAAAAATATTAATAATACAAAAATGATATTTAGGTATTGAATATTATATTTTCCAAATATAATAAGTATTTAGGATTAATATTTAAATGTTGTAAATATTAATCTAGTTAGTTTAATATTATATTTTTCAAATATAATAAGCATTTAGGATTAATATTTAAATGTTGTAAATATTAATCTAGTTAGATTAATATTATATTTTTTAAATATAATAAGTATTTAGGATTAAAATTTAAATGTTGTAAATATTAATCTAGTTAGTTTAATATTATATTTTTCAAATATAATAAGTATTTAGGATTAATATTTAAATGTTGTAAATATTAATCTAGTTATTTAAATGTTGTAAATATTAATCTAGTTAGTTTAATATTATATTTTTAAATATAATAATTATTTAGGATTAATATTTAAATGTTGTAAATATTAATCTAGTTAGTTTAATATTATATCTTCTGAATTTATGATTAAATTAATTATTATTTAATTAATATTAAATAACAAACAAGGATGATAAATTAATTAATTATTATTTAATTACTATTAAATAATAATTAAAGACAACTAAGATTGATTATTTAATTATTTATTATTTGATTAACTTTAAATAATAAATAAATTCAGTTAGTTATTATTTATTATTAAATAATAACTAATGATATTTGAGTATTTACTATATAATTTTATTATTTATTATTTAATTAACTTTAAATAATAAATGAATCTAGTTAATTAGTTATTATTATTAAATAATAACTAAAGATATTTGATTATTTTTAATATAATATAATTATTTATTATTTGATTAATTTTAAATAATAAATAAATCTAGTAAGTTATTATTTATTATTAAATAATAACTAAAGGTAGTTAATTACTTACTATTTAATTAATGATAAATTGTAATTAAATGAAATTAGATTTAATGGAATAAAGAAAATGTCTTTTAACTCTTTTGTTTAAACAATTATAATAAATTGTTTAATAGTTTAATAAGTGTTTAACACTTGAGAAAATTATTTTCTAACTTATTAAATTATTAACCTAATATGATTGAGGGTCTATAAGGTTAATATTGTTTTGACTGATGTATATCATGTGTTAGTACTTATATGGTAGATAAGTTCCTTAGTAAGCGTATAGTTGTGCAAATACGCCGTACTAATTATTAGACCAACTTTATTAATGTTAAGTCTTTCAAAGCCAGTTAGTTAAAGCTAAACATTTATTGTAGCTGAGCAGACAAGCAAGTTTCCTAAACCCTACTCAATTTATATTCGAGCAGGATATATTATTTTATTGTTCAAGTTCCTAACTCAAACTCAAGTTATTATGTTTCAAGCATGCCATGGTTTAATTATGTATAATTATTCCACCTCTATAAATTGTTGATTCGCACATAGTGCTTGTTGCATGTGTTCATCAGGTATGAAAGGCTGATCACCTTCATTACCATAAGGTTCAGTTAAATTTGTTCATGGTCATTATTGACACTCAACATTAATTAATTTAGTCATTCAATTATTGAAATTATGACTCGTACTCTTTCACAATTATTATATTGTTGAAAATTCAAAAGCTTATTCTTTCTTTCAATCATGATATATCGTTATCGTATTTAAACTTGCTGAGCAAAATCGTTGCTCACTCTTGCTATATCATGATAACAAATTTCAGAATAATACGAATGTCCGAGGAGAGACGGAGACAGAAGCAAAAGACAAGATTATAGTGTTATGCATGATAACTAAATTGTTATATGATGTAAGTAATTTTGTAAACCTTTTTATGAATCTAAAGGTATATATGTAATTTAAGGTTAGAAACCTTGGGAAATGTTGTAGAATAAACAATTTATGTTTATATATTCCGCATTAGTTATAGAACGGGTATGAAGATGATGTATCGTGACGTACCAAGTCTAGGGTTAAAGGAACCCGGATTTGGGGGCGTTACAGATGCCATGGGATTAAACTGATTTGGGAGTAGCACAGGGAAAGATACCAATATCGGTTTCAGAAGAATTTTCGCTTTCTAGGGTTTTGATGAGTTTTGGGAGAATGGGTAATGACAACTGACGGGAAATGACCATTGTCAGTTTAAAACAAGACTTATGCTAGTTCCCTCTTATTTTTGCAGAGTACACGTGTCAGATACTCATTTGAAGAACGTGGGTTTCACCTTTTTATTTTCCATAATTAAAGCACATCAAGTATTCTAACCCACTTGAGTTTGAAGGGCGTGTGGTTCACTTTCTCTGTATAGTAAGCTTGACCAATTCGTAGAGTTGGCTGCAAGACACTCAACCATCATCCTTTCAATAGATGGCCTTGATAACTGGTATGAATTGTATGCTGGTAAAGGGCTATGAAGGAGTTTATGGGAAAGATATTTGTTATGAGATGCAAACGTAGACTCAATATGTTCTACGATCAGGAAGATGATCATGGTGACTCTACGATTTGGGATGATAAGGCTTGCTTGGTTATCAGTCATAGAATTTAAGAATTTAGGGATTATGACCGGAGAGATAAGTGCATTTGGTTCATCAATCACATTATTTTGGGACTTTGTGACTGGAATGAGAAATGTAGTCCAATGAAGAACCGATTTACTTTCTGCTTTCCTTCTTAAGACGTAGAGTTGACAGTAATTATTCCAAATTGTCTTCTGAAGAGCTTTGTACTTCTGAGCTTGCTTTCTTACTCTACGACTTGGCTTTGCTACTTTACGATCTTGTCTGAAGTGCAATCGTAGAGTCATGATTTGAACTGTTCTACGATCTCTGTTAAGACTGGAGGCTTTAGATGAACTCAGAGATCTTTGTTTAGATTGTTTGACAGCTCAAGGATAGCCTTCTGAATGGATTATGTAAGAATCGTTGTCATGATTTTGACTGCACAAGTAGAGGTTGCTCTTTGATCCTTAGAGTGGGTTCGTCGTAGAGTGACTGACTGGGTTGACTCTACGATCTCGAAAGTTAGCTTTATGATGCGGAGACAACTCTACGATCTTTTGAGAAGACTCTTTAATCTGCCAAGACTTATCCTGCGATCGCCTGACAGACTCTACGACCCTCCTTTGCAAGATGAACTTTCTTCTGACTTGAATGATCTTTTATCTTACCATGATATTAATGACAAAAATTCCAACAAGATTCACTAAATCAATAGGTGAGGTAAGGATTAATAGATGCCTCCTTTTATGACTAGCTTCTTTCTCTTCTAGAGAATCCCCAGATTCAAATCTTCTTCATGCATCAGTATTTAGACTTCACACAATCTATCATAGATTGACTTCCTTGAGATATCCTGCAAATTCGTTGAGTAGGGTATACTACGAAATTCATCGTTGAATCTCAAAACAATTTTCTCCACCTTCTTTATATCGTAGAGCTTTCCTTTTGAGGCTACAGCATAGTTTCCTTCCTGTTGATCTGCTTGGATTATCTTCATCCAGAATGATTTGTGAGGATGTATGCTTATCAAAAGACTTCCGGTTTAGCATTTTATAGAGCTGACTTCTTCATAGAATCAAGCAGATAAATCTTCAACCATTTCAAGCTTAGAGCTTCTTCTGATGCATTGAAGTTGGAGAGTCTACTGCCAAAGGTTATGAGTGTGAACTTTTCTTTGAGATGAACTTTTCCTCTTTTCACAGATTGAAGAGTGATTTCTGAAACTTAGAGTAAATCATTCATGATTACTCATTTTTGCCTTGATCTACTCACCCTTCTCATTCATAGATGGTTTTGAAGAATTTTGACACTGAGAGCATTTGCCTTTTAAAACTGAGCATGTACACATGGTGTGCCTGGCAAGGACTTCTTCATTGTATGAGCTGCTTTGTACATAAAAGAGGTTCTTCAACTCTTCTTGATCTTTAATGATCTGCAGAATGAATCTTAGATCTGGTGATCATAGATATACATATATGTCCATTCATCCGTGCTGAGTTGATTTCCGGGTCTCGGGCCTGATATCTCCCAATTTCAGAGAAGTAGTTCCAGAAGACCATTGAAGACTTTTGAATTAGATTTCTTTAAAAACCAGTCAAGCTAGAGATCATCCACTAGAAGGAATTAGAAATGCTGCTTGTGGATTTCATCATTGATTGCCATATAAAATAGCTTGACAGAACTCTTGATGTTGTTCTAAGATAAATGAAGCACTTCCTTTGACACACATCTTCAGATAAGATCCTTAGAATAAAAGTCCTTAAGCTTATCGGAAAGCTTAATGCTGAGCCCATCGAGTGAATATTGATTCGAGACTGATTTCAGCTGCTGACATCTGAAAAAAAATCATTTAACAATTTAAGCATAGATTTCTGTTTGGCTTGCTTCTGCTTCAAACTTTAGCACTGGTGAGAAGTAGATTTGTTAGTGCTTGGTACAGTGATGCTTCCTTAGAGAAGAATAGGATCCGGTGTCCTTTGGCATCAGGATTTGAACTTCCTAGTTTGTTTGAAGGCAAAAAATACACGCTTGTATTCTTCAAGTGAATCAACAGAACATCCTTTTGATTTCTTCAACTTGCAGCACCAGATTAACTTTGAAAGTTCACTCGATAGCTTCTTTGCTGAGATCATCTGAATTTGTATTAGGAAGTATTAATGTCAATTAATATTCAGCATCAGACAGGGAATCAACCATCAACATTCAATTAGTACCTGAAAGAAAAACATTATTTTGTAAGTTTGTTCATACGAAGTGGTTTACTTCAATTTTTAAACTCAAAAATAGAAATTTGCTAGTGCCATAGGATCTACTCAAAGCGTAGCTTTAAACGTTCGTGAGAACCTGCTCTGATACCAATTGTTAGTTCTTAGAGGCACACAAATGATCTAGAAGAGGGGGGGTTGAATAGATCTTTTAGAAATTTTTACTTTAAGAAATTCATTACCAAGTAATACATCTACTCGAGATTTGTTTGCACAGCGGAATATTAGTTTGAAAACACCCCTTAAAGATTTGTAAAACTTCTCCGTTGAGTTAAGACTATATTGAAGAAAGCCACTTGTTAGGTAAATCAATTAACAGTCATATGTATATATATATATATATATATATATATATATATATATATATATATATATATATATATATATATATATAAGACAGAATGTAAATGACTGAAAGTAAATAACACCCGAGAGTTTTAAGTGGTTCGGAGACTGAATAACTCCTACTCCACTCTTCTACTACAACGAGTAGGAAATCCACTACGGATGGTTCATACGGAACCCTTCAAGCTCATTAGCCTGGAAACTCTGGTTCACTAAGAACCCTTCAAACCCAGCAGGTTTGGTTAGTTTAGTCACAAAGACAAGGACATTACTGCCCTCTTCAAGTCCAGCAGACTTGGCTCCTTTAGTCACTATGACAAGGACAACTGCCCTCTTCAAGTACAACAGACTTGGCTCCCTGCTTGTTGATAGATAATGGAGTTGCTACTGAGTTGTACTTTAAGTCCTATTGTCTTTAAACACTCAGTAGCAGGGTGTGATCATTCCTGGGATAATATTGAATTCGGCAATGATGTTTGACTTCTTTATATGCTCAATATCTTCTTGTGATCACCCATTGTGCTGCTAGGCTTTTGTACTTCACATCCTTTGGTACTTAATAACTTCTCGAGATGAACTCCTGAGATGACTGTGATGCTCCTTTCTTTTGGTACTCAGTTGTTCCTTCTTATCATAGACAGATTGTAGCTTCTCGAGATGGGCTTCTAAGATGATTGTGATGCTCCTTCCTTTTGGTACTCAGTTGCTACCATGTATGTATCAAGTTGGCGTTTAAGCTTCTCTCTTCCATGTGCCTAGCAGCTCTAAACACACTTCTTTTGTAATAGAGTTATTTATCTCTATGTCTCTCTCAATTCAGTGTTAGTGTTTTGATGGATCGTAGAGTCCTTCAGCATATTCATTTTTTGTTCCACTCTACGATCGGTTGTTGTCTACCATCATCTCTCTCGTATATTCATCAACAACTACTTTTCTGTTTGTTATGTAAGCCTTTTGATAGGACTAAATTATACGATATTTTTATGCCCTAATACTTAGTTTTTATATTTATTGCGTGCTTAAATGTTTAATTATTTAGCATATTGAGATTTTAATAGGTTTTATAGTATTTTAGTTAATTCATGTTAATTTAGGTAATTTTATACTATTTTTATATTTCTTTTTATTTATGTGTTTTTATGTGTTTTTAGTATTTTAGGTGTTTTACTTATTATTATGTGTTTTTAGGATTTTTAGTATTTTTATATTATTTTTATTTATTTTTATATTTTATTTTGTAGGAAAAATAAAGCTTGGGGGCAAATCTGGAAAACACGCAAAGTTTAATGGCAATTTTGGTAAATAACCAACACGGATGGCACAAAGGTAAATAAGAAGAAAAGACGCGGAGGGGCATAACGGTAATTAGCCGGAACACAGATGTCCGCGCAATGCGCGGAAGACTTCAGAACCGGAGAGGAGACGACGCCGTTTTGGCGTGCGTACAGACGTCCGCGCAATGCGCGGAGAAGCAGCCGAGCGGTAGACCGAGGAAAACGAAGAAAACGACGTCGTTTATGTATAGGAAGGGCGCGCAATGCGCGGATGTGCGCGGTGACGTCAGCGGACGCGGCTGACGCGGTTTGACTTGGTCAACTGGCTTAGGACGCGTTTGGCAAGCGCGGAAAAGCTGGAAAACGGAATTATTTCCGATTTTTGCTACTTTTTGATTCCAAATTGGATTTTTATTCCAACTAGGGTTAGGATAATAATTATTTTTCTTTTTCTTTTATTTTTTTGTAAATCCTATTAGGGTTTGGACAAATTAGAGGCCTATAAATAGAGGGTCAAGCTCTCTCATTATTCATTGTAAGCTTTTAAGAGTTCTTTCTTCTACTTTCTTGGAGAGAGCTTTTCAACTATTGAAGATTATTTTGAAGAATGTCAGGCTAAGTTTTTATTTTCAGTTCTAAAGGGATGTTGAACCTTATTTTTAATTAATGTTTTAATTGAGTTTTATTATTTATTCCTTCGTGCATGAGATTTATTCTTGATAGTCTGTTTTAATTGTTTTATGATATTTGCTTGATTAATTTGATAATGGCCTGTTAGATTAATCAATAATTTATCATATGCTAGATTAAGATTTAATATTAAGCAAACGATATTTTATCTGATCATAAGTAGCAATTAATAATATTTGATTGTGGTCAAACTTTTGAATATTATTATGATTATCAAGATGGCAAGTTAAATGGTCCCCGATGTTGAGATTGTTGCTTGGAATAATCTAATTCTCTAATTTTTAATGCAACTGTTATATTAAATCTAGACTGATAGTTCTAGGTTGTATGATAGTTAGGGTCTTTTGTGAGCGATTGCTGCATTAGATTTATAATTTAAGGAGGATTTCGGGTAGTTTGGCGATTGTCGGTTATCTAGGATTATTAATTTCAATTGAAGGAAAAGATAATAATAACTTGATTAATTTGTTGATTAAAAGAAGGGGATACTGAACTAAGGAATTGAAGTTTGTTTTAATTGATTTTTCTCATATTTATTTATTATTCAGTTTTATTTATTTGTTTAAATTTTAAATTAGTTAATTAATAATTTCAAACCCCCCATTTAATTAGATATTTTTGAAAACATTAGATTTATTAAAACAATTCACTCTCTGTGGGTTCGACTCTTACTTTCACTACTACATTAATATTTTTAAAAGTAAGATTTTATTTTTGGTTGCTTGCGACAGCTTTCCACCTTTATATCTCTGAGCATATTTTACCGTTGAAATAAATCCCGTTGGTTTCCTTTGGCTTTGTGCAGATCTTTAATATCTTCGATGTTTGACTTTCTTGCCGCTTGTGTCAGTGCTTTTCCCTTTTCTGACATGTTCTGATATATTGACCTGTAGCTCAGCTTTCTCTGAATTTATAGCCGTTGCACACCCAGAGTTGTTCAGCAAGGATTATTATTTCCTTTGTTAATTAATCTTCTGATTCATCAATAAATACCTTCCTTGACTTTTAGAACCAACTGTTCTGATGCATTCAGAGATGTCCCATTTCTGACTTTATTCACCATCTTCCTGAGCAGTGGGTCCTGACTTATAGTCGTTTAGGCACAAAATCTTCTGTGACTCTGACATGCATCTTATTTCTCAAGAGCACTTACTCTTTCTTGAATCTGGGCGGGGAGTATTCTCTTTTCTCTCACACTATATTGCAGTTATGATTCTTTGCTGCTTATTGATATCGTAGAGTGATAGTCTGCTCATTTGGACTCTACGAATTCATCTCCACTCGTCATTTGAAGTATGTCGGGTAAATGGTGGAGATGGAGCGTACTTCTCTTTTACTCTGCGATCTTACTTTTGTGATCAGATCGTAGAGTTTGTTTGCAGTGCTTTGCTTTATGATTTCGTTCTACGATCTTGTCCTTTTGTTCAAATCGTAGAGTTTGTGAACTGCCGTGCTTCTTAGTGAAATCGTTGAGTTGTAGTCTTCGTTGCTTCATCCTTTAATTCTACTCAACGATTGTTCCATGTGTATAGTAATCTTCTGCATTGCCTTGTCATTCTGTTCCACTCTACGACTTGTTCTATCTGTGCAAAATTCAGTTGTATGTGGTTGTTCTTCAAGTTTTACTCTACGATCTTGCTAGAGCGTGTATATCGTAGAGTATATCTCTTCTTTGGTTCAGCGTTATCTGCAGGCTAGCTTGGCTGTCTGTTCGACGATCGTAGAGTTCAGCTCTACGATTAGTACTTGATCAGTTATTTGATTTTGTATGAATATTTTGTAGACTTCTTGCACGTCTGTCTCTCTTTGATGATCGTAGAGTCGTCCGGGTTAAGAGTCGTACCTTTCACTCTACGAACATGCCGAATCGTTGAGTCTTCTTTGCTTGGAATCGTAGAGTCCATTCTACGATCATATAGACTGATCAACCTAACATATTTGATCTTTTTTAACTAAGTCCTTTCTTACATTATTACATCATTACATATTGAAAGGACTTTTACAGACTCTGACATGTACAAATTCAACAGTGATTCATTCTTATGCAACTCTGCTTATATCATACATCGTTTATGCAGAGTGACTTCTATTGAAAGATTAACCTAACATTTCTGATCTTTAAAATCTAAGTCATTTGTACACATATATCTAAAAAAGGACTTTACAACATTTTAACCAGATAACTTTCATTCTCTTTAATAAGCAGCAGATAGTTTATAACAAGATCATATTTGTGTTATACAAGTGTGCACATCACAGTATTTGAAATAGGTAATATATATCATACACCCACATCAATGTAAGCACATAATTAGATTAACATATAATCACTTTGTCAAATAACCACATAAACACTTTTAGACAAACTGTGCACATAAACAAGTAAGCACATGAGCACATTTAGAACATCTACGCACTTTTTCAGATACACATTATATATCATACACACATGACAATGTAAGCATGTAATTAGATTAACATATAATCACTTTGTCACATAATCACATAAGCACCTTCAGAACATTCACTCACAGAATCAAGTAAGCACATAAGCACATTTACCACAATCCTTTTTGCACAACAGTCATCATCATCAAATCAAGCAATCTTCAACAATATATATTATATATTATCAAACATGCTTCACATGTTTATTAATATGACGCGTATTTTATATATATGTGTGCATATGCGCTAAACAAGATGAGACAATTAATATTAACAAACCCCTCATGATGTAGAATAAATATTATTTATAAAATGAATTAAAATGTTTAATTCATAAATTAAAGGAGTTTAATTCAATTAAATAAAATTAGAATTGTTCTAATTTATTTATTCTACTACTCATAATATTAAGTTGTAACGTTCAAAGATATTTATTAAAAATATCGAACGTCGCCTTCTAGCATGGTAAAATGATAGAATATCAAATAATCATTATAAGTTTGTTGTGTTACACAAGGCTTGGCTTATATTAATTTTTTGAGATGTTGTTTTATCACATTTGATGTTTATAAAAGAATTGAACATTACTGTTTTGTTGTGTCACACAAGGATAGTCTTTTTCTCTTCTAATATAAGAAAATGCTAGGTTAGACATAACTTGGATAATCTTTACTATTTAGGTGGATCAAGTACAGTTTGCAAAAAAAATTTCGAAATAACTTTTTGTTCAATAACAATAGTAAACATACTTGTTGAAAATAAACTTTTCTTGTTCGATAATAATAGTCGATATATACATTCAAAACTAAAATAAATAATTATAAAACACAATTCGAAAACGATTTCAAAATGTTCAATAAACGATTTCAATATGTTCAATATATTCGATGTATTTTTTAATCCACAGTCTCAACGACTAAGGTTACAACAACCCTGTAACACGACCCTTATGTTTGATAATGTCAATGATACACCCCCTACTAAGGTATCTTATCATGCATGCGCTCCGAAGAGCGCCCCCCGAAGGGTATCTAATGGTGTGCGCCTTAGTAGATCCTAAATTATTCCGGAACTAGCGTAAACACTAACGGTTTCAATACATAGTCGGACTGAGGTTTCTAAAAGCAATTTCTCAATATTTTTTATATTCAAAACTATACTTATTTCACAATTTAAAATCATATAATCTCATTTTCTAAATCAAAATTCTATTTTAATACTTGATCCAGATTTTTAACAAAATATAAGTGTAACATTTTCATTCAAATGGAAGATTTAAATAAAGAATAACAATTTTTGAAACAATACATTTAGGCATCTGAATAATTTCTAAAGCATACATAATTATAAAAGATAATTTTAAAATACTAAATAGCTCGGAAAGTCACTTACACTATACAGTTCGAAAATACTAAACAGTTCGGAGAGTCACTTACCTCGATATTACTTAACACAAAATTTAATAGTCGAACGATTCCTAAATATAAATTTAAAACAAATAAATGTCATTAGGACAATTCTATTATTTAACAGCTTTCTTATTTCTTTTTCAAAATAACTATAAGTATATTTACCAAAAATATTCTTTCAATATTTAATCATTTTTTTAAACAAATATTATTATTATGCCAAAGTAATAATCTAAATTGCATTATAATTAAAACTAATAATGTTAATCTAAAATTATTAACTAATAATCTAAATACAAATAATAATTATAACCAATAATACTAATCTAAAACTATTTACTAATAATCTAACTACAGAACAATAATTAAAGCTACAAAAATAATAACAATGCAAAAATTCTAATTACTAATTAAATATACCAAATACTAACAAACTAAATACAATATTTAAAACTAAATAAAACAAATAATTACAATACATAAAATTAATAAGAAACATACTCGAAAATTACGAGTTCCGCAGATTGCCTACGATGACGAAAATTTAACTAATGAGGTCTTTTTATAAAAAGCCCTCACCTAACAAGGTCCTTACTCAAATTGGAGGTCCTTAAGTTGGTGAAGGAAAACAAGAAGGGTAGCATCCTATTTATAGCCTAAGGAATGAGTTGGGTTTTGCTAAAGGGGTGATGTGGGACTAAGGCTTGATGGTTTCCTATTTACATGATGAGGGACTTGGAAACTTAGGGGTATTACAATAACAGTCTTCAGCGTTTGGTCATAATCATACCAAACAACAGTTCTTCTTTGCCCCAGGCCAAATAGAACATTCACCACGTGCCTTAAAAAACACAATAATTATATTGTCTTTATCATATCATCTGTACCCCATGCCACAGATATTCACAACAACATGATTCTTGATGATTAAAATAACAAAAGTGATATAAATGATGAACAAAAAGAAATAGGATAATCAATAAATATCGAAAGTTTATGATTTTACTTTGTGCAGATTCAAATAATATCCAAATTGTCAACATGATGTGGAATGAAATTCAAAAATGATATTCAAGATCCACAGTTTAGAATAACGGTTAAAGTTCAATAGAAGGATTTAGAAAAATTGGAAGGTTCAATTGAAATGATATTAGATGAAGCGCAAACTATTAAATTAAGGAACATATAATCATTTCAGGAAACTTGTAACGCCCCGAGAATCCCCGTGCTGGCCACAGCGGATCCCGTGCGTTAGTGTACAACCTTGTACTTGAATCCACAATATGCTTCAATTTATTTAGCATATATATATCACACATTATCCAATGAGCACAAAGCTCTAGGCATCACATAATTAAGGAGCACGTGGCTCGAGAGTACAACTCTCCATGACTTTCACGTGGCTCGAGGACACAACTCTCTATGACTTTCACGTGGCTCGAAGACACAACTCTCTATGACTTTTTTTATGTTAGAGTTGATGTCCTATAGGTTAATTATTTGATGTAATTGCTTAACATTTTTGATATTATATTTGATTGAATAAATGAATTATTTTATTATGATTTCATTTATTGCGTTATATAAATGTTAGCATAATAAAAGTCCTTAGAATAGTGATACGAATTATATATAGCTTCAAGTATGTGACTTGAACATAAGATTATTTAATTATAATTAGTATCATTGCTCTTAAATGTCCCTAGTTGAGTATCATTGTTAATGAGACAACAATGATGCATTGGGACTAGTATGTGGATTGACTGATGGCCAAATCTCATTGGTCATAAATATATGAGATATTTGAGTCAATGCATAAGTACATGTTAGAGAACAATGTACTGGACTGACCCACCATGAGAATTCTAGGTGGAGCATTATGCAAAGTGTCATAAAAAATTCTCATAGTGACAATGATGTAATGATCTTCCGACCTGAGATCACTATATTATTACACGAGAATTTATGTACTTTGATATCATCAAATGTCACCTTTAATAGGGTGGACAATAAAGGTGATTATTGGATACATCATGAATTGTGTGAGGAATATGAGTGATCTAGATGAAATTTAACCCTCCTATATATTAGGGGTGATATCCATAGGTCTCTTGATTGAGTAGAACTATAAATGCACGGCCATGCTCAAATAGTAATTTGTTTCATATAGTCTACTCATTGATCAAGAAAACTCAGATTAAATTATGGAGTGTAAGACCCCGAATTTTATGAAATACAAAATTTAATTTTTCTTCATATATATTTTTTTTTGAAACAGTAAGTGGTTAAATTAACAAAATTGAAAGTTAAGGATGTTATGTGCAAATTTTATTTTGTCGGACAATATTCGCTTTGTCGGGGAATATTCGTTTGGTCGGGGAATATTCGTGCCGTACGACGGCGCCGAAATAATAAATTATTGGTGGACCCCACAACGGAATATTTGTCGGATATAGAAAACGACAGAAGTAACCTTTTTAAATAAAAATAGTCAACGGAACTGTTAAAATACCGGTGATAAAAGAATAGTAGCATACGGTAGTTTATGGTATTTTCTGTAGCACACGGTACTCTACAGTAACACACGGTATTGCATAGTGTCTCATATTATTGGTCTGATAATTGACACCGTAACTGTTACGCATCATTTCATCGATAATTGTCACTGCATAATATTTTATATTATCAATTCAATAATTGTTGTTACACAGTATTTTGCATTATTGATTTAATAATTGTCATTACACTGTATTTTATATCATTGAGTCAATAATTGTTGTTGCACTGTTTTTAAAATTATTGAACCTAATAATTGTCACAGTAACATATGCACAGTAATTCACATTATTGATTCAATAATGTGAATTACACAGTAACGTATGCTTTATTTTACATTATTGTTATCTCTATTATGATGTTATTTAAACAGTTGTATTTCATTAATTTATTGACTTGATATCTAAGAGCTAACTATACTGTATTTATAACAATTAGTCATAATAATTGAATTGATAAAGTTATTTGTTTATAATATAAAGTTAGGTGATTATTAGGTGATATGAAATGAATGGTGTAGATTAAAGTGTGAATTATTGTTGAATAATTGAATTGATTTGTTTATAATATAAAGTTAGGTGATTATTAGGTGATATGAAATGAATGGTGTAGATTAAAGTGTGAATTATTGTTGAATAATTAAATTGATTTGTTTATAATATAAAGTTAGGTGATTATTAGGTGATATGAAATGAATGGTGTAGATTAAAGATAATATAATATTTGAAATGGATGGTGTAGATTAAAAGGTGATCTTTAAATGAATGGTTTAGATTAAATGAATGATAAGATTTTTGGCTATAAATAGAAGCCTTAACTTAAGGATTTTTCATAAACTTCCTTACTTGTTCTTTCTTTCTCTCTCTAAATACTTCTTGTGAAAGTTATCTCTAAGTGTGCTTAAGTCATCTTGAGTATTTGTGAAGATCTATAAGTATACGTGTACTGTTCAAGTTAATCAACCTCATTTAAATCAATATCCAGTCACGTGTTACGGTAAGGGATACCATCTTTTTCATCTTCCATTATTCAAACGTACTATGGTAAGGGATTATCATTATTTGATTCTCGATAATAATATTGTTTCTTCCTTACTCATAAGACGTGCCTTTTATTTCCATGTATTAAATTGTGGGAATAACCTTACGGAGCGGATTGCCGCCTGTTGGTGAATAACCTTTCGTATTCATTCATTATTAATCTCTGAGAATAACCTTACGGAGCGGATTGCCGCCTGTTTGGTGAATAACTCTTTGTACTCAAATTCTATTAAATTGTGGGAATAACCTTACGGAGCGGATTGCCGCCTGTTGGTGAATAACCTTTCGTATTCATTCATTATTAATCTCTGAGAATAACCTTACGGAGCGGATTGCCGCCTGTTTGGTGAATAACTCTTTGTACTCAAATTCTATTAAATTGTGGGAATAACCTTACGGAGCGGATTGCCGCCTGTTGGTGAATAACCCTTTGTATTAATTTCCTTCACCTTTTGTTAATCAAACCTGCTACGGTAAGGGATATTATTTTCTTTCATACTCCTAAATCGAAATTTATTATGGAACTATTGCTTCTATAATTCCTGAAAATATTATATGTTCCATAATAGTTGAACTTCATTATTTCAACTGAACCTTCCTATTTACGTGAACCTTTCTATTGAATTGTAACCGTTATTCTGAACTGTGGATCTTGAATTTTACTCCACATCATGTTGACAATTTGGACATTATTTGAATCTGTACAAAGTAAACTTCCGATACTTATTGTTATCCTATTTCTTCTGTTCATCATTTATATCATTCTAATCATCCAAAAATTAAGCTGTTGTGAATATCTGTGGTCGGGGGCACAGATGTGATATATTTGTTGAACAGATGATAGGTTAAAGGCGATATAATAGGTTAAAGGCGATACATCTGTTCGGTGTCTTTTATGGCACGTGGTGAATGTTCTCTTTGGCCCGTAGTGCAAAGATGAACTGTTGTTTGGTATGATTATGACCAAAGGCTGAATCTGGTATAATCATGACCGTTGGTGTTATATTGAATGTCTTTGGCCCGTAGTGCAAAGATGAACTGTTGATCTGCATGATTATGATCAGGAACTGTGAATTTGTATTATCTTGACTAATGATATTTCAGATGATAAAAGTTGATGATGTTTTTCCTAAAAAGAGAACCGAGTGGACATTATAGTCTGCATTATTCTTCTAATAGATTACTCATTCCGCTGCTATTATTGATCTGAACGTTGTTTAAGAATTTAACTGCAGTTTTTGATATAAACCTTGTAGTCTATTGTATTCTATCAAGAACTCAGCTGTTGAAGACTAATGATAATGTATTCGTCATTATCTTAGTCATGATATTCTTTACTGGGCTATTTGAGCTCACCCTTTCTTTTGTTCCATTGTTTTTCAACAGGAGATGAAAACATAACAGGGTCTAGCCGGGGAATGGAGTGAGGGTCCGAGGAATAGTTATCATAGTCTTCACGTTTTGTAAAATAGTGTGGCAATAATAGTGAAGACTTAGTTGTGTATTATTATACACTGTATTGTTGTACGTTGTGCTTTGTTGTAATAATTTTGTTGTAGTATTTTGACGACTCAAGTTTGGGCTGTGTGGGCCCAGATTTGGGGGCGTCACAGTTGGCATCAGAGCTTAGGGATATGGTCTTTAATGGAGATCTGGGGTAGAACTAGGAGGGGAGAGACGAATAGAATCAGTCACTAGTGTGTCCTACCTAAAATAGATTTTATTATCTAATGAGTCGATTTGAATGTAGGAACATGAAGTGATGAGTCAGTTTATTTGAACTAACATTTATTTTGTGACCACAGTTTAGTATGGCATCTGGAAATCAAGAGGTTAACTATGGAATGCCTGAAGCAAATGTAGCCGAGAATCAAGAGGCCCCAAACAATCCTCCTGCCAACTCAGGAAATAATGTTCCTGATAACATGATGAACGATGGATTCTTTAGGAATTTCATGCAGTTCATACAGAATCAAGGAAGAGGAAATCCAGACAATAATAACGGTAGAAACGCTGGCAATTTGAGGATGGTCACTGTTAAGCAATTTAAAGAATTAGGACCACCTGAATTCCACGGGAAGCCTGACCCACTCAAAGCGGAGGCATGGCTAAAGCAGACGACAAAAATACTTGATGTCTTACAATGCGCTGATGATCAGAAGGTGCCATTTGCCACTTTTATGTTACGAGGTGAGGCGGACCATTGGTGGGAAGCGGTAAAACGTATCCAACCTTCAGCACTCGAAATGTCTTGGACAGAATTCGAAGAACTGTTTAACGAGAAGTATTTCCCAGAAAGCATCCGCCATATGAAAGAGGTGGAATTCATTAAGCTGGAGCAGGGAAACATGACAGTTTCCCAATATGAAGCCAAGTTTGCCGAGTTATCTCGCTTTGCCACCCATCTTGTGGATGACGAAGCACGAATGAGTCGGATGTTCCTAAGAGGTTTGAGATTCAAAATTCGTCAACAACTTAGCTCTCATAAATTTAGTTTGTATTCAGATGTTGTAGATAGGGCTCAAAGGGTGGAGCAAACAGATGAAACATTGCAGCCAAGAGTTAATGATCAGCATAGAGAAAGGAGTGACAACAACCACAGGAACGAGAACCATCGAGGAGGTAACCAACACTTCGGTGGTAATTCCATACCAAATAACAGAAGAGGAGAATCTAGTGGGAACAATTTCAAAAGAAAGAGATTCCATAATAATTATGGAAGGGCACCAGCACCAGTACCAACACCAGCACCGACCCCAGTTTCAAGGGGAGAAGATCGACCACCAGTGAGATGCTATAGGTGTGGTCAGGAAGGTCACATCAGCCCAAACTGTACACTGCAGTCCAAAAAGTGCTACAGTTGTGGGAAAGAGGGTCATCTTGCGCGGTTCTGTCCTGCCACAAAATCAAGTCCAGCTGCAATGATGATACCAAAAGCTAGCGCGGATAAGGGAAAATCTGTAGTTCAAGGGAGAGCTTTTGTTGTGACATCCCAAATGGCGCGAAACTCGAACGAGGTGATAACCGGTAAGCTATTCATAAATTCTCGTGAAGTCTACGCTTTGTTAGATACTGGCTCTACCCATTCTTTTATCTCACCTGCATGTGCTCAGCGTTTAAACTTAACTCCTGAAAACTTGAACTTTGACTTATCAGTTGAAACCCCATTAGGAGAAATGACCATTACATCTACTGTCTATAAATCTTGCCTAGTTCAAATCAACAACCTCACATTATCTGTTGACCTTATTTCTTTGGAGATGCGTGAATTTGATGTGATTTTAGGAATTGATTGGTTGACTACCCATCATGCTAAAATTGATTGTTTTCATAAGATTATTAGTTTTCATATTCCTAATCAACCTGTCATGCAAATTCAAGCAACTAAACCATTGAAATCTATAACTGTTATTTCTAGCCATAAAGCCATTCGTTTATTGAAAAACGGATGTCAAGCCTTTTTAGCTCATGTCACTGATTTGAACAAAAATACGTCAAACTTGAATGATATTCCCATTGTTAATGAGTTTCCTGACGTTTTTCCTGAAGAACTTCCTGGCTTACCCCCAAACCGTGAAATTGATTTTTATATTGATCTTGAACCCGGTACCAAGCCCATTTCCAAAGCTCCCTACCGAATGGCTCCCATTGAACTTCAAGAGTTAAAAGTCCAACTACAGGAATTGTTGGATACCGGTTTCATTCGTCCGAGTGCATCACCTTGGGGTGCTCCTGTTCTATTTGTGAAGAAGAAAGACGGGAGTATGAGATTGTGCATTGACTACCGAGAATTGAACCATGTCACCATCAAGAACAGGTACCCGTTACCTCGGATTGATGACATGTTTGATCAATTGCAAGGCGCTCAACATTTCTCAAAGATTGATCTCCGTTCTGGATATCATCAGTTAAAGGTTAAAGCTGAGGACATTCCAAAGACTGCTTTCAGAACTCGTTATGGGCATTATGAGTTCTTAGTCATGCCTTTTGGACTAACTAATGCTCCTGCAGCTTTCATGGACATGATGAACCGGATATTCAAGGAACATTTGGATCATTTTGTGGTTGTCTTTATTGATGACATCCTCATATACTCCAAGAGTCGCGAGGATCATGAACAACACCTGAGATTGATACTACAAAAGCTCCGTGAAAACAAATTATATGCCAAGTTGAAGAAATGTGAGTTCTGGCTTGAGGAGGTCGCGTTTCTTGGGCATGTGATTTCTAGTCAAGGAATATCAGTCGATCCTGCGAAGATTGAAACGGTACTATATTGGGAACAACCCAAAATAGTAACCGAAGTCCGAAGTTTTCTGGGTCTAGCTGGTTATTATCGGAGATTCGTAGAAGGATTTTCTCGAATCGCCACTCCATTAACGCAGCTTACTCGGAAAAGCACAAAATTCATATGGAGCGAGGAATGCGAGAAAAGTTTCCAAGAACTCAAGAAGAGACTGGTTTCAGCTCCTGTTCTGACCATACCATCAGGATCAGGAGAATTTGTTATCTACAGCGATGCTTCTGGCAAAGGTCTAGGTTGTGTCCTTATGCAACATGGAAAGGTTATAGCCTACGCCTCTCGACAACTCAAAGATTATGAGAAAAATTATCCTACTCATGATCTAGAGTTGGCAGCAGTCGTTTTCGCGTTGAAGATCTGGAGACACTACTTGTACGGAGAAAAAGTGGATATCTATACGGATCATAAAAGTCTCAAGTATTTCTTCACCCAGAAGGAACTCAACATGCGACAACGACGTTGGCTTGAGCTGTTAAAGGATTATGACCACACAATCCAGTATCACCCGGGAAAGGCGAACGTTGTAGCTGACGCTTTGAGCAGAAAATCTTATGCAAGTACAAGTGCACTGCTGACAACACAAAAGTGTATTTTGTACGACTTGCAAAAGATGGAGATAGAGCTAAAGACACCAGGGACCCGCTCGAAGATTGCTCACGTGCGAGTAGAACCAACTTTAATCGATAAAATTAAAGCTGCTCAAGCTACCGATCCGGAACTGATAAACATGATAAAGAAAGTACAAGAAGGTGTCATTCCCGAAGCAAGAATCGACGAGAAAGGAATACTTCGAGTCAACTCTCGACTCTGTGTTCCTAACGATCCTGAATTAAAGCATAAAATCATGATGGAGGCACACAACACGCCGTTTGCAATCCACCCAGGAGGTACCAAGATGTATCGAGATCTTCGACATACATTTTGGTGGAACAATATGAAAAGAGAGATTGCGGAGTTTATCTCAAGGTGCCTAACTTGTCAACGTGTCAAGGCAGAGCATCAAGTTCCTAAAGGTCCATTACAATCACTTGAAGTTCCCGAATGGAAGTGGGAACACATCAATATGGACTTCGTGACGGGTCTTCCAAAAGTTTCTCAAGGCTTAGATGCAATTTGGGTGATCGTAGATAGATTGACCAAATCTGCTCATTTCTTGCCTATACGAGAAAACTTTTCACTTGAACGTCTTGCCGGTATGTACATAAATGAGATCGTGAGATTGCATGGCATGCCAGTTTCCATAGTTTCTGATCGAGATCCTAGATTCACTTCACGCTTTTGGATCAGTCTACAAAAAGCTATGGGCACTGAACTACATTTTAGTTCTGCATACCATCCTCAAACGGACGGACAATCGGAAAGGACGATCCAGACCCTCGAAGATCTTTTGAGACTTTGTGTATTAGACTTCAAAGGAAGTTGGGATAAGTACTTGCCATTGGTGGAATTTTCTTACAACAACAGTTACCAAGCAAGCATAGGCATGGCTCCATTCGAGGCTTTGTATGGAAGGAAGTGTCGCTCTCCAATATGTTGGAATGAGGTAGGAGAAGCAAAATTGTTGGGACCCGAGTTGGTACGCTTGACGACCGAAAAGATCCAAATGATCCGACAACGAATACAGACCGCACAAGAACGACAAAAGAGTTATGCTGATCTTCATCGGAGAGACGAAAGTTTCAACGTCGGAGATCATGTATTCTTACGTGTTTCTCCATGGAAAGGGGTTACGAGATTCGGAAAGAGAGGAAAGCTCAACCCTCGATTTATTGGCCCATTTGAAATCCTCGATCGAATAGGAACCGTAGCCTACAGACTAGCCCTACCACCAAGTATGTCTCGCATCCATAACGTTTTTCACATATCTATGTTACGTAAATATGTGAAGGACCCAAACCACGTCATTGAGTTAGAACCAGACGTTATAGCAGAGGATTTAACATACGAGGAGGTACCTGTTAAGATCCTGGATAAGAAGGAGCAGATCCTACGCTCAAAGGTTATACCTCAAGTTAAGGTTTTATGGAGGAACCAAGATACTGAGGAAATGACCTGGGAGCTAGAATCTGAGATGAAATCTAAGTATCCTTACCTCTTCGATATATCAGGTACGTCAATTTTGGGGACGAAATTTCATAAGGAGGGGAGGTTGTAAGACCCCGAATTTTATGAAATACAAAATTTAATTTTTCTTCATATATATATTTTTTTGAAACAGTAAGTGGTTAAATTAACAAAATTGAAAGTTAAGGATGTTATGTGCAAATTTTATTTTGTCGGACAATATTCGCTTTGTCGGGGAATATTCGTTTGGTCGGGGAATATTCGTGCCGTACGACGGCGCCGAAATAATAAATTATTGGTGGACCCCACAACGGAATATTTGTCGGATATAGAAAACTACAGAAGTAACCTTTTTAAATAAAAATAGTCAACGGAACTGTTAAAATACCGGTGATAAAAGAATAGTAGCATACGGTAGTTTATGGTATTTTCTGTAGCACACGGTACTCTACAGTAACACACGGTATTGCATAGTGTCTCATATTATTGGTCTGATAATTGACACCGTAACTGTTACGCATCATTTCATCGATAATTGTCACTGCATAATATTTTATATTATCAATTCAATAATTGTTGTTACACAGTATTTTGCATTATTGATTTAATAATTGTCATTACACTGTATTTTATATCATTGAGTCAATAATTGTTGTTGCACTGTTTTTAAAATTATTGAACCTAATAATTGTCACAGTAACATATGCACAGTAATTCACATTATTGAATCAATAATTGTCATTACACAGTAACGTATGCTTTATTTTACATTATTGTTATCTCTATTATGATGTTATTTAAACAGTTGTATTTCATTAATTTATTGACTTGATATCTAAGAGCTAACTATACTGTATTTATAACAATTAGTCATAATAATTGAATTGATAAAGTTATTTGTTTATAATATAAAGTTAGGTGATTATTAGGTGATATGAAATGAATGGTGTAGATTAAAGTGTGAATTATTGTTGAATAATTGAATTGATTTGTTTATAATATAAAGTTAGGTGATTATTAGGTGATATGAAATGAATGGTGTAGATTAAAGTGTGAATTATTGTTGAATAATTAAATTGATTTGTTTATAATATAAAGTTAGGTGATTATTAGGTGATATGAAATGAATGGTGTAGATTAAAGATAATATAATATTTGAAATGGATGGTGTAGATTAAAAGGTGATCTTTAAATGAATGGTTTAGATTAAATGAATGATAAGATTTTTGGCTATAAATAGAAGCCTTAACTTAAGGATTTTTCATAAACTTCCTTACTTGTTCTTTCTTTCTCTCTCTAAATACTTCTTGTGAAAGTTATCTCTAAGTGTGCTTAAGTCATCTTGAGTATTTGTGAAGATCTATAAATATACGTGTACTGTTCAAGTTAATCAACCTCATTTAAATCAATATCCAGTCACGTGTTACGGTAAGGGATACCATCTTTTTCATCTTCCATTATTCAAACGTACTATGGTAAGGGATTATCATTATTTGATTCTCGATAATAATATTGTTTCTTCCTTACTCATAAGACGTGCCTTTTATTTCCATGTATTAAATTGTGGGAATAACCTTACGGAGCGGATTGCCGCCTGTTGGTGAATAACCTTTCGTATTCATTCATTATTAATCTCTGAGAATAACCTTACGGAGCGGATTGCCGCCTGTTTGGTGAATAACTCTTTGTACTCAAATTCTATTAAATTGTGGGAATAACCTTACGGAGCGGATTGCCGCCTGTTGGTGAATAACCTTTCGTATTCATTCATTATTAATCTCTGAGAATAACCTTACGGAGCGGAAATCCTGATCTTGGTGGCTAGTACCGCGATTCCTTTTGCTGCAGATCGTGGGACGATTCGCGGAGCGTTCGTGTGGATACCGTAGAGACGCAGTCGTTGGATTACGTTGAGGATTCGAGGCTGCTTCAGAATTCACTAGCGTCTCCATTCAAGCTTACATAATCGATAAAATAAATTCTAAACCTCTGATTAATCTGTATTCGCATGGATCCTGTTTTAAGGTTTCAGAAAATATTTAAATTTCGCTGCTTTCACTGTGTCGAAACCCTAACACTTTATCCTTCCAAATTAATAAATTGGATCATCAAAATAATTATCTAATATTATTATAATATTTCAATAATTTAGATCATACCATAAAGTAATTTAAATTACTTGTATAATCTCACATTATACACAACCTCTTGTTAACTAAATAGCTTGGGTTGTTTATCCAATAATAATTAATATTATTCCTTAACACATTAGTCAAGTTACTCACTTAAATAAATATATAATTTAGTCCATCAAGGCTATCATTAACATTAGTTAAATAATTTAACCTTACACAAATATAATTAATTAACTCATTTAACTTTACTTGTTTATTTATCTTCGTATAAACAATTATTTCCTTAATTTTCTCACATTATTTATTTAATATTAAATAAATAATTAACTTTACTTGTTATTTAGCATTACATAACAATTATTTTATTAACCTTAATTCACTTTAATTTTTATTTAATATCATAATATAAAGAAATTAAAGGAATAAGGAGGTGATTAAACAATGTACATTTAATTTTTTAAGCCTTTAAAGATTATAAAAGGACTAAATGATAATAGCAAGTGATGAAATATTATTAAATAATTAATAATATTGGTAATTGGATGAATATTATTAAGGGCTTAATAATATTAGTAACCAATTAAGGTGTTGTCCAGTAATTTGGATAGCGCTGGTAATTTAGTGATGTATTATTATTGAATAATAATACTAATCGGTTTTTAAAATATTATCCAAGGAGGATAATATTGTCTTATAAATTATGAGTTGATAAATAGGGATTTCCGTGTTGTAGAGTCAATTCCTTTGTGAATGGCAGCTGAATCCCTATGTACATTACTAATTGAAAGATAATCATATTAGGTCTTTTAAATGAGGTAAGTTGAATTGTGTAGGCGTAAGCGAGAAAGCAATTCAGGCAAATTTTTCAGTACTATGTGCTATTCTTGCAAACCTGTTGCTATATGCATAAACTATTATGTGTGCACTTATTGTATGTGTTAACTGATTTCTAAATGTATTTGTGTACAGTCATATGATGTTAATAGCTGATATATAATTAATGCTATGAGTTGAAATGTGTTATATGAGTTATATAACTTTGAAATATTGACATGCATGGTAAGCATGAGTTAATTGTATAAATGTAAATAATTATAAGCATGATGCCTATATAAATGCAAAGCATAAAGCATAAAGCATGAATAAAATGTGACATACGTGTTATTTGATAACTGTTAAACTTGCTGAGTCGTCGTGCTCACTCTTGCTAAGCCGTTGTGCTCACTCTTGTTTAAAACAAACACTTTCAGCTGAGGACGAAGAAATCCGGAAGTCACGGTAGCGCCCAAAAATCAAGAATGATTGTTGCTTAAGGAAAATTTAGGACTACGTTGTGGTCAATTAAACCATGTTGTTATCTGGTAGTTAATGATTATAGTTAGACGCTTATGTTTTGTATTTAAACTATCGTCGTCGTAAATTGTATCATGTGATTGTAAAACCTTTCAAATGAATTGTGTTTCCTAGTTATGAGAGAAGATGGTTATAAACAAATAAACTTAATGTCACTGTAATTGTCAGTAAATGAGTTTTATGCACTCCCAATGACTGTAATAGAATATGTCATGTTATAAATGATCTAAGTTTCTAGAGCAGTGTAAAAATTTCGATTCTGATGCAGAGTTCAAGGGAATATTATAAAAGTTTAAATTTATTGAGTTTTAACAGCATATTATTGTATAATGTTGTGAATAGTAAGGAAGGTTGTTCGTTAATGACCGGGGGTCGCCTGTGGCTAGTGCGGGGGTTATCGGGGTGTTACAAAATTTTACCAAATAGTACTTACCATAGTAAGTTAAAAGTATGAAAGGAATGATACCCCTTACCTTAACACGTGACTGGATATTGATTTAAATAAAGTTGATCAACCTATATTTTTATAATTTAGTTAGTAAATACCACATATAATTTCATAGTGTATGCAAATTCGTATGAAATCTTCAAAAGTGATTTGATAGAATTAAGTAGAATAACTTCAATATAGTTTTTGAAAGAAAATAATAATTCAAAATAAATATTCCAAATGAAACTTTTCAAAATAAATCTTCTAAAGAAAAAGTCTTCTAAGTGAAGATTTATAAACACCGTGTGATGTATGTGGATGCTTATATAACTTTTATAAAAATACTTACTTGAACAGTACTCGTACACTTACATATCTTCACAAATACTATAGATGGCTTTAGCACACTCAAAGAGAACTTATACAAAGTAATATTTAGAGAGTGAAAGAAATAATAAGTAAGGAAGTTTTATGAAAAATTCTTAAGTTAAAACCTCTATTTATAGCCAAAAATCTTATCATAAACTAATATTTTCTAATTTAATCCAAACCGCATATTTCAAGATAATGTTTAATCCATACCATTTATTTTATCTTTTAAGATTTTCTTAATCTAAACCATTCATTTAAAGATCATCTTTAATCTACACCGTTCATTTCAAATTTTATAATTATTACATTATCTTTAATCTATACCATTCATTTCAGATTTTCTTTAATCTATACCATTTAATTAACTTTATATATAAAATAACTAACTTTATATAAATCAATTAACTTTATATATAAAAATAAATAATTTTATATAATATATCATAATAAAATAATTTACTTTACATAATTTATATAAAGTAAATAATTTTATATAATTTATTAAAATAAAAATAAATAAATTTATCAAATCAATTATTCAACAATAATTTATAACTATTCATTATTATGACTAATTATTATAAATGCAGTGTAGTTGACTTTTTAAGTTAAATACTCATAATACAAATAGAAAAATCAACTAATGATGAAATACAACAGTTTAATCAACATCATAATAGAGACAACAATAATGCAAAAACTATGTAAAAGAAAGAGTACGTTACTGTGTAATGACAATTATTGATTCAGTAATATGAATTACTGTACATATGCTACTGTGATAATTATCAGTTCAATAATATGAATTATTGTGCATACGACAATTATTGCTTCAATAAAGTCAATATTGTACAATAGTCACTTTATCAGTTCAATAATATGAAACACTGTACAATACCGTGTGTTACTATGCAATACTGTATGTTACTATTCATTTACCACCGGTTATTTTAACATTTAAAACTGATAGTACCGTTGACTATTTTTATTTAGAAAAGTTACATATGTCATTTTCTATATCCGACAATATTTTGTTGTGGGGGGTTCACCAATATTATTTCGGCGCTGTCGTACGAAATGAATATTCTCCGACAAAATAAATATTTCCCGACAAAAAGAATATTCTCCTACAAGATAAAATTTATATAAAGATTTCTTAATTTTTACTTTTTTTAATTTATTCATTTACCATTTCAGAAGAAAATATATAAAGAAAAATTAAATTGATATTTCATAAAAATCGTGGTCTTACATTTCGGTCCTAAAAGCTTTTTGGGGTTTCGAAAACTTTTTCTTTACTCTACTTCTCCGCCTCACTTCATATACTGAAAAAGTGGGGGCAATATTACTTACGCATTTACCAGCGCAAATGGGTTGTCTATATTGGGCATTTTCTCTACAGTCCAGTAGGCTGAGTGCGCTCATATAGGACTCTTAAGTCAAATAAATCTGGGCTCACTGCTTTGCCACTTGAGGCATTAACTAGTTACTATATCCAATACTAATTTGTATGGTAATTATCTTTTCTAATAGGAGTTTTATTATATGATTTCTACTAGGAATTGTAATCCTATAGGAGGTGTGACTATTATAAAGACAAAGTGAAGAATAGAGGTACGAGATATACAATATTTTAACCTATGAAATACTTTTTTCCTTCATTTTGAAACTTATTGTTACTCTCGCACTGGAAGTATCTTTTGGCGGCCCAAGCCGTCAAATACTTTCTGATAATTCTTTCTGTGCAAATTTAGGTCTAAGTCAATGGTTAAACGTATGAACAAATTCGAACGTTAACAATAAGCAAACATATCTTTGAGAAAAAAAAGAGATTAAAGATAAAAATAAAATAAAAAATGTGTGAGATAAATGACAAAAAGTACGATTAAACAACACTAATATATAAATAGCTATATAAATAACAGAGCAACTACATATGTTAAAGTGACCAACGAACGTGTAAATCAATTGTTGTATGTTAAAGTGACCAACGAACGTGTAAATCAATTGTTGTAGGGATTGTTCTAACTTAACTAAGGTTCTTAATTCAAGACTTAGGAATGCAGCTGCGTTAAAATCTTGTTGGTAGAGTTTAGTCACCTAAATGATCCTTCCCGACCTGAGTATGATTATTCCCTCATTAATAGTGAGGGGACACCTGTGGTCTAAACAAAAAAAACAACAACATATAAAGTGACTAAATTATTCTTCAACAAATGGTGAATGTGTTCACTGGTTTAATTCTCATGTGCGAAGCTTAGGAGCTGTTTGTTTACAATTTAATACATTTGAATGACTGAATAACTGAATTGGTCAGTCATTCAGTGTATTTTTTTTTAATAGAAATCTTTTGAATGATTTAATCGATCAGATTTTTGGGCTGAATGACTAAGTCCAATAGCTGAATAAAGCATTTTATATTTAATAATTTTTTTATAATATTAACTATTATATTAAGTAATATTAAATAAATTTACAACAAATTTGAATTTTTTCAGTGGAATAAAATAATAAAAATATGTTATTAAGATATGTCAATTATCAAACAATTTTTTCCATTCAGTATTCATAATTATGCTTCATTCAGATTGCTTAAACATTCAGAACTATTTTATTCAGTTTTATCAAACACTCCCTTAATTTAGTTGCTTAACCTTAGTTGCTCTTAGTTGCGTTTGACCTATTTGATGTGCAACTATCAATAACTTATATATTTTCTCCGTTCAAAATTATAGAATTAAAATTAAATTTTTAAAAATTAATTTTAAATTTTAAATTAATATGAATTCATTAAATTTTTATTAATACAATTATAAATATTATAAACTACCTAAAAATGCAACTAGTTATAAGATTAATTATTGTTTTCAAAACTTAATAAATTATATCAATTTTAAATTTAAAAATATCTTAACTTAATTTTCAAAAAATTAATATTAATCTTATAATCAGTACTGGATGGAGTGTATAGAAAGCAATTATAAAAATACTATCAATTATATATATGGGCACACACATCTACAGAGTCATATAAATGGGTAAGGGACCATTGCATAAAACTCTTTTGCAGGTTTCTATTACGTTGTTTTTTTCCCACACAAACAACTTTAATATATGTAAGTATGTATATGAAATATTCGCTCCATTTTAAATTATAAAATTATTATTAATTTTAAAAAAATTAATTTATAATATTTTTAAATTCAAAAGTAATAAAATTTATTTAAGTTTTAAAAATAATAAATTTTACAATTATTAATATTTTTAAAATTTAAAAAATTTAAATTAATTTTAAATTTAAAAATTTAAAAATTAATTTTTAAAAAATCAACATTAATTTATAATTCAGAACGAATAAAATATTTAAGTATAAAATGAATGTTTAAATTTAGAAAGAATATAAACCTCTTGTCAGTAATCGAATATTCCTTATTTTGCAAGAAGCACAATGGTTGGACACAACAAGATATCTTGCTGCTTGGACAATTATAGTCGTCCGAACCAACTTTTACGTCCTACACTTAAAAAAATTATTTTATGATTCTGATATGATTATATAGTATTTTAAATTTATTTATAAATTATTATTTTAATATATATAATAATTTTTTTTACTATAAATACTAAAATAATAGTCTGAGGTACCACGCGACGTTACTCTATAACTTCTAAATAATTTCTCCCTACTCTTACATACGCCCAATGTTCATGATATTCACTATTATACTATATATTTAATATTCATTAATTCTTCCGTCCCACAAAAAATAATTAAATTATAAAAAAAAAAAATCTCACAAAAAAAATTTTATCTCACAAAAAAATCTAAACTATATAATTTTTATTCAAAATGTTATGTAAATTCTATTTTACCTTTAAAAATACTTAAGCAAGGGTTACTACTACTTTTAAGAAAAAGAATTTTTTTAGTATTTGTACGTGAAAAAGAAAATTTTTAGTATTCTTACGTGGAATCTATTATAAGTAAAATTAAGACTTATTTTATACATATAAGAAACCAATAAATATTTGTTCTACAAATTCAATAGGGCTAGCCAAGTTCTTTAACACATTTTTTTAGGGAAGCAATTTGTGCCCCAAATGGAATAACCATGCAAAATAGGAATGACAATTTGAATTGAAATTTATCTAAAAATGGTTGAACTGCATCAAATCAAATGATTTTTGTCTAAACTATTGAACTCGTCGGTGCAATTCTGGTGCAATTTTTTTTAAACCGAGACCGTTACGGTGTAGTTTTGGCATTTGTCTTTAAACTACAGGTGCACCACATCGTACCACACTGCTTCTTGAACTGGTGGTATATCGGTCTTTGAACCGTTCTATATATACTTATTTATTTTAATTATATTTTCATATTTCATAGTATATTATTATTTTTATATAGTATTATATATAATTAGGGAGTCATTCAAACATATATTTTAATTATTTTTTACTTTTGCATATCTAAAATAAATTTATGAATATTTTTGTATATAGCTGATATGGTTAAAATTACAACAATGTTATTGAAATTTTAAGTGAGCACACATTCTTATATTACTTGTTAATATTTTTTGAGTTATTTTAATGAATGTTATTTTAATGTGTGTTGTAAAAATATTAAACTAATTAAATAAAAAATATTAATAATTTTGACAGGTGCAAGTCGATGCGGTGCGGTTCAAAATATAAACGAGTCGGTACAATTTTGGTATAAAAAAATCTTGAATCGCTACCTGTATGATGCGGTTTTTGTTCAAGATTTTTTAAAACCATTGTGATTTCAAATCACTGAAAAATTAAAACCGCACCGCATCATTGCAAAATCAAAACTGCATAATCGTAGCAAATTTGTCCAACTTGAAAATATACCCCAAGCAAACAAGATATCTACCGTAGACGAAAGTTTGTATACAACATAATTTATTTATGAAATAAGTTTATGCTATAAATAACTTGTACAATAATCTAGACTTCAGTTACACTCATACTCCATCAATTTTCAAATATAAAAGCAAATGATGTGCAAAATCAAAGACAATATTACAATATTTTGATATCAAGGAAGTGTTACATTTTGAGTTCAAATCAAATATGATATATAGAGTCCACAAGACATTTCATTATTTTGGGAAAACATAAATAGGGTCCATAAAATTGAATTGTAACAATTTAGCTTTTTAAAAAATTATTAAAAAAATAGGGTCCATATACATTATAATGTATGATATTCAAAGTAAGGCAGATACAATATGACCCTAGGATAAACAGAAAGAAGAGATTTGCTAGAATCATATCCTTTGTTTTTGGGACATTAATTCCAAAATATAAGCTTATACTAACAACAGTTAATATTTAAAACTACACATAGTGTTTTAATAATACCGAATATTATTTTTATTTTAATAATAATAATAATAATAATATAATTTTTAGTGGAGTTCAAACTCGACATGCTTGGAAGGGCTTGTTTCCCTCTTCCTTCCCGCGCTACTAAATATATTCCAGCAATCCAGTGTATCAAAAGGCCCAAGGGCCATGAACTAGGCTACGAGTAACCTGCTCAAGGCCCAACAAATGGGTTTCTCCGTCTAAATAGACGGAATCCGAATCATCAACTACTCCACTACAAGTCTACAACACGTGCTATCGATAAAACCAATAGAGATATTATTTTAAATCAAAATACTGTCTATGCTTCAAAATCTATCTATATATTATTAAGAGTGAGCAAAATAATTAGACTCTTTTGGTGTTTTTATCTTAAAATTTTAATTATATTTTATTTTTTAAATTTAAAAATTTAATTTTATAATATGTCCATTATCTATCTACTTTCTTATTTTTTTTCTTTATTTATTTGTTCCCATTATTTATTTCAAACAAACCATTATTTAATTTTCATTCTTATTTTTTGTTGTCTTATTTTCTTATCATTTTTATTTTTAATCACAAACGTATTGTGTGTGCTGGTAATTAATATAAAATTAATATTATCCCTTTAAAATTAATTTTAAATATTTTTAAATTTAAAATTAACATAAATAAATTTGATTTTAAACAATGTAGTTATCAAAATTAAAAAATATACGTAATTATGTAATAATATTACTAATTATTAGATATATTATATTAATTTTAAATTAAAAATATTTTAAATTAATTATAAAAAATTATATTTAATACTGTATTTTAAATTATTTTTTTAAAATTTGATAAATATATTTTTAATTTTTAAAAAAAGGAACTAAAGGATCTACATTTATACATCAATCATATCTCAATTCTATATTTTTATTTTAATAATAATAAATAATATTTTCATCGACTCTCATCTCCCTGTCACTATCTTAAAGTCATCCGATTTTCTCTCCCTTCCTCCCACTTTGGTGTTGTCGTGCAGCAAAACCCTAAATTTCAGTCAATTTTGGTATCCGTGGCGGTTAATTCCTGAATAATTCAGTATGAAATCGACGAAATTAAACAATCAACAGCAGCAGCAACCATCGCAGCATCAGAACGGTCACTTATCTCCCTTCAAATTTGCCAAATTGGTTGATACCGAGGCTTCCTGGGAAAAGGTTTGCAATTTTGAATATCCTTTGACTTTGAATTTAACTCTGTATCTGAATTGATTGGTATTTTATGCAAACTGTCCACTAATAAGTATCCATATCTAATTTCCCATGGAGGTGAAGACGAATATGTCCTACCTCCCAATCTCCTTACTATATCGGATCCTGAAATGGTCCCTTCTGAATTGTAAACATTTGTACACCTGCAAGTCAGCCATCTACTATCCCCATCGACTTTAAATAACTTATGGTTGACCTGGACCATCTAATTCTTTTAAAGGGACATAGTTCTGATTTTCACATTTTTCCCCCCACTAGCTTCACAACCGCTCACCACCCTTTTAATATGGTCGTTATCTCTAAACATTCCAGGCAGGGGCCAGTAATTTTTTCCCGCGGGTGCGGATTTTAACTAATTTTTTTGTTTAAGTTAAATAAAGAAAACTTGAGCTAATCATAATATTAAGTAATCATAATAATGTTTACAAAATTGAAATAAATATTAATAATCCAAGCAAAAAAATAAATTTCAAATAAAAAACATTTAGATACAATTTAGAAATTTACTTCAATTAGTTGTGAGTTCAATTTGAATGATTCACCAAATGTTCAAAGCCTCAAACCAAATTTGCTTTCTATATTCAAACAAAATCATGAATTAATTTCAAAGCATAAACCAGTTTTGGTATCTTTTTATAAGTTTCAAATAAGTTTTACTTAAAATAAAAGAAACAAACCATCCAAAATTTATACTCAGAACACCAAAAATTATACTGAGTCCATTAGTTAGATGCCTAGAAGTAAAGTGATTATAACTAGAAATGAGGGGCTGCTAAAGGCTAATAGTCATTTTTTATTTTTCATTATAAAAAATAAGGTAAAATCATTGTAAGCTATCACAATAAAAGATAGAAACTATTCAACCAAAATGAACCCATTTTCAATTGAATATTAAATAACCCAAAAACAAAAACCTAATCAGACCAAACAAACAGTAATCACAGTCAACCAAATCAATAACAAAAAAATTCAAACTTGAATCAAACAATCCCTCACAACTCACACGCTGATGAACATTCAAAACAAAAAACTATACAAAAAATACAAAGAGAGAATCAAAACCCATAAATCTAAAAACTAGATTGGAATCAAAAGTACATGCGATGGATGCGAGATTGAGAGAGGGTTATAAAAAGTTTGAATGAATGTGAGATGATTGAATTGGGGGATGTTTGCTCCGTTTGATGCTCCTCTCGCTCCACGTTGGTGTCTGATTGGGTTCTTTAGGCAAAGATACGTACTTCTAAAATATGGTGTATACTTCTAAGATTTCCCCAAACCTTAAAACTAAGAAGAGTTCTGTACTTGTATTTAGAATTGGTTTATGAATTTTATTTGCCCCTTCCAAGTTAAACCCTTCCATTAATCAACCCCATAGAGTGTATTAACTTACATATCTACCCTTGCTCCTATACCTATAAAATATATATATATATTCCAGCAGGGGCAGCTGCCTACGTTGCCCCTTAAACAGATCTGCCCCTGATTCCAGGAAAGAAATTTTTTGTCTCATTTGCAATATGCAATTCCTTTTGCCCATTTTACCAAGGACATTTTTCACTCCAGATGCTTCCTCAACTCGTAATTACCAGAGAGAAGTTTCTTGAGACTCCTCTCTTTGTTTCGGCTAGAACCCACTTGTAACTCTTGGATCTTTTCCATTGCCCCCAACTCTCTGCTCTCGATAGATGATCATGTCATGCTCCTTATGCCACTTGCAATCGCTTACTGAGATGTTTAATCTCTCTAATCAACAGAAAATATAAGTTCATTGCCTCCTTCTGCTTCATAAGGCATCTTTTGTATATTTGAGGGAGGGAGGCCTTCTTCATTTTGCTATTCCTAGTTATCCTTTTTACTGTAAGTATGCTTTTTGTGTATGAAATGATGGAAAAAGGGTGAGGGCTCATATATGTTAGTGTAATTATACATTAAAGTAATGTTTATGCTATCTATCGGATTCCAGAACTTTCTGGGTTATTTAGTTTTTTCTGGACCATCTCTTCTAGAAATGTCATTGTGGGTCCCCTTTGGTTTCACTGTCCTGCTGCTACTTCAAAACTTAGTCTAAGCAAAGGCTAGCAGGGAGTTGAGACATGTGTAACATCTCTTTTTCTAATCGGACGATGAATCATCAATGAAGCTCTTGTTCAGCTTCTTTTAGAAGTGCTACTGTACTTATTTAAATAATTTTTTTCTTCTTGTTTTATTTTATTTGATAAGTTTCGTAGGAACAACTCAAACATGTATTTTGATGAGGTTCCATCTTTCATCTCTTTTTACCAGTACCAGTCGTTGAATGCAATTTGCCTGAATCTTTTCTTAGGTTGTAAGTGGTGATAATGACCATTATCACTATCACTTAAGGTGAGTGGAACAAATTATTGAGAGTTATTTTTAGGCATAAATGAACATCAGTTGTTTCATATTACCATAGGACAACCTTGAAAGTACTGCTTCATATTATACGACTTTGGACATATAAACTTTAATGCTTTTTAGTTATCTGATAAAAGAATGGCTTATTTATTAATTATTTAGCTAATGACTTTTACCTTCCTTGTTACAGGATCAATTGGGAGATGTATTACATTGGATTCGACAAGTTGTGGCCCTTGTATGTGGGTTAATCTGGGGTGCCATTCCTTTGATTGGGGGCATATGGATTGTTGTGTAAGTTAATTGTCGTAATTTTCCTTTAGATGCAGAACTGCTGAATCCAACTACAATTTTTTTAATTGTAATTTTATAGATATTTGTGTGTATCTATATTTATAGGAATGTGTCCAAGTAAAGCTTCAATATTATCATTGTTTGGGTAAGTTATTAGGTTGTTTTGATTTCTGATGGTCTGGGGGTGAATGTTTGTGATATGAATTATTGGTGGATCTTTGTTTCTTTAGGATGAGATATTTGAAGGGAATTAAGGCAGTAAATGAGATGAGTTGCAGAGACTCCAATGGAGCTTAACCAATAACTATTATTAAGTAACCAGAAATGCAGAGAAAAAGAAGAATTAGGATATGATTTAGATGAGATAAGCAAGAACGGGGATGGAGAATTTAAATTAATAAGAGAGAGAGAGAGAGAGAACTCTCTTGATTCAATTCATTTCATAAGCATGATTACTACAACTCTACGAGGCTTAGCTACAATAAACAGCGAGAGATTATAGTGTTTCTCTGTTACAGATAATAAAAGAAAAAAGACGTAACTATCCTCTAACATGCTTCACATGACTATTACTGCTAGTTCTGGATAATAACATTATTATTCCTATTTTAGGGAGCTGATATTTTCAGCGCAAAAGTTTACTTTCCAATGCAAATAATGCAATACACAATTGCACCATGTGTATTAAAAATTGTACAATTGCTGTGGATGGGGAAGCTTTATGCTGGAAATATTATATCCACTATTTTATCCTTCTAGCTACTTCTCATTCTTAACAGACTTACTTTTGAGAGGATGAGTGAAAATAAAGGTTGCAATACTGGGGATTGGGGACGTATATACATTTTATTTACATCCTCCTCCTGCCTTCTTTTATCTTGGTGATTGACAGAGTTTCTTGCTAACAGTCACAGCTTTGTTCCAAAATTGATGGGCAAACTCTTTGCTAAAATATGATTGGAAAGGCATTTAAATCTTCGCTGGGCATAAAATAAAAAGAGGTCCTTTTACAATATCTTGGACCCCTTTTTATGTGTCAAAAAACTTTGAAATGCAGGAACAATAGGAGAAAGAATAAGTGACAAGGAGAAGAAGAACCTATCCTAGTAAGGAAACCGGTGGAAACACACGAAGCACAATTTCAGTAGTATTTATCTACCCCAAATGTAAATATTACAACTATATGAGACTAAGAAACCAACTATCACTAGGACAATTCTATTTATAAGACAAACTGGACCAAAATGCTTTTATAATTCCTTAATGAAGAGCACGTCCTGTGCGTGTGCACGGCTACACGCACTCTGTTAGCTGGATTATCTCACATCTTATAGAACATTGCAACTTGCAAGTCTGAGAAAACTTTCCCAGCCCATACTGAAAACAACTCGCTGTTTTTTTCTTCAGTAGGAGCCATGGTTGTTATTTAGACCCCCACACACCATGAAGAACCTTGTTAACCGATTCCTGGAGGAATTTTCATTGTAATTGGTAGCCACCAAGTTAATGAAGTCACCACTTCCCTTGGCTACCATCTCTGTTCAACATCTAAAAGAAGACTGGACTTTTTATCTTGAAGATAGATTTTTACAGGGGAGAGCATCCTTGCAGTTTATTGGTACTTGTGGAGTTGGGAATTTGGAGTCGAAGGATTGAGATTAAGTAGCAAAAGGTGTGTCAAGTTCAAAGAATCATTATCTTTAGGACAGCCAATATTTCCTTTGGGACAATCCTGTTTACTGATAATTTTTGAAGTCGTCTGGCAAGTTTCAATAGGAAGGTGGGCGGTGCGTTGTAGTTTGACTAATTTCTCCTAGTTGCCCATCCAGAGAAATTGAAGTGTAAGTATTTGTGTTGGCAACCTACCATATGGTTCAGCAGAAAGATTCTATTCTTTTGGAATGTTCCTTTACTTTTGAAGTCTTCTAGCTCTTAATTTCTCTATACAAATTATGCCTGTTATAGATGAACGGCTAGCCCATAAATTTTCTGTTTAAGTTCAATAGTTTTCTAAATGGAATCATTCAATTTGTGCTGCCTAATCTTTGTTTCAGATTCCTGGTTATTTCCTCTGCAATTATATACGGTTATTATGCAATGATGCTAAAGGTTGATGAAGAAGATTTTGGCGGTCATGGCGCTCTCTTGCAAGAGGGGCTTTTTGCTTCTATAACACTCTTTCTGGTATTCAAAAAAACTTAGTGCTTGTTGTATGCTACTGAAGTTGGCTTTTCTTATTTAGCGACTCACAAGCGTTCTCTCTTCAGCTTGCTTGGACTCTAGCATACAGTTTGGGACATTTCTAATTGGCTAGAATCTCAGCATGCCAGTCATCTCTCCCCTTCTGCATAAACCTCTGGGATTGATAGCTGAATTAACTCGGCTCATTTGTACGAACCTTACTTCAGCGACCTAAAACGACGAAGTTAGAAGTTCCAATCATTAAACATTTCATATTCATCTCCTTGATTGTGCAATATCATTATTCTTAATATATCATTAGACTTGCCAACTAATCAAATTATGATGTGATAAGCAGCAGTCCAGGCAAGATACTTGGGTTGGTAGGAGTTTGTTTTTCGAAGTAGATATTTCCAATCCAATATTGATGTGATTTAAATAAAGTATTAATAAGGACTTGAGTAGTATTGTTTAGATAATTTATAATTTTAAAATTAAATTAATTTATTTCAAATTTAAATTTCAATTTGAAACTATATGTCAAGCGCTTATCAGTATGTTAAGTATTACGTTATGAGTTAGTTAATCAAAATGATGGGGAATTATGTACGTTGCGGTCAATTTGTAGGCAAACTGTACGTTACGTTTCTTAATCCTGACAGACAGACGGCAAGTTTACTTTTTCTTTTATATGTACTAATAAATTTTTATATTCTTAGTATTTTAAATATTTGTCTTCAATTCAGTGAAATATTTTTGTAAAATTATAAGGAATTTGAGCTCGATAATCAAATTATTTACGAGATCTGACTCGTATTGAACTGTGCAGGTAACTTAACAGGCACACGCATTGTACTACTTCATATCTAAATTTTCGATAACTACCACATGCTGTAAAACAGTTAACAAAATAAAGATCTTACTACGTGTTGCTCAATTAAATTTACAATAAAAACGTGCATATATTATGATTCGGTTATGTTTCAATATTTTTGTTGTGAATAAGTATAAATGTATAATATTTAAAAATTATATTTATTTTAATCATTAAAAAGTGGGGTATATTATTGAAATTCGTGTTATGTCTCATTTTTTTAATAGTTAAGATACGTGTAGTGTTTGATTTTGTGTACTTAAACTTATCATTTTGTTGTTTATGCTCGATTCACAAGACTATATATATAGGGAATTGATATTTTTACATTGTTTTTTGATAAATTCACGTGGTGAACTTTACAAAAATATCTATAACGACAGTTTAGTAACACTTTTGTAGGGTCTACCATATGAATTTATCAAAAAATTGTGTGAATTTATCAGTTTTCATATATATATATATAGAGAATTGATATTTTTACACCATTTTTTGATAAGTTTATATATATTGTTTGACTTATTGCGATGAAAAAAATTATATAACTGTCAAAATTATATTTACTTAATAAAAATATATTCTTGTTCCCCAATGGTGCTGATATGGACCCCATATCCCTATTGCAATGCAACAAATAGAAATTAACTTTTTTTAAGTTCTCTTGTTTATTTTTAAAATGATATATGGCCGGAGCAAGCTATATAGGAACCGGCGGTAAGCCACCATGGCAGTGGTAGGGGCACAGTTCTGTGCTCCTTACCCACTAGATATTGACCATCTCCGGCGGCAACTATGCCGTCAATGATTAATTTATGCTGATGAAAATGTTTGCCACTTTCGAATTAAAGGCAGCTGGCTGGTTAGAGAGATCATGCACCATTTATGCCCAGGTACCTCAAATCATACTCTCCTATCCCACAAAAAAAGTCTCAGTTACCATTTTCATTTATGTTCTAGAAAAAAAGGCTCATTCTTTGGACAATATGAAACGGCACAACGTTCCTAAATTTAAAATTACAATTTTATTATTATGTCATCATCATTGAACTAGAATTATTGTTAATAAGAAACATCCTTTCTGCGTTGTCTTGCTTATGATCAATTAGCTCTGCACTTTATGCCGATGGAGTTTTAACCTAGTGGTCAAACTTGAGGTACTGTGACCTAAATGTCTCTGTTAATTTCTAAAAGTTTCAAGTTAAATTCTAACTTATGTGAGTTTTTTTTTTTTTTTTTTTTATGTGAAGTGAGTTTTCTCTTTTATGTGAGATTTGTTTGGTTCGTGAGTTTATTTCTTCCTCTTCTGATGATGTTTTATTTATTTGGTTCTTAAAATTGTAATAGTGATGAATTATATTATACTCCCCAAAAACCGGGACTTCAAAAAATAAAAAAATAAAAACTCTGCGATTTATTGTTTCTCAGAAATATAATTAATAATCACGTACTCTATTAATGGAATATACAAATTACAAATAAATAACTACTTCTTTGGTTTCATAAAAATAATCCCATTTATTAATTTTTGAAGAGTTCAATTTCTATTCATGACTAAATAAAATTACACACAATTCCATTATTATTACTAGTTAGTATTATTATTTGTAACTTTCGCAAATAAGAAAGTTTGTTAATGCACGTTTAAATCATTGCTATTTGATTTGAATATTACTCCCAATCAATTAATTTTGTTAATGCTTTGTTATCTTCGATCGAAAAGTTGGGTGCATTTAATTAATTTTGAGGAATTGAAATGATAGAACTTGAAATTTAAAAAATCTTTTAAATAAAGAATATTAAAAACAAAGAAAGGCAATTCACATGAATCCTGTGAATACACATCAATTAGGTTTTTGATTGATCACATGATGTTAATATATATATATATATAGTAGTCATTCGTAATTTTCAACATAATCTTCTAACACACTTTTTAGAATGATGTAGTAGTTAATCCTATCCTACTTCTCCCCGAAACTCTATCATTGTTTGCTTGATTTATTTAATAGTGAATATTTTTTTGAGGAGTCAAGCCTTTTTAATTATTGTAAATGTCATCAAACAAACAAATAAAATTGTTTGAAGTATTGGAGGAAGCCAAATAGTAAAACCGACCCTATAATATTGTTACTGCAATTTTAACTGATTAGGTTCGGCTGATTAGAGATGCTCAAGACTAATTAGGATTATGTTGTTTCACATCTCTTAACCCATAGTTTTCAAATTTGGTACTCTTACTCCATAGTTTTCAAATTTTGTACTCTTACTTCTTAAATAATTGAGGATAAAATATTTTTAATTACATTGTTTAAAATTTTATTTTAATTTTAAATTTTAAAATATCAAAAAGTCAAAATAAACGAAGTTGTTTAGTTATTTTTACCTCTTGTTTAGTTGTTTGGTTGAGGTGTAACTTGATTGAGATGTATCGGATTTATACTCTTACACCCCATGATTTCATCAATGCCATTAGTACAATAATGCTTAATCCAATGCTACAAGCATCTTTGAATTCAAAACAGTACTTCTCAAACAATGTGTGACTATTTTGCTTTTCTGACAGGGATATAGAACAATAAAAACTTTAAGCTTCATATATAATAGTTTGGTCTTGAAAATTTATTATCTGCACGTCTAGTTTGGTATATTTTATTTGGTAAATTTTGTTAAAAAATGTAAAAAGGCGCATGCTATTCACGTGTGTACATTTTGTGGGAGAAGAAAGGGATAAATTGGTTGATTTTGTAAAACGTGATGTGACAAAACTTAAAGGTGGGATGTACATCAATTGATGAGTTTGATTGAGCATATTTTGTATGATGTTAGTAGTTATACATTTTAAGCATAAGCATCTCACACAGACACACACTATTAGAATAATATAATAGTATATATATATATATATATATGATTGTTTGATTTATTTAAACGTAGAATAACGTTTTTGAATAATACTATCGTAGACTTGATTATTTTGAAATATTGGAGGAAGTGAAAAACAGAAAACTACGACGTTTCGGTCTCCAAGTATGCCTTTAAAAGACAATTAACATACTGTGAATTTTTTTATTATAATCTATCCAAAATAATGGATTCAGTGCATGTAGATAATAAACAGGACATTTAAAATAATCAATTCATAATAATAAACCGTGGTATATATTGAACATGTATCACGGCCAAGATCCATGTATTTCATATCTATCAACAATGGATATAGAGACGTAAAGTTCATGTCCAAGGATGAAACATCGACTAGCTACTATCACTATCATGCTGAATCCAACCCTGCGGTCGTCTTATCAATTTATCTCCATTCAGACAGGTCCAACAGAAAGAATCCACTAACAACTTTTGAACTTGTGAATTCAAAACAAAGACTATTTCCCTCTAATAAATCCCTGACATCAACCCTACAAAAGGGCAAGTTGAGCCGCGCGTATGTGGCGGTGAAGATATATTTCCGGACGATATATGGAGTACTTTTATAGCCGGTTTCCGTTCATCTTAATTGTGATTCCGGTTCACCGCTGTGTAACGTTAGATTTTCGGGTTCCAAGCATGCCCGGGTGTTTAATACAGATTGTGTTTTAAAAAAATTTAACAATTGATTCAGATATTGAGTGCGCATAGGAGGAGATGTCAAGAGATCTACTAATCTTCAGTGTAAAAAAGTCTTCAAGACTGAATTGGATGTGTTCTTAGCCTCTAACACTAACGAAAATGCTCGTATACCACCGGTCTAGCTCGGTCATAACCTGTTTTAATTATCTTCAACAGAAGCATATTGATCACCGACTAGTTACTAGTCAAATAATGTCATCTTAATTTTCCATATTTTAATTTGATCAGATGCATAGTGTTGTGCTGGGGAAGGACAGCTATATTCGCAGTGAGAGTATGTACCCACATGTTGATGGTGATTCTCCATGAAATCAATGAAGACCGGAGTGATCATGAGCTAGTATCAATGCCAAGAATCTTTGATTAATAACAAATTAACATCCTATATAATTACTACTGTATTGTCTCGCTTACAATCAATCAACACTGTACTGATTGTTTCTTACTTAGAAATAAAATTAGTAAGTGTTCTATTTGTTAACTTTTTTAAAAAAAATAGAGACTTATTTTTATTAACGATAGAATGAAACGACGCAATATCCTCAATTTTATAATCACCTCTCCGTTATTACGTTGCTATACCAAGATCTTGAGATTTTAATACGAGATCGATTACAGGTTTTGGTTTGTGTAATATTGCTAAACGAAGTATAGGGATTAATTATTAGTGTATCAAAAATAATTGTGTATCAAACGAGATATGCACCAACTAGTTTTTAACAGTGGAGGAAAGTAGTAGAGGTGTTAAGAAGAATTTTATTTATTTAATTAAATATATTATACATTAACTTCAAGACGCAATGAGACACAGCTAAAGGGTGGATGCGAAATAACCAAACCAATGCTCCTCATTTAGGTTTGATTGAGCATCTTTTGCATGATGTTAATAGTCATCTCCTCCTCAACATATACAGGCTTCTAACACACTATTAGAATGGTATGGTAGTTTTAAAAGTAAAATTACCTTACTTCTCACACCCAATTCAACTCCCATTTAAAATGTAAGACTGTTTTGATTTATTTAAGAGTGGATTTTTTTTTTGAGTATTCCAAATATTGTACATATCATTAAACAAAATTAATTGTTTGAAGTATCGGAGGAAACCAGGAGGAAAATACGGAAATTTTGATATTCATCTGTTTAACCATGGTTAAGGAGAATTCAGAATTTCATTATTTCACCCGTATTCTTTTCTGGTGTTAAATTGGTTTTCTAATCTTGAATTGGGTGCTCTTCCGAGGTTGTTTTTGTTTGATATTAAACCAACTTTCTAAGGATACAATTAGTCATTAGAAATTAAATCCTAAATGTTTATTAAATTTGTACTGTAGATATTTAACAATATATGTTTTTATTTTATTTTAAAATATAAAAATAATATTAGCTTTTTTTTTAATTGATTTGAATATGTTTAAAAGCAAAACTAATCTGGTTCAGTGACATTATAAAAATAATAAATCATGTAATTAACACTACTTTTTAAATGATATTATTAAATATTCACAATTGTTGTCTAAAATTTTATATTAATTTTAAATTTAAAAATATTGAAAAGTCAGAATAACTTTCTTTTGTTATTTTTACTAGTTCAAATAAACTATGTTACCCTCCATAGGAGTAGGAAAAGAATTATTAGAACTTGGTTGGGGTGTAAGTTGATTGACATGTTAACTCCATCATTTCGTGAATTAATCCTGCAGTCATCTTATTAATTTTTCTGGACCATTCCAAAGGATAGAAACTGTTGAAGATTGTCTCAAGATTTTTTAAAGATTTACAAAGATTTTGCAAGATATAAATAGATTTGGTCCAAGATTTGGTTCCATGAATTGTGGGATTTTGTCTCCTTCTCTTGCACTATAAAAGGAAGCATTGACTTCTCATTTCAACACACCAAGCCAAGAGAGCTAGCAACTAGAAAGAGAAAAGAGCTAGAGAGGCTTAGTGAGAGAAAAGGAGAGTGAGAGTGAAAGGGTTCTAAGAGAAATTAAACAGTTAGTTTATTTATCAGTTGAGAGAGTTTATAATTCTTCATATTATTTTTAGTGAATTTTTGAGATCTCTTCCCGTGATTTTTCCTAGATGGGTTTCTACGTAAAAATTCTTGTGTCATTATTTTTTATCTCATACAGTTGTGTATGTGTGTTTTATCTTAGTGTTTATTTTGTGAGCCTGATTTCTCAACAATTGGTATCAAGAGCTTTTGGTTCACGCCGTTGGTGTCTAGGAACGATCCGTTTATTGAGAAATCTCGCAAGTCACAAATAAAAAGATGATAAGCACAAGTATAAGGTACGATGTTGAACCATTTGATGGAAAGTCAAATTTCAGTATTTGGCAGAGTACGGTCAAAGATGTATTAGTTCAACAAGGATTGGCGAAGGCACTAGAAGGGATTGAGAAGAAACCAACAAATGTGACAGAAGACAAATGGGCAGAACTTGAAGCAAGGGTCGTGGCAACAATCAGACTGAGCTTGGCGCCACAGATCAAATATCAGGTTTTGACAGAAACCTCTCCAAAAGACTTGTGGGAGAAACTTGAGAAAGTTTACAAGTCGAAGTCTCTGTCAAACCGGTTATATTTGAAGAAGGAATTGTACCGGCTTCGGATGGAAGAAGGATTAGATTTGACCAATCATATTAATGAGTTTAATAGATTGGTGACCCAGCTTACCAGTATAAATGTGAAGCTGGATGAAGAAGATAAAGCCTTATTGCTTCTGGTCTCTTTACCAGATTCATACTCAACTCTCCAGACTACTCTCCTTGTAGGGAAGGAAAAGCTTGCAGTTGACGATGTGATGTCAGCAGTCCTGGACCAAGATAAGTTCAGGAGCACTACTTCCAGAGATCAAGGAGACAGTCTTCTTGCATTTTCAGATGGGCGTGGCAGGGGTCCTAATCAGAAGAAGAATTTCGGCAAGGAACGAGGAAGGTCTCAATCGAGATCAGACAAGAAGGATATATCTCAGGTTGAGTGTTATCATTGCCACGAGAAGCGTCACTTCAAAAATAAGTGTCCATTGTTGAAAAAGGCGAACAAGAAGAAAGGTAAGCAGATTGAAAATTCTGCTAATGTTGCTGAGAAAACGGATGTCTGCAGCGATGGAGAGCTGTACACAGTGGCAAAAAATGAAGCTTCACGAGGTGATCTCTTATCCATTAGAGACAGTAGCAGCCTTACAGATTGGTACATGGATTCCGATTGTTCTTTTCATATGTCCCTTCACTGGGATTGGTTTGATACTTTTACATCCTGCAATGGTGGTTCTGTGATATTGGGTAACAATGCAATCTGCAAAGTTATCGGGATAGGCACCATCAAAGTTAAAATGTTTGATGGGGTCGTCAGAACATTGGATGATGTAAGGTATATTCTAGAATTGAAAAAGAGCTTGATATCAGTTGGAGTACTTGACTCTATAGGCTGTAGTATCTCAGTCAGAGATGGTGTCATGAAAATTATCAATGGTTCAATGGTAATTATGAAGGGTCAGAAAAAGGGCACCCTCTACAAGTTGATAGGGGACACAGTTACTGGTGGAGCAGCGGTTTCTGTGCAGGATAATTTCAACAGTGATTGCACAGAATTATGACACATGCGACTTGGTCACTTGAGTGAAGGTTGTTAGGGTTTATGCCCTAGAGGTCAATTATTTGATGTAATTGCTTAACTTTTCTCGATATTATATTTGATTGAATAAATGATATTATTTTATTATGTTTTTATTTACTGCGTTATATAAATGTTAACATAATAAAAGTCCTTAGAATAGTAATACAAATTATATAGCTTCAAGTATGTGACTTGAACATGAGATTATATAATTACAGTTAGTATCATTACTCTGAAATGTCCCTAGTCGAGTATCATTGTTAATGGGACAACAATGATGCATTGAGACTAGTATGTAGATTGACTGATGGCCAAATCTCATTGGTCATAAATATATGAGATATTTGAGTCAATGCATAGGTACATGTTAGAGAACAATGTACTGGACTGACCCACCGTGAGAATTCTACGTGGAGCATTATGCAAAGTGTCATAAGAAATTCTCATAGTGACAATGATGTAATGATCTTCCGACCTGAGATAACTATATTATTACACGACAATTTATGTACTTTGATATCATCAAATGTCACATTTAATAGGGTGGACAATAAAGGTGATTATTGGGTACATCATGAATCGTGTGAGGAATATGAGTGATCTAGATGGAATTTAACCCTCCTATAAATTAGGGAGTGATATCCATAGGCCTCTTGATTGAGTAGGACTATGAAATGCATGGCCATGCTTAAATAGTGATTTGTTTCATATAGTCTACTCATTGATCAAGAAAACTCAGATTAAATTATGAAGAGTATGACACATTCCATACCTCGAGTTTAATTTAGGATATAAGGTTAAAAGGATTAAATTATATTGAAACATTGGTCACGAAAAGGTTGTATCGAATCACCGATCTTATTATTATTTGGGTAACAGTGATGCATTACTAGATGCCGCTCACTGTTTATAATTTTATAATATGATTTTAAAATTATTGCCAACATAATAATAACATATAGGGTCACACACTTAGAATGTATTTAAAAGGGAATTAATTTAAATTGTAAGTATTTTAAATATGTCAATATGATTGATAGTATTTAAAAATTACGAATTTAAATTAATAGGATAATTTGTATATATGTATATTAATTAAGTAAGACTTAATTAAAATATAATATATATAAATTCGGATTTTATTTTTTTATTTATTTTAGGTTTTAGTTAATTCCTATTAACTACTATATATATGATATATTAGTAGTCTTAATCACGTAAGGAAAAACTAAAACCCTAGCTGCTTTCAGAAAGAGGCTAGAGAGAAAAAAATAGTTCATAAATCCTGATCTTGGTGGCTAGTACCGCAGATCCCTTTTGCTGCAGATCGTGTGACAGTTCGCGGAGCGTTCGTGTGGATACTGTAGAGACGCAATCGTTGGATTGCGTTGAAGATTCGTAACCGTTTCAGAATTCCATCGTCTCCTGTCCATCTCGAATAATCGGTAAATAATCTAAACCTCTGAATTGATATGGTTTAGCATGGATCCTGTCTTAGGGTTTCGGAAAATTTTTGAAATTTCGCTGCTTTCTCTGTGTCGAAACCCTAACAGGTGGAATGAAAGAATTTCACAAAAGGCAGTTGCTGAAAGGTGTTAAATCGTGCAGTTTAGAATTTTTTAAATATTGTTTGTACGACAAACAACGAAGGGTCAGCTTCAAGGCAGAAACACATACCAGTAAGAATGTACTTGATTATGTACATTCAGATGTTTGGGACCCGATCAAGGATACGTCAATGGGTGGAGCCCATTATTTTGTCAGCTTCATAGATGACTACTCCAAAAAGGTGTGGGTGTATTTTATGAAGCAGAAGTTCGAGGTTTTCAGAATCTTTAAGCAATGGAAAGCTAAAGTAGAAAACCAGACCGGAAAGAAGCTGAAGTATTTTAGATCAGATAATGACGTGGAATACAAGGACAAGTCATTCCTACAGTTCTATCAGGATGAAGATATCATGTGACGCCCCCAAATCTAGGCCCACACAGCTCAAACTTGAGTCGTCAAAAGACTACAACAAAATTATTACAACAAAGCACAACGTACAACAATACCGTGTATAATAATACACAACTAAGTCTTCACTATTATTGCCACACTATTTTACAACACGTGAAGACTATAATAGATATCCCTCGGACTCTCACTCCATTCCCCGGCTAGACCCCGCTACGTTCTCATCTCCTGTTGAAAAATAATGGAACAAAAGGGTGAGCTCAAATAGCCCAGTAAAAAATATCATGACTAAGATAATGACGAATAAATTATCATTAGCCTTCAACAGGTGAGTTCTTGATAGAATACAACAGAATACAAGGTGTATATCAAAAACTGTAGTTAAATTCTTAAACAATGTTCAGATCAATAATAGCAGCGGAATGAGCAATCTATTAGAAGAATAATGCAGACTATAATGTCCACTCGCTTCTCTTTTTAGTAAAAATATCATCAACTTTTATCATCTGAAATACCATTAGTCAAGATAATACAACTTCACAGTTTCTGGTCATAATCATGCAGATTAACAGTTCATCTTTGCACTACGGGCCAAAGACATTCAATATAACACCAACGGTCATGATTATACCAGATTCAGCCTTTGGTCATAATCATACCAATCAACAGTTCATCTTTGCACTACGGGCCAAAGACATTCAATATAACACCAACGGTCATGATTATACCATATTCAGCCTTTGGTCATAATCATACCAATCAACAGTTCATCTTTGCACTACGGGCCAAAGACATTCAATATAACACCAACGGTCATGATTATACCAGATTCAGCCTTTGGTCATAATCATACCAATCAACAGTTCATCTTTGCACTACGGGCCAAAGAGAACATTCACCACGTGCCATAAAAGACACCGAACAGATGTATCGCCTTTAACCTAGTATATCGCCTTTAACCTATCATCTGTTCAACAATTATATCACATCTGTGCCCCCGGCCACAGATATTCACAACAGCTTGATTCTTGATGATTAATATAAATAATAGTGATACAAATGATGAACAGAAGAACAGGATAAACAATAGGTATCGGAAGTTTACTTTGTGCAGATTCAAATAATGTCCAAATTGTCAACATGATGTGGAGTGAAATTTAAAAATGTTATTCAAGATTCTCAGTTCAGAATAACGGTTACAGTTCAATAGAAAGATTCAGAAAATAGGAAGGTTCAGTTGAAATAATGAAGTTCAACTATTATGGAACATATAATATTTTCAGGAATTATAGAAGCAATAGTTCCATAATAAGTTTCGATTCAGGAGTATGAAAGAAAATAATATCCCTTACCGTAGCAAGTTCAAGAGTGTAAAAAAAATGACATTTCTTACCATAGTAAGTTTAAGAATATGAAGGAAAATGACATCCCTTACCGTAGTAAGTTCAAGAGTGTAAAAAAAATGACATTTCTTACATTAACACGTGACTGGATATTGAGTTAAATGAGATTGATCAACCTATATTTTTATAGTAAAATTAGTAATTACCACATATAAATTTCAAAGTGTATGATAACTCGTATAATATGAACTATCAAAATTATATATATTTAACATAATTTTTGTAGTATAAAATACCAACTTTAAAATAGTTTTAAAAATAATATTCCAAAATAAATCTTCCAAAGAAAGCTTTTAAAAATGAATCTTCTCAAAGAAGAGTCTTCTAAAGGAAGATTTGTGAATACCGTGAAAAATAGGAATTTATGAAATTACTACTCTTTAATAAAAGACTTACTTGAAAAATTCCTGCACTCCTTTTGGCTTTCAAACTCTCAAAATAACCTTACTATTCTCAGAGAAAACTCATAAAATTCTTATAGAAAAATTTTATGTTTTAGGTGTGATTTTTCTATTCAGCTGAACAAGCTATTTATAGGAGAAAAGAGGTTACTATGCGTGGTAGGTGAACTAAAAAAAAATTCAGCAGAGGCTGCGCAAACGTTTTTAAAAATTTTCAATACTTGCACAGTAACTTTAAAATTTTCAAAAAGTGAACAGTAATGAACAGTAACTTTTGTCGGCAGATGAACAGTGACTTTCCCGAGATGAACAGTAACTTCCGTCAGTGAATAGTAACTTTTCCGGGAGTGAATAGTAAATTCCGGGAGTGAATAGTAACTTTTGAAAAATAAATTTTTTTATTTTTCCTGTGGGTCTAACATATAAAATGAAATAATGCTACAACAATAATTCAACAATAATGTAATAAACACGTTACAGATTATTATTAATTTAATAATATAAATTACAGTATATTTGCAACTGTGACAATTATTAGGTTCAATAATTTTAAAAACAGTGCAGCAACAATTATTGACTCAATGATATAAAATACAGTGTAATGACAATTATTAAATCAATAATGCAAAATACTGTGTAACAACAATTATTGAATTGATAACATAAAATATTATGCAGTGACAATTATTGATGAAATGATGCGTAACAGTTACGGTGTCAATTATCAGAACAATAGTATGAGACACTGTGCAATACCGCGTGCTACTGTAGAGTACCGTGTGCTACAGAAAATACCATAAATTACCGTATGCTACTATTCTTTTATCACCGGTATTTTAACAGTTAACACCGTTGACTATTTTTATTTAAAAAGGTTACTTCTGTCGTTTTCTATATCCGACAAATATTCCGTTGTGGGGTCCACCAATAATTAGTTATTTCGGCGCCGTCGTACGGCCCGAATATTCCCCGACAAAACGAATATTGTCCGACAAAATAAAATTTACACATAACATCCTTAACTTTCAATTTCGTTAATTTAACCACTTACTGTTTCAGGAAAAATATATATGAAGAAAAATTAATTTTTATATTTCATAAAATTCGGGGTCTTACAACCTCCTCTCCTTAGGAAATTTCGTCCTCGAAATTGACGTACCGGGCATTTCAAAGGTATCCTCCTGATTTCCAGATGCCATACTTAACTGTGGTCACAAAATAATTGTTAGTTCAAACAAACTGACTCATCACTTCCTGTTCCTACATTCAAATCGATTCGTTAGATAACAAAATCTAATTTAGGTGGGACACACTAGTGACTGATTCTATCCGTATCTCCCCTCCTAGTTTTAACCCCAGATCTCCATTAAAGACCATATCCCTAAGCTCTGATGCCAACTGTGACGCCCCCAAATCTAGGCCCACACAGCCCAAACTTGAGTCGTCAAAAGACTACAACAAAATTATTACAACAAAGCACAACGTACAACAATACCGTGTATAATAATACACAACTAAGTCTTCACTATTATTGCCACACTATTTTACAACACGTGAAGACTATAATAGATATCCCTCGGACTCTCACTCCATTCCCCGGCTAGACCCCGCTACGTTCTCATCTCCTGTTGAAAAATAATGGAACAAAAGGGTGAGCTCAAATAGCCCAGTAAAAAATATCATGACTAAGATAATGACGAATAAATTATCATTAGCCTTCAACAGGTGAGTTCTTGATAGAATACAACAGAATACAAGGTGTATATCAAAAACTGTAGTTAAATTCTTAAACAATGTTCAGATCAATAATAGCAGCGGAATGAGCAATCTATTAGAAGAATAATGCAGACTATAATGTCCACTCGCTTCTCTTTTTAGTAAAAATATCATCAACTTTTATCATCTGAAATACCATTAGTCAAGATAATACAACTTCACAGTTTCTGGTCATAATCATGCAGATTAACAGTTCATCTTTGCACTACGGGCCAAAGACATTCAATATAACACCAACGGTCATGATTATACCAGATTCAGCCTTTGGTCATAATCATACCAATCAACAGTTCATCTTTGCACTACGGGCCAAAGACATTCAATATAACACCAACGGTCATGATTATACCATATTCAGCCTTTGGTCATAATCATACCAATCAACAGTTCATCTTTGCACTACGGGCCAAAGACATTCAATATAACACCAACGGTCATGATTATACCAGATTCAGCCTTTGGTCATAATCATACCAATCAACAGTTCATCTTTGCACTACGGGCCAAAGAGAACATTCACCACGTGCCATAAAAGACACCGAACAGATGTATCGCCTTTAACCTAGTATATCGCCTTTAACCTATCATCTGTTCAACAATTATATCACATCTGTGCCCCCGGCCACAGATATTCACAACAGCTTGATTCTTGATGATTAATATAAATAATAGTGATACAAATGATGAACAGAAGAACAGGATAAACAATAGGTATCGGAAGTTTACTTTGTGCAGATTCAAATAATGTCCAAATTGTCAACATGATGTGGAGTGAAATTTAAAAATGTTATTCAAGATTCTCAGTTCAGAATAACGGTTACAGTTCAATAGAAAGATTCAGAAAATAGGAAGGTTCAGTTGAAATAATGAAGTTCAACTATTATGGAACATATAATATTTTCAGGAATTATAGAAGCAATAGTTCCATAATAAGTTTCGATTCAGGAGTATGAAAGAAAATAATATCCCTTACCGTAGCAAGTTCAAGAGTGTAAAAAAAATGACATTTCTTACCATAGTAAGTTTAAGAATATGAAGGAAAATGACATCCCTTACCGTAGTAAGTTCAAGAGTGTAAAAAAAATGACATTTCTTACATTAACACGTGACTGGATATTGAGTTAAATGAGATTGATCAACCTATATTTTTATAGTAAAATTAGTAATTACCACATATAAATTTCAAAGTGTATGATAACTCGTATAATATGAACTATCAAAATTATATATATTTAACATAATTTTTGTAGTATAAAATACCAACTTTAAAATAGTTTTAAAAATAATATTCCAAAATAAATCTTCCAAAGAAAGCTTTTAAAAATGAATCTTCTCAAAGAAGAGTCTTCTAAAGGAAGATTTGTGAATACCGTGAAAAATAGGAATTTATGAAATTACTACTCTTTAATAAAAGACTTACTTGAAAAATTCCTGCACTCCTTTTGGCTTTCAAACTCTCAAAATAACCTTACTATTCTCAGAGAAAACTCATAAAATTCTTATAGAAAAATTTTATGTTTTAGGTGTGATTTTTCTATTCAGCTGAACAAGCTATTTATAGGAGAAAAGAGGTTACTATGCGTGGTAGGTGAACTAAAAAAAAATTCAGCAGAGGCTGCGCAAACGTTTTTAAAAATTTTCAATACTTGCACAGTAACTTTGCACAGTAACTTTAAAATTTTCAAAAAGTGAACAGTAATGAACAGTAACTTTTGTCGGCAGATGCACAGTGACTTTCCCGAGATGAACAGTAACTTCCGTCAGTGAATAGTAACTTTTCCGGGAGTGAATAGTAAATTCCGGGAGTGAATAGTAACTTTTGAAAAATAAATTTTTTTATTTTTCCTGTGGGTCCAACATATAAAATGAAATAATGCTACAACAATAATTCAACAATAATGTAATAAACACGTTACAGATTATTATTAATTTAATAATATAAATTACAGTATATTTGCAACTGTGACAATTATTAGGTTCAATAATTTTAAAAACAGTGCAGCAACAATTATTGACTCAATGATATAAAATACAGTGTAATGACAATTATTAAATCAATAATGCAAAATACTGTGTAACAACAATTATTGAATTGATAACATAAAATATTATGCAGTGACAATTATTGATGAAATGATGCGTAACAGTTACGGTGTCAATTATCAGAACAATAGTATGAGACACTGTGCAATACCGCGTGCTACTGTAGAATACCGTGTGCTACAGAAAATACCATAAATTACCGTATGCTACTATTCTTTTATCACCGGTATTTTAACAGTTAATACCGTTGACTATTTTTATTTAAAAAGGTTACTTCTGTCGTTTTCTATATCCGACAAATATTCCGTTGTGGGGTCCACCAATAATTAGTTATTTCGGCGCCGTCGTACGGCCCGAATATTCCCCGACAAAACGAATATTCCCCGACAAAACGAATATTGTCCGACAAAATAAAATTTACACATAACATCCTTAACTTTCAATTTCGTTAATTTAACCACTTACTGTTTCAGGAAAAATATATATGAAGAAAAATTAATTTTTATATTTCATAAAATTCGGGGTCTTACATATCACCAGGCACTTCTCAGTTAAAAGAACTCCAGAGCAAAATGGGGTTGCAGAGAGGATGAACAGAACTATGTTGGAACGCGCCAGATGTATAAGGTTGAATGCAGGTTTGCCCAAGAATTTCTGGACTGAGGCAGTCAACACAGCCTGTTATCTAATAAATCGATCCCCTTCAACTGGAATTGATTACAAAATCCCCGAGGAGGTATGGACTGGGAAACCAGTTGATTTTTCTGTAATGAAAATCTTTGGTTGTCTAGCTTATATTCATCTGTCAGTTGAGGAGCGACAGTCCAAACTTGATCAAAGGTCAAAGGAGTGCATTTTCCTTGGATATGAAGATGGAATCAAGGGATACAGGTTATGGGATCCAGTATCCAAGAAGAAGGTTGTTAGCAGAGATGTGGTGTTTAATGAGAAAAACATGCTGAACAAATCCGAGAATGAAGAATCTACAACAAATGAGTTGAAGAAACACCCAGTTGAGGTGGAGCTTCCTGAAGAGAACAAAGAAGCTGAAGAGATTGAAGATGATCATCCTTCAGATCCCCAAGAGAGGTCTTATAATTTTGTTAGAGATCGGGAAAGGCGAGTCAGCAAACCAGTGTAGAGATATGAGTTTGAAGACATGGTTGCCTTTGCCTTGATTGCAGGTAGTAGAGGTCTAACTAGCTATCAGGATGCTATTCAATCCAAGGATAATGATAAATGGGCAATAGCGATGGAAGAAGAGATGGAGTCTTTACAGAAGAACAAGACTTAGGAGTCAGTTCAACTTCCAAAAGGATCAAAGGCTATAGGATGCAAGTGGGTGTTCAGGAAAAAGGAAGCTCAGTCCGATAAAGAAGGTGAAAGATTCAAAGCCAGATTGGTAGCAAAGAGATTCTCTCAGAGAGAAGAAATCGACTACAATGAGATCTTCTCACCAGTTGTGAAACACACATCGATTCGGTTGATCTTGTCTATCGCAGCATCATAGGATATGGAGTTAGAGCAGCTTGATGTGAAAACAGCTTTTCTCCATGGTGATTTAGAAGAAAAGATCTACATGAAGCAACTAGAGGGGTTTATTGAACCAGAGAAAGAGGGCTTAGTTTGTAGCTTGAAAAAGTTTCTCTATGGTTTGAAGCAGTCCCCGAGACAGTGGTACATACGGTTTGATAGCTTTATGGTGGCTCATGGTTACTCTCGTTCTGAGTATGATCCATGTGTGTATTTCAGATTGCTTGATGATGGTTCTCTAGTACTGTTGACATTATATGTCGATGACATGTTAATAGCAGCAAAGAGGATGACAAATATTCTTCAGTTGAGGAATTTATTGAGCAATGAATTTGAAATGAAGGATCTTGGGTCAGCCAAGAAGATCCTAGGTATGGAAATTCACAGAGATCGTCAGGTAGGAAAGTTGTGGTTAACTCAGAAAGGATATGTGTAGAAGCTCTTGGAGAGGTTTAACATGCACAATGCTAAACCAGTTAGCACTCCGTTGGCAGCACATTTCAAGTTATCTTCACAATTGGGCCCACGGACAGAGGATGAGGTGGAGTCTATGTCCAAAGTACCATATGCAAATGCGGTGGGTTGTCTAATGTATGCCATGGTATGTACAAAACCAGATATCTCACCTGCAGTAAGTATGGTTAGCAGGTATATGGCAAATCCAGGGAAAGAGCATTGGAATGCTGTTAAATGGATTTTTCGTTATCTAGCAGGTACAACCAATTACGGTCTTATGCTTGATCGTGATACTGCGAGAAGTGAGGTTACAGGGTTTGTTGATTCAGATTATGCTGGAGACCTAGATTCAAGAAGATCTACAACAGGGTTTGTATACACCTTTTGTGGAGGATGTATATGTTGGAGGTCAGTGTTACAGTCTACGGTAGCATTATCAACAACATAGACTGAGTATATGGCATTGACAGAGGCAGACAAAGAGGCTTTGTGGCTAAAGGGACTAGTTGAAGAACTAGGTTTCATGCAGGGCAGTATCCGGATACAGTGTGATAGTCAAAGTGCTATTCATTTAGCAAAAAACCAGGTGTTCCACGCCAGAACCAAACATATAGATGTTCGGTATCACAAAATTCGTGAGTGGCTGAATAATGGTGACATTGCAGTTCGCAAAGTTCACACGAAGGATAATGCTGCAGATATGCTCACAAAATCAGTTACAGTAGAAAAGTTCAAGCATTGCTTGGACTTAGTTCACTTCATCAATTGCTGAGTTCGTAGTGGAGTATCCAGGGAGAGGGATACATTCACAGACACGAAGAAGTTCACAATACGTAGTATTTGAAAAATATGAGCCAAGGTGGAGATTGTTGAAGATTGTCTCAAGATTTTTCAAAGATTTTACAAGATATGGATAGATTTGGTCCAAGATTTGGTTCCATGAATTGTGGGATTTTGTCCCCTTCTCTTGCACTATAAAAGGAAGCATTGACTTCCCATTCAACACACCAAGCCAAAAGAGCTAGCAACTACAAAGAGAAAGGAGTAAGAGAGGCTTAGTGAGAGAAAAGGAGAGTGAGAGTGAAAGGGTTATAAGAAAAATTAAACAGTTAGTTTATTTCTCAGTTGAAAGAGTTTGTAATTCTTCATATTATTTTTAGTGAATTTCTGAGATCTCTCCCCGTGGTTTTTTCCAGTTGGGTTTCCACGTAAAAATTCTTGTGCCATTATTTTTTATCTCATACAGTTGTGTGTGTGTGTGTGTGTGTGTGTGTGTGTGTGTGTGTTATCTTAGTGTTTATTTTGTGAGCCTGATTTCTCAACAGAATCAAAGACCTTCCAAATTTTTGAATTCAAAAAGAGACCAAGAGAATCACACACAACTTTCGAACTTTTGAATTCAAAAAGAGACTTCTCAAGTGTTTCAACCTTATCAAACAAAGACGATAAAAATTCAGTAATGTATGACCGTGTAGCTTTTCTGGCGGGATATAAGACAATAAAATCTTTTTAAGTTCATAATATTTTGCTCTTGAGAATTTATCATGTCACATGTCTAGAATTCAAGCACTCTCTTAAGGGAATCCGTTGGTAGTTGTCCAAAGAATTGCTTTATGCATGTGCTTCCGTTGGGGCCTTTTTGGTTTTACCAGCTGACAAATCCATCTATCTTCCGAAAATCCATGCATTTGTCTCTCCAAGCCTCGTTGGAGTGCTCCTGCTATCATAGTTACCAATAATCTCCACAAGAGCAAGAACCCCCCTTAAAGTGGTGGAAGCGACTACGATCTCTAATCACCATTTCCCTCTCGTAAATTCCTGACATCAAATTTATAGCTGCATGACAATCAGAACAAATTCGCAAATTTTTCACTACACGGATGACAGAGCCCTTGTCAGAGGCAATTAGTCCAATATGAAAAACGAGTGCTTTCTCTTTTTCCTCTTTCTCCACGTCAAAAAATACCTCATTTTTGCTTGCGACGTGGCCTGTCATTTTTAAACCATGAGAAATCTCATCTAACATACCATGGATTTCCTTTGCTCGAGGGTGAATCTTCTCCTCTACGCTGAATTCATGTATCTCACCATTAATCTCAATAGAGCTACACCCACGTAACTTACCAATCCCTTTCTTTCCCATCAATTCTCGGACCTTAGAGACATCATCCCACCTTCCAGCATTAGCATATATATTGAACATAATTGCCAGATAACCCCCATCTTCAAGGTCAAGTTGGATCAAGTGCTCCATTGCCAGTTCTGCAAGCTCGAAGTTTCCATGAATCTTACATGCACCAAGCAACCCAGACCCCAGTATGTGGTGCTATTTCCGTTCTTTGGATTAACCCATAAGCTTCCTCTAGTAAACCAGCTCGACCAAGGAGATCAACCATGCAACCATAATGTTCTACTTTAGGAGTCAACCTAAGCTCTCTAGACATACTATCAAAGCACCTTCTTCCTTCATCCACCAATGCTGCGTGAACACAGGCGCACAAAACCCCAAGAATAGTTATATCATTGGGACTCACAGTATCATTTTTCATACGGCTGAAGAACTCCAAGGTAATTCTACTCTGTCCATTCATAAAAAATCCCATTATCACTGCATTCCAAGAAACGACACCACGCTTTGGCATCTTTTCAAAGACATATTTGGCACTCTCCAAGTCACCACACTTCGAGTACATGTCCACTAAAGCGGTTCCAACCACACTGTTCAAGCCAAGATTATTCCTAACGATATATGAATGTAGCCATTTGCCAACATCTAAGGCTCCAACTTGAGCACAACCAGAAAGAATGCTCACTATCGTCACCTCATTCGGATATGCATTTTCCATTTGCATGCATCGAAGGTATTTTATAGCTTCACTAATCGGTTTACCATGTACAAGCCCTCCAATAACCGAGTTCCAAGACACCAAATCTCTCTCTGGCATATCATGGAAAAACTGCAGGAGTACTTCCACTTCACCATATCTCACATACCCGCCTAAAATTGTATTGTACATTAATATATATCCGTAACGGGTGCTTGTTCGAATAACTTAGCAAATTCAACATTCCCAAGTTTCACATACCCATAAATCATTGTATTCCAAACCACAAGATCCTTGTGAGGCATTTTATCAAACAACTAACGCCCTCTTTCCATGTCACCAAATTTATTCACAAAACCAGACAAAAACATCGTCCAAGCAACAGTATCTTTGACCGGCAATTCATAACAGTTGCTCCGCCATTTTCATATCTCCAAAACCACCATAAAAGTCCATCAAATTGTCCCTATAAAAACAACCAACTCCAGCCCAACTTTAAACAATTCCCTGCTAACGCATAACCCTCTGAATTGCTCCAACAAATCATTACAAGACCTTATTACAAACGGGTTAAGAAAACTTATCAGGGAAAATGCTTTTTTTTTTTTGGTAATTTGAGCAAAATTTTAACATTCTTGTCTTTGACAAAAATAAATCCCAAAACCTCATACACTCAAAGCTTTATGAATAATTATTTTACCATTGAATTATGAGGGATACTCCTCATATGGTTAAAAAACATAAGCGGATTTCTGGGTTCGTGGTTCTGTTGGAAACCTCTGATCACAGTGTTCCAGACGAAAGAGTTCGGTTCGAGCACATGGTCGAACAGTTGAGCTGCACATCCCATAAGGCCCAGTACGGTCACAAAGTTTCTGACGGAGAAGCTTTTCATGTGCAAATATAAAAAAAACATGTGAAAATATCATTTTCCATTATTTAATATGGAAAAGAGTACTTCGTGGTTTGAGGGAGGAGGATACTACCCCTTACCAATATTCTCTCTTGTACATATATTTAAAGTAAAAATCATGTTATTGCATTACATGTTATTTGGTTCAAAAGCACTTACTTTAGAAAAAGAAAATATGGGAAGAAAAGAATCTACTGCTGCTACTATACATAGATTTGCTAAATTACTACTCTTGTAGAGAAACATTGATCCATCCAACTCATGTTGATACTTAACAAAACATTGATTCATCCAACTCATGTCCATACTTGATGCCTGCTTCTACCTCTATGTCGTTTCAAGTAAATCCGGCCATAAACCCACCGTCTTCCTGGACTGGAGATGGATTGCTACACAATGAAATTATACGTGAAGCAAAACCAGACACTTTATACATACAAATTATTACCTTTTTTAACACATGGATATGATTACTTGTAAATCAATGTTCTACAGATAATCCTTTATGTAACATAGGATGATAGGATTGAGATTTAACACTAGATACAAAGATTAAATAGGAATATTGTGTGTGAAACCAAGTCATTATTAGCATGAATCTAGATATCCTCTTTATGAAACAAGGTCTTCATGACATCCAAAACACCATGATAAACAAGTCGATTCAAAGTCTTCGTACAGGAAAAATCAATATATTTAATCCACACCCCCAATGAGCTCACACTTTCAAGTTTGATCTAAATAAATAAATTCAATAGCGAATCTAATGAACGATTCATGAGTATGAATTATGAACCAAAAAATTCTATGAAACATGAAATGATGAAAAACGGAAAGATCCCCGGATCAAATCATATCATTCCATTATATTGACAATTTCAAAAACTGTTCATACTATAAACATAGTATGATGGCTGTTAGGTAAGTAAGTATGCCCACATTGTCTAGTGGTTCAGGACATCTCTCTTTTTAGGAGGCAATGGAGATTTGACTTCCCCTAGAAGTAGGGTACTACGAAAGGAAGTTGATGATGGATTAATTAAAATTCCATTCCAGAAAAAAATGTTTCAGCTATAGTAATTACTTTTGAACTTATTTCTCAAGTAAGATTGCATTAAATATGTACATTAGAAACATACAAGATTATTTAGCTTACACTTCAATTTGAGACAAATTTCCTTCCAAGGAAAAGCAATACTATGAAGAAGTTTTCATTATTAGGCATGATGCAAGCTTTAAGCAGGTATCAATCATATCCATGAGTAACATACAAGCTCCAGCTCAACTGACTCATCTTCTACTCATCATTATTCCTTAATAAAATTAACTTTCTTCAAGAAAATTAAGTAACCACTGAAAGAAGGGTGAGTTCACCGTGAATCAAATGTTTACCAGCATTTAGCCGTGACGATATGTTAGAGGTTAATCTTTAAAATCTGGTATTCAATGGCTTAAAGAAGGTGACTGCCTTATGCATCAGCGGCATATTTGCTCTTCTTATTTTATGTTTGTAGAATCTATATTGCTGAGGTGGGGATATGTTAGAGGTCGTGCCTTTAATAACATTTCTTATTTGGATTGTTGCTTATAATCAACAAGCAAAATGATATTTACCCAAAATAATAAATTAAGGAACTTTCAAGAGAATTCTCCTTCAAAAGAGAGTGAAAGCCATAAAAAATAAGTATGAATTGAGTGAAGGATATTAATCCTTTGGATCTCTTTCCCACCCTTAGTGAGCATTTGCCTGTTATGTTTTGACCCAGAACCTCATAAAACTTATAAAGAAAAGGAATAAAGGAGAAATGAAGATAATAAAACCATGGAAAACTCACTTTTCAAATTAGTCTACTGCCACCAATTGTGAGATTATTAACCAATAACAACCGGAAACAAACAGTAACCAAATTTTAAAACAGAAAGACACATACTATATAAGAGCATCCTTCATACTTGTGCTGGAAAGAAACAAGAAAGGACTAAAGAGGATGAAAAACATAATAAAACATGCAGAAGAATTCAACTCAACAATGTCTTTTATCCCAAACCAGTTAGGGTAGGTTGAAAACGAATCTCATATGTAAGCGTAAAAGTAGAAAGGCAAGAAGTCAATAAAAAGATAATAGACAAGAATAAAAACGGGGAGGGGGGGGGGGGGGGGGGGGGGAATAAAAAAGATTAAAGTAATTACCTCAACCTTGGCGCGAAATTCTAGAGAGCAATCACATACATGACAATCTGCTCTATGTGGTGAGTTATTGGATTGATTTGATCTCACAAATGCAAATACCTGCAGAAAAATGATGCTTCAAGGTCTAATGTTCGACATGGAAGTTCAATGCAAAAAAAATTTGTTTCCAAACAAGACCAAAATCAAGTTGGCGTTAACAATAACTAATCAATAAAAGTAAACTTTCACTAAACTGACCTCCTCCCCACAATTTGGGCATGCTCCTTTTAGTGCCACCAAGTCATTCTTCCAGAGGCCTCGAAGCGCTCCAACTGTCAGGAGTTTAATGTAAGTGACAATATTTGGAGGACTTTTTACAGAAACCAATAGTATAACTTCAGCCTTCATGTGGTCTTCTATATTTTGGAATGGGTATAAGCGTATAACTGGCCCCAAGTGTTGGGACAGGAGCGTGTAACCTTCAGATTATTTCTTAAAGAGCTCAGTCATTTCTCCAACCCTTAAAGGTTTTCTTATATATGTGTATATATCAGATTATGTCAACATCCTAAAATATCAAACATGTAGCTTTAATATACAAAATATTGATTTAAGCATTGCACAATACCACCGCAAGATGTGTGATAACATTTTAACCGCGTGTATATGATATCCAAGTTTTGCCAATATATGCCAATTCATTTGTTTCCATCCCAAATGATATTATCCAACCATATTTGCATTCAAAATGATGTAAATTACAATCTTTCTTTGAGGATTACATGAAACATTTTTGACATTAAATAAAACCCTAAAGTCAACCTCTAAGAGGCCCTCAAGCAGTACTGTTAATCCTTATATACTGACTAAAAATGCAACAAGGTCTCTTGGTTTTATTTTGATATATTTCACTGGTGCTGGAGATTACAACTTGAGATCAAAAGATTTGGATGTTACAGAAAACTAAATACGATATAGATAATGGCAATAATTTTATTAACAATGAGAAGAGCAGGAATTTTTTAATTTTTTTTAATTCAATTATAAGCACTAGATAACTGAAGAAATTTAATTTTTGACCTGAGGACTCTGTTTTTCCACGTCTTTTTACTTGTCCCGGGAACCAAGTAAGCAAAAGGGGGTTGGGGGTTAAGCAACTTTTGCTTCTGATCGTGAGGCAACAAAGAGAAAAAACAGAGGGAAAGAACGACAACGGACCGAACAAAGAATAAAAATGGAATAAAAGGAGCCTCGTGGCAAGATGCAGTAACTGAGGAAAAGTAGACTAAAGTAAATATGCTAAGATTCTGCATTAACTTCAAGTTATACTTATACATACTAAAATTCTGCATCAACTCCAAGATTTAATAATCTTCTCAACTTAACTGGCTTTAGAGTCTACAGGAAACTCAGAAGAACTACATACAAATTTTTACATTCACTAATGGATGAAGTTCGGTAAAAATATTCAGTTATGTCAAATCTAAAGATAACATTAAGCAATAGAAATATCTTAGCTGCAGTATTATAAACTCTTTACTTTCAAGGAACTGAAAATATATTAAAACTGTGAAGTTTTTCCATCTTACTTATTTTAGACTCATAGAGTAAATGATAATGTTCAAACAAGATTTAAGAAATAAATTTTCTAGATAGAATACTAAATAAAAGCATCTTCAAGTAAAAATCCCACAATGACGCTTCATTTCATGGGTTGTAGATGCATGTAGATGGTTTATACTTAAAAATTATTTCTAACAAGTAACACAGTTTACACTAAAGAAAGTCTATAAATATAAAAAGGTGAGAGGATTCATAAATTTTACCAGAGGCTGAAGCAACTGGATAACCAATCATGAATCCAATCACCATGAAGAGAATGCCATTCAACATGGCAAGAGAGTCCATAGCAGAAGCTTGGCTACTGTATGTAAATCCTGAACTGAATGCATCTTGATAAGCTTGAGTGATAGTGTAGATTAGAGGCACAAGACATGCTGTACCAATACTAAAAAGGTACATTTGAAATAACAAAAATAAATAAAAATAAATGCACAGTATTTGCGTTGAAGTTGTTCTATTGACAAGACAAACACATAAATAATGGAATACTGATTTTTCTACCAAACAATATCCTTTGATTGACTCGATCAGTCTCGAGAATCCTATTTTCCATCTACCTCCCTCCACCTTCCCCGATCTTTTCTCCACCTAGAAATCCGTTAGAAACAGTGGATATTGTCCAGCTAAGTATTTTCTTTCTAAAATGTACTAATCAAAACCACTTTGCCCAACTCTTCAACACAACATCAATAACAATCTCACTTGTGCTCATTCCTCAAAAGTTAATTTGCAATGTAGCCTCATCTTGTAACTCTAACTGGGACATTGAATAGGATGCTTGATAATGGTCAACAATTCAGTGACTAATAAATGAGGATGGAATAAATTCCAGAATTGAATGGCCTAGCTTCTTAAAGGACATTCTAGATTGATCCATGAGTATCATGATCATCCAATATATATAACAAGGGAAAGAGAACTTTCTACTCAAATTGGAATGGAATTTGATTCTGAAGACAGAAAAAAGCTTTTGAAAAAATGTTGTGAATATGAAAAGTACCAACTCTCTGCCCCACAAAAAAAGTCTCATTTATAAAATTTGCAAATATGAAGGTTGTCTTTTTCTTCCATATTTACCCTGAAAACTAATAAGTTGCTAGTTTAATAGTTGACTAGTTATCATGTTAATGAAATTATAGTGGCGCCGCTTATAATACTTGAAACAAAAAGAGTATTGTTTTTGTTCCATAAAAGAAATTGACAAACATGACTCTTTTTTGGTATAGAGGGAGTGTTACAAAAGATGCTTACCATACATAAATATGCTATTAGACTCTCACTTTTAACCAAATTCAAGAAAATCACAAAGTCACTTTATGTACATATATTCTTGAAAGTATATAAACCAAATTCAAGAAAATCAAAAAGTCACTTTATATACATATATTATTGAAAGTATTTAAAGGAAGTCGTTATCATCAAGCGGTTACTACCTTAATTTAGTAAAAGACATTGATATTTACTTTTTTGATTGCAAAATCGACCATAATCACCGGCTACTTGGTGAAGATTTCATAGGGAAAAATAAGTAGAACAAGCAGATACAATGACATTTATGCATGTTATGTTAGCTCTAGAAACAAATTTCTATACAGAGGGAAATTACCTCAGCATCAGCATATGTTAATTGCCGCCTAAGGCTACAACGAGGGTACTTGACAACGTATTTTGAATCATACCACCGTAATTTCAATCAATTGTGTTCGAATACATTTGTATACATTATTTGCATAACCACAATCATCAAATTGTACTTGAACATTTGACAAAAGTAATCAAATTCAAATAAATTACCTCAACTCTGTCAAACATATCATCAACTATCAGAGGCTTCCCATCATAATAGGCGTCCCTCGCCTACCATAATAAAAAAAAGAAATTTTTTTATTTAAAAGACAAATTTTGAGCACACAGAAATATGAGATAATTTTGACAGAATGCTATTTACTTGACTATAAAGGGCTTCTAGAGTTTCCTTATTGGCAGTTTCGATTGGGCCGACGAATATGCAGGACGGAGCCTCGTCGAGAGTCGACAGAGAACCGCGCTCCGCGCGAGCTAAGATACCGCTGCTCCTTGCGGAGATACGAACAGAGAACGGAGCTCCCGTCCGGCTGCTATTAGAGCCAATTAAATGAGGAGAGAAGTAGGTGGTGAGCTTCCCGGCGGCCATGAAGTGATCGGCGACCCATTTTGGAGTGACTCAGTGATGGATTGAGAGAGTGAAAGTGTCTAAACAGCTTGTGGTAGAGAGAGAGAGTATTCATAGTGCTGTTCTGACGAAAATGCCCCTTTGAATGATTTACAAAAATGCGTTTGCCGGGAGTCGAACCCGGGTCTATTGCTTGGAAGGCAATTATCCTAACCGTTGGACTACAAACGCAACTTACGCAGTATACTTTGTAACTTTTTTAACATCGTTAGAAATTTATTTATTATCAAGATATATACTCTCCCTAGTCAATTAGCGTTCGCAATGTTTATTCGTTAAAAATCGATATTTCCGTAAAACTCTTTTTATATTTATGTGAGTAATAACTTATTATTTTATTATAATTCGATCCTAGAGATATATTTAATCAACTACCTAATCGCTCGAAACACTTGCATGAGTTGCACTCTCACTATTTTGATAAGAAACTCTAGAAATTAATAATTAGACATGTAAGCATCTTATGAAGAGGAACTTGAACAATAAAAAAACTGAATTTCCAATTTTTTTTTTCGAAAAGCATATATATTAAACAACCATTAAAACTGCAGCATGAATCTTAAGCCATTGACAAAATATTGTTTACAAAGCGAGGTGAAACATTCCCCTGAGCATCAGAGTTCAAAAGACGAGTAATGAAAGTAGGCGGAGATGGAGCATGCTTGGCCAATCTATCTGCCACTTTGTTAGTTTCTCTAAAGATTGATTTGGATCTTCATGATCCAGTCCCTGCTCAATAGTTTCGTTGCAATTAAGAACAATTTTAGACAGAGAAGGATTGCGAGATAATAAGGAAATTGCTTGTCTACTATCCGATTCAATACAAATGTTTCTATAGCCAACTTGAGCTGCTAACGGAAGACCATTAAAGATGGCCCAAAGTTCTACTAACAGAATTGAAACTTTCCTAAGCTTTTGGGAGGCAGCAATCACCCAATTGACCTTTGGGATTGCGAATAACGGCAGCTGCACCCGCTACCATCCAATTATTTTTTTACAACCTATTGGGGAAAATTATCAGTCAACTGAAAAAAGCAAAAGAACATATTTTCTAGGATTAGGTTTTAACCAAGATAATGGAGGTGTTACATCCTCTATAACAAATCATACAAAATATATAAATATATATGTGTATGTATGTATGTATATACATACACATATATATCTGTGTCTGATACCAAGTGTTGATAATAAGAATTTATTATACAAAATTTAAGCTCAAAATTTAATGTTTGAATTTTAAAATTTACGTCAATCTCAACTATGACATTATGAAAATTCAAAATTCAAGCTAGTGCTAAGTCACATAGGCTGCCCAATGTTCAGCTACAATGATAGATACTCTACATTATAGATGCGATTTTGTTTTATTACAAATCAGAGAGAATTCTTTTTTAACTACCTCGAGTAAATAAATTAACATAAATCAACTTAACATATTAATATATAGTGCGAATTTAAGTAAAATTAACATTTACAACACATAATATAGTATCTTAAAGAGTAATATCGGTAGAGTTCTTTTAAAAAATCAACATTCAGTAATTAAATTCATATTTATAATACTCTTTTTGCAAGTGCGGTCTCCTAAGTTTCATTCACATAAATATTTACGTAAAGGGATATTTGTAAAAATATCAAACTTTTTTTTTGTTGGAAATATGAGTTCCCTTGCGTGAAAATGTGAACTAATGTGTTCTAACTGGAAAATGTTGGCTCGTGAGTGTGCCAAAAACAACTAATACCGCTGTCCTTATTTTCCCTCTCTCAGTACCTCTCTCTTGAACACATTATAACACTACATTCTTCCTAAATATACCCAAAAATCCCCATTAATCACGATCTATTCTTCGTTCAAGCTGTCCTATTCTCCAAAATAAAATCAGCAAATGGAGTTTCTCACCCAAATTTACTATTTCTGACAACTGGTCTCAATTTTTGGTTGAAGGGCCGTGATGGGAGGTCTCCGCTCGAGTCAAGGTCCATCCCAGGAAAACCGATCACCGACGCCACGGGTCGGTCGCCTCGTTCCTCCACCTGCCTACCAGCCCTACAAGAAATGGTTCCTTGGATGATCCCAATCATAGTTATGCTTAACATTGTCCTTTTTATAGTTGCAATGTACCAAAATAATTGTCCTCACAACTCCAAAAATGCTTGGGTGAAGAAATATTAGGTCGATTTGCTTTCCAGCCCACCCGCGAGAATCCGCTCCTTGGTCCTTCTGCCAAAATGTTAGTCCCTTTTTTACTAACAATATAATTTTTTTCTTCTATACCAACGTGTTGTTATGATCCAGCATTGGGTGTTTTTTGTTTTGGGCATCTTAAATTTGTGTCTGTATGTATAATTCTTGACATATTTGTTGAACTTAAAAAAGTGGGTGGATTTTATTAAGCTAAACATCTTCTGAGTAATTTTTTTTAGTTATAGTGTACAATATGTTCAAGATATTGTTTAATCTTACTAAAAGTAAAATTAAAAACACTAGTCTTCGTAGCTGTATTCAGATAGGCTTGAAAAGAGCAATAAAAATTTCCCTGCTAGTTTGGAGTCGTGGCTAATAAATTACTGCAAACCAATAATTGTTGATTCAATGGTCTTGGTAACTAGTGATCAATGGTACTGGGGTAACTTACTAATTTATCCCGCTCTTTGTTATACGTGAAGATGAAGAAATCATTATTTTTCTTTATATCTGATAAGTGATAAGGGGTTTTATTGCTGAAGGATTTGCTGAATGGTCATAGTTGGGAACAGCTTTGTAGCATGCATATACCATAATAGATAACTTCTGAAAGATAGAATCTTCATTAGAGAATGACTTTCCAATTTGAACTACTTTGAAGCTTCGAAATGCGTACATTCAATTCATCGGTCCTTTTTATTGTTAAAAAGTTTGATATAATCAGATTTTTCTACCATTCTTATTCAGGCTGCTACAGGATGGGGGCACTAAATTGGATAAATGTGGGTGAACAAGACCAGGCATGGCGCAGAGCATCTTGTATGTGGTTACATGCCGGGGTGGTCCACATTGTTTGCAATATGGTGAGTCTGATTTTTGTTGGCATTCAGCTTGAGCAGGAGTTCAGATTTGGTATGTGCTTTAGCATTCTCCAGTTCTGCTCTATTTCTGATAAATTGAATGCTGGGAAAATATGCCATTTTAAGTCTGATATTTTACTTATGGTTTTAATTTGTAACACAAAAAGAATGTGTCTTGTATATCTTAACTGCCATGATATCTATCTGATCTGCATTTTACTATTTGTGAAACTCCCAGACTACAATCATTATTTACTCCATTAAAAACACTACACGTTTAGTGGCTTCATTCGTGTTAGTTTGAAAATAATTATCATTTTAATCAAGTTGTAAAATTTTATTTGCATTTTCCTTTTGAAGAAGTCTAAACACACAACAACCAAACACTACATCCATCTACATCATTAAGAAGTGGGGCATGACATTGAAATCCGTGTCATGCCCCACTTTTTAATGGTGTAGATGGATGTAGTGTTTGATATAGTGTTTGGTTGTCGTGTGTGTAAAACTTATCCTTTCCTTTTTTATGATAATTTAAAAGTTTTAAAGAGAAAAGTTATTTTTCAACCACACTATGGAAAATAAGTTGCATAAGGAGTTGTGTGCATTATATATAAAAGAAGGTTGAAAACTTGGTTTAACTATATGTATGTTCGAAAACTCATTCTCTGTCCTGGAATAAGATTTCTTCGCACATGTTCAGAAGCTAGTTGTTCAGATCAAAAATAGATATTTTCTAACTCAGCTATTGGGAAATATGAAAATTAGATCTTGAGTTGTTCCTCTCCCAGTCTTTATCTTGCCAACTTCTGAGGTGTTAAGGTCACCGCTGGTTCCCGTAACAAAACCTTTTTTTCTCTACCAACATGGTGTGCAATTTGCTTGAGCTGTTCACAGACTGGCAGTAAATGCCTTATAAAGCCTTTGTCTTTAACTCGACAATTCATCTTTCTTTCTACTCCCATATTTTACCAAGTTTGGATTAAAAAAGAGAATTTATAATAAAAGGAAAAAATAAATAAATGAGTAATGAATTCCTTTACCATAAAACCTAAATTACTTACAAAAGATAAAGAAATTACGAGTGCTATGGATTTTCCTATGTATTTGAATTGTGATTCTGATAGTGATTTAGTTTCGATAGGACTTATCTCGGGGAATGAAATTTTTACCTATTGTGCCCGTTTGCTAATTTCCACGTCATTCTTACTTGTCAATGAACAATTTTAAATTACACAGAAGTTTCTGCTATGTTTTGAATTTAACACTTGAACTTCCTTCTGACAACTTATTGAAGATTCATAGAAGTAGAAATTATCTGATGAGTTCGGTTCATCAAAGTTGAAATTTTCCTTAAAATCATCACTTCTTAATTCTTAGGGCTATTTCAGTTATCAAATCCTCAGCAAGCTGTTTGTTAAGGTTTTATTATAAACATTATAACCATAATCTAAGTACTTATATTTAACTTTATTAGAGTTCTAATTGCAACTAAAGTTGGTTGGCAGTTACAAAGTGAGGTGAAAATAACATTTGTGGCAAAGATATTTTAAGTATGTAAATAGGAAAGAACCTTTAGGAGTCCAGCAAGAATGTAGGCTATTTCTGTTTGCATCATTGATGTGTGATGTGAAAAGAAGGTGGGGTAATTTTCTTTATTAGACTCGGTATATAATGACACTATATGTAATAAATATATGCAAATTAATGACAATTTGGTGGACTAAACGCTACCATATATTGGGGCTATTAATTTTGAAGTTCCTTTTGCGTGCAGCCAAAAACTTTATGTCAAAATCTTGGCTTTTTCCTGCCAAAAGAGAAATGTTGTTTAGCTGGGACAGGATTTGGGTCAATCCTGCTCTAGTTAGGGAGTGCTCTAAATCTTTTGGAGTCCTGTTCAAACAAATCTTCCCAAATACAGTGTTAAGCTGTAGTGAGATTTTGACTCATAATTTTTTGGTATTATCCACAAATAAAACCAACTTGTAGAAACTGGAATATTATAGGAGTTAATCTCTTTACTTTCCTTTTTCTTGTTTTTTTTATAAAAAAAAACTAAAGTCAAACCAAGAACATACAAGCGGTTAAAAATGATTTAGTGCCCTTCTACACCTGCAACTTTATATCATTAATTCCCTTTACACTAATTTAGTTCTTCAACAGTGTGGATTGGGTTGCTGTATATATTATCGGGAATCGGAGGGATTTTTTTATCCTGTTTGTTTATTCGTTACACTGTCTTAGTCGGTGCCTCTGGTGCATTATTTGCATTACTTGGAGGCATGCTTTCAGAACTCCTCACAAACTGGGCAATATATGCTGATAAGGTATTTGGAAACAACTGTTTGATTAGCTGAGCCTTCCTTATCTATTTTACTAGTTAATCGATTGTATATGATTGTCTTGCATGTTTTCATCAGGTTTCAGCATTGATGACTCTCGTTCTTATCATCGCAATGAATTTAGCTGTGGGAATTGTTCCTCATGCGGACAATTATGCACATCTTGGAGACTTTGTTACTGGGTTTTTTTTGGGTTCATTGTTTTGTTCCGCCCTCAGTATGGATGGATTAATCATAAAAGTGCTCCTCCGGGTTACTTTGCACCTGCTCCCAAGTCCAAATACAAGACATACCAGTATGTGCTATTTGTGCTCTCTTTGATACTTTTGATTGTTGGGTAAGCCCCAAGATCCGTTTCGGTAACTTTTAATCTGAATGATGCTTAATCCTCGCAAAAAAAATAAATTGGGAACTTTTATTTTATACTAATCAGCGGTAAACTTTGTTACTGGCTATGTTATCATACTGCTATTTCTACCTTATACAAGCCAGTATAACTTAATTCAACCATATTAGTTAGTTTTGTTCTGATTTCCCGTTGAAGTTTACCTGAAATTGAAATATAGAACTTGTTCACTCAACCTGTTGTTCTTCAGTTCATTATATTTTTGCCAATTTTTTTTGGTCTTGCACCTCTAGAAGAGAGAGAAGTTAAGTAAATGAAATGGACCAGATTCTCTTCCCCATAAAATAGCTGTGAGGACTTTTAACCATCGTCACAAACACCTGATGAAAGGGCAATTTTATGAGGCGTTGAGGCCCTTGACGCCACATACCTTTCTTTTTTTGGGTTTTCTGTTTCCTACAATTTGACTTTGTCCAGTTTTTGTGACTGGAAGTATCACATCCTTTAATGGGAACCAAGATGACACCTTGGTTCATGTGGTTTTACATATACACTTATCTGGAAAATGGTTAGGAAGGTTGGAAAGTTGTTTTTACATAGAAATGGTTACTTTGTTGAGCACATTAGTGGTCTAGACTGAGGTTGCGTTATTAAAGTATTCTGATTCCAAATGACTTTTTATTTAATTATCAGAGCAATATGAAACAGTTCAATATGTACACACACTTGAATGGAAGGAAGTTTAGTAGGTAAAATAGTGATGGTAGTCGTATACAGAGTACTTTATTTTTTTCTTAGTTTTTAAATGTTTTGAGAATAGTACGGTTTGTGGTCAACTTCTTTGGGATTCTTTTACTGAGGTAAATACTGCTACTATTTGGAATTCAGTTAGGCGAAGTTCTAAGGAGGTTCCTTGGTGGACGTTAGTTTGGAATAAGCTGAGAGTTCCCAGATTTTCTTTCTACCTTTGGCTGGCTTTCCACAAAGGATTTCGTACTAAGGATGTCCTTTTCTCTTATGGGCTAAATGTGGATAAGGTGTGTATGTTGTGCAAGACTAATGATGAAAACTTTTACCATCTGTTTTTTAACTGCCCTTACTCTTATCAAATTTTCTTTTTTGTTATGAGATTTTGTGGTTGATGAGGTTATGATCCGTCATGGTCTGCGATCACTGAGTTTATTATTCAATTTCGTGGTTCCCAACTTAGGAAATCTGTGTTGTGCTTGGGTCTTGTAACTACTGTTTATATGATTTGGAAGGAGCAAAATGATAGGATTCATGGTCATGGTGATAACCACCCGGCATGTATTAGACGTCAAATTATTCACAATGTGAAATGCAGGCTTTATGGTTACAACATGTTTAGGAAAAATATGCACAAATCTATGTATAATGAGCTAATCATTGCTAATCTGGTTTAGTAGCACCATCCTTGGGTATGCCCGTTGATGGTCGTTATTTCCAGAATCTGGGGTATGCCCCTTTATTTTTGTATCCCTTTTCTTTTTATGCAATATTTAATTTAGCAAAAAAAAAAAAAAGTCACTATTTATTCATTCTCTTGGCTGAAGATGTCATGATAATTTGACAACTTTGAATCCATTTCTCAACTCTTGCCAACACTAAAAGCAGTCTGTATTTCAAATTTCAAGTAGCTCAAACTTGCAAAACAAAGTTCACGGCGTTAGTCCCTGTGGTTGGAAACTCATCTTGCTCAAGTGATTATACTTCTAAATTCTAAGCTTGTGTAATAATGGTTGGCATTTTCTTATTTTGTCGTTTGCTCGGCATTACTAAATTTTGGGAATTTATGACATGATTTAACCTATTCTGTCAGACTTGCTGTTGGGCTGGTTTCACTCCTCCAAGGCGTCGACAGAAATGAATTCTGTTCTTGGTTTCACTATTTGGGCTGTTTCCTTAACCCCTTATTGGAAATGTGACAAGGTAATGATGCTGCCACTTTGTATCTTTTGCATGAATTTTCCCCATCAATTTTAAGCTGCTTATGTTAAACCTTCACTACATGATCTCATATTTTTATTGGTGATTGAAGATATGGACCATAATTCTCCCATCAAATTATTTCTGTCGAATATGATTTACATGGAAGAATGGACATCTCAATCTGTGATTGTTCTTATTGCTTTTTCTTTTTTTTTTCCTAGGCAATGGGAAGAGCAACAACTTCAATTTGTTGAGTGGAAACGCCACTGCTGAGGTTGCGCAGCTGTGTACTCAGCTTTGTCATTGATGTAATGCACATTTTAGTATACATACAGATAATCTGGGCCACGATGCCGTTGAAGAACTTATTGGTTTAAATATATTTTGCATATGTTGAACTATTTTCTAATCATTTAGTGTGCAATTATATTTTCAGTTTTAGTTGCGGAAGTTCAATTTAATAAGGCTTTGTAGCTCAAATGAGGGTCTGTACTTTGGATAGTGTTACATATCATGATATAAATTCTTATCGACAGCAATTGCAGCTGCACAAGACTAGATCATCAGTTAAAATATCAGAAAATGAAACTATATTTAGAATGGTACATATAAAGCACATAAAACTAAATTGAAAATTTGAATTTTGGCTCTTTCATCTTTTTTACGGCTACGTAATAGAATTAGCCTGACATTTTAAATAACTAGATTATTATGCTAATGAGATGATGGACCGATGGCTAAAATTGAAACTGGTCGTATTAATTATAAGATTTTATATACTTGTGATCTTAATAATATTTTTCAGCGACGGTATGAGTTTATTTCAATGACTGTCGGTGAAAGTGATATGTTAAAAAAAAAGGTGTGGTATTTGTCACCCTATTAATTTTGGAACTGACTAGTAGAGGGAGTATTAGAAATTAGAAATACATTTACAAGGAGTTTGCGAATTACTCATTCCTTCTTAAATAAAAAATAAAATAAATACTTTTAAGGATTATTTTTTTTCATTTAATATCTATAACATTTTAAAACTTTAATAAATGTAATATTAGGAAGGAAGTGGAAAAAAAGAAAAGAAAAACCTACTCAGAAGGGGCCTCGTTATCTCCTCCTCTACGGGAACCCTTTCCTTTCCGTGCATATATATCCCATCTATGGACTCAATTTTCAATCCTCTGTGCAAGTAAAAAGGTTGATTTGTCTTTCCCTTTTGTCTCTCTAATTCCATTTGTTTTCGTAAGTTGGTATTGCTATACTACATACAATTAGGTTTTTTATTTTTATTATTTTTATAAAAAAAAAATAAAGTTTTGTCATTGTTTCTAAAACTAGGGTTTTGAATTGACAACAGATAGGAATTATTGTGATTATTTTCTTGTATGTATTCCTTCTCTCTTTCTCTACTGTCAAATTTTGTTTCTGATTCTTGTGAAAAGGTAGGGAAAGGAAGTATTAGAAGAGATTCACTCAGCAGAATCCGTTGAATTTTTCCATTCTCAATCAGCAGCTGAACTATGGGTTTGATAATATTTATTTGTTATGTTATGCGTCTGAATCACGACTTTGGTTTGGTGTTCTATATTTATTTTTTGTAGAAAAATAGGCCATTTTTATAATTTAGATGCTATATATAGCAACAAGCGCAACTGCATTTGGTTGGACCTAATGAAAAAACTTTCATTTCGAAAATTATTATAATAAATTCACATCACACTTTGATTTTGATTTTAAGATTTCTCAAATTAACTAGATCAAACTCAAACCTTTTTCTGGAGTGGAGGGAGTATAATTCAGTTTTAGGTTCACGCTTGACCATAATTACCTTTGATATGTTATTTCTGGAATTTAGTTTCTAATGGTGGTTCTTTCTTCTCGTAATGATTTGGTTTCTTTGTCAGATACCTTTTGTTATATGGGCGGGAGCTTTGGCTGGAACCACTTAGTTACCCAAGTTATCTGAATTCTAGTTTATCTAAGGTATTTTTTTTAAGAAAAGAATTTAATACATTTCATATCCGATTATAAAGGGTGAAGATAGTTGATACAAAAGGAAACGGTGATGCTTTAACTTTTATTTGAAGTCCAAAAATTGATAATGATTTGTCTACTCTGACAGAGTCCACTGTGTCCAGCCCAACAAAAGCAAATCTTTATGAAATTGTGATTGTTTCTTAAAGTGAAAATAAAGTGGAAAACATAATGGAAGAAGTGAGGAATGAAGAAAAAGCAATACTAGTTGTGAGAAATGAAGAAAATCCAATAGAAGAAGAAGACAATGGAGAACATGCAGGAAAAGAAAATGAAGAAAACAATGGAGAATTTTCAATTGAAGCAGAAGAAGATGAAGACTACGGAATGGAAGAAGATGCAATAGAAGACGAAGAAGCTGCAAATGATAAAAGTAAAGAGCATAATACAGAAAAGGTGGGTGCAAATTCGAAAGAGAAGGTCAGAAAACCAAGGAAAAGGAACAGAAGGAAGAAGGTTACACAAGGAGTTGCTGATCAGGGGGCAAGTAATGATGAAGATAAGCCGGAGTCTAAAGGTAAGCAACTGGCTTTGAAAAAGGCTGCAAGCATGGGGATGGTTTTCATGTGCAGTTCAAAGACAAAGAAGGATTGCTATCGTTACAAGGTTCTCGGACTGCCTGCAAGCAAGAAGGATATAGTACAGAAGATTTATAAAGGAATGAGGCTGTTTTTATTTGATTTTGATCTGAGGCTGATGTATGGGATCTATAAAGCTGCAGGACCTGGGGGTTCTAATATTGAACCCAAGGCTTTTAAGTCAGCATTCCCGTCTCAGGTTAGTTTGAACTATTACAATTTGTTTGAGTCTTTATTGGTCTTCCACACCCGCATTTACGCAACTATACCAAATCAAACAATGGATATGTACAGGTGGACCGTCGACATATACGTAAACCTTCATTTTTTCTGTCAGTGTATTAGCTCTAGAACCAGACTTTTACAATCTCTCTCTCCCCTAGCTCCCCCACCCCCTTTATCCCTTTTCCTTACTCCCTTCCCCCAACCAAGATGCTGTGGGTTGAATGATATACTTATTTGAAATCAGAGTCCTTTTGCTGGCTAGGCTAATGCACTGAGTCAAATCCATTATGATGTACCTTTGGAAAAATTATTTGAAATATATGCTTCAAAGTTGACATAAATTCTTTGTAAATAAATATAAATTCTTTTTGGGTACATAGATTGTTATGTTACTTTATTCTTACTGATTTTGAGTTTTACCCTTATTGTGTTTATCTTTCGTGGGCGCATTCATGCTATTGCTGGTGGAGTCAAAGTTTTAAACAAATTGGATTTGGTCTTCTTTTGGACCCATGCCTTCTAATGCTCCAAAATAAGCTGCCCACTTAGCTGCTTCATTTTATTTTTTATTTTACTTATAAAAAAAAACCATATTTGCTACAAAAATCGTGGATAAATATATTCTTGCAATACTACATATGTTATTCACATTCTTTGCCTGAAAGTAAACCTAATGGAGAGAGTCTCTCTGAGGCACTAAATCCATCTTTTCTATCTCATAAAAAGTTATTTATAGTAAAAATAAAAATTCTCTAGTAAAAAAAGATTTTAAATTTCCTTCCACGACGCATGATTATAAGCTTACACCTAAGCGTAGACTATGCCACCATTTACCACCCTAGTAGCAGCGAAGGGGCTTCTATTCTTATGTTGTTTTGTTCAGTCCTTCTCTATTTTCTCTTGATAATTTATTGAGTCTAAATACTCCTGTACTAAGATTCATGTACACAGTCTTTTGCATTATTTCGATGTTTCTTTGCCTGCGTCATGTTACCTTTTCACCTTATATAAAGATAAGAATCTATTCATTGAATTTGGAGTTAGAATTTATCAATCAATCAGCTTTTGGAGGAGCGTTGCTTGATTAGATAAGACATTTATTTATTTTTTAGTTATGGAAATGAATATTAATAATGATGTTTTAAAGCTGGCATTATTATATGATGTGAGGCAAAATGTTGCATCTACAACACACACAAGTATGAGAGCAATGTCTTACCCCAAACCCTTTTGGTTATGAGAAGTTTTGTCATCTGTCGAAGTCTTTCAGCCGTGCTTGGTTTTTTTTTACTGTTCAAACTCTTTACTCCTAGATAGAGCATGTGAGCTGAGTTGAGCCCACTTGGTGATAAATTCTGTGATCAAGCATAGGATACTAATTGATCAACAGTTGCTATGGACTCCCTTTCTATGTTTTTTACTTTCGCAACAAAGACTTGAAAGCATGGACACTGACTTTATTGAAGAGTCTTCAAGACTTCGAGGAGCTTAGCTATAGAGGTATTGAATGTAGGAACAGTAGTTGCCCATTACCTACGAGCCATGAGACCCTTTAAAGATTATGTAAGGAGCAAGTTTTGATTATTAATTGATTACTAAGTTGCTTACGTAGTTACATTCACAAAAAAGAGCTCTTAACTATCCATAAACGTTCTCTAGATCTCATAATTCTCCTAGACTGGCCACTCTGCTCTGGCTCAGTGGTTCCCTTTCACTCTCACTTCAAGTTTTGGTAGTGTTGGTTCAGTCTGCCTTGAACAAGTGTTGAGCTCGACAAGTTTGTTCAAGCTCCCTGCTGTAGATTTCGGAATGGTTGAGGCTCGGCAGTTTTTTCATGAATTGACTCCTGATTTGAGATTAAAAGAAGGACCAGAATTATGACACTTGTATCTTTTGAAAAGTGGATATGGTCACCCATGTTCAGTTTATCTAGCCAATAGTTGTATAATTTATTTTTGCTTTATCCGTCTCTTGGTGGTTTTTGTCATGGCATCCTAGAGTAGTATATAAGCATAGTTTAGAGCTTTCCTCATTACCTGTTATGTAGCAGTTGTATTTCTTTTTCATAATTCAAATTGCATTTAGAATTTTTCATCTAGTTGATGTACCTTTTTATACAAGTAAACTTCTTCTCTCAAACTTTCTGTGCAGAATATTGTTTTTATTAGTGTAGAGTGTGTGCTGCTGCTAAACCAATGTCTTTTAGGTCTTGATTATGACACCAATTTAGAGTACAGATAGTATGTTATGTAAGTGATTGTCAGTAAACTGAGGATCACCACATCAGCCCATGCCAATAAATGCATCATTATATAGAAGGCAGGTGGAGGCTAGTCTGCTTAAGTGTCTAGGTGAAAGTCCCCATTTTGTTACCAGAATAGCATCTGATGTTTTCTGTCCCAGAGTGTCACCTTGATATCTTGTCAAGGCATATGAATTTTCCACTTTATCGATAAACAGAAGAAAATGACGATGACTACTTTGACTTCTTTCTATTTAAGATTTTAATTTTAATTTAAAAGTCAATAATTTTTTGTAGGTCCGATTTACTGTTTTGAAGGATTGCTTGCCATTAGCAGAAGAGAATTTCAAGAAGATCATCAAAGAAAACTACTATGCCAAGAACAGATTTGATTGTCAACTGAACTCGGAACAGGTTTGTTGTCCTTTATTCTTTTGAAAGATTTAAATTTAAAAGTATATGAAGCTTGAAACTATTTAGTAGTCGTTGCTTTTGCATTTCATGCCAAACAATGGTTACATGATATATTGTTTAAATAGGTGAAGAAGTTGTGTAAGCTTTTTGTTTCTGCTAGCAAAGGCTCTAAACCTCAAAAGGTTGGTAAGACTCTTGTAGCAGAGAGACATATATCTGGAGATCAAGGTAGAATTAGACGGCGGGATCAGGTTGAAGAGCGGGGTTCTGCATTGGGTCGAGAACGGAGGGAGCGGAGGCACCTTGAACGTCCTGTTATATATACGACAGAGGTTTTTCCATCTCAAGCGGCACCCCTGCCTAGAGCTCCTGCCCCATTATATGCTTATGAGAGGACCTTGGAGATGGATCCTTACAGACGTGAGCCTGTAATAGAGCGTCGAGGTCTCCAGTTTGTAGAGTTGGAACCAAGGCATCATTATGAGACCGAGTTGGAACCAAGGCACCATTATGAGACTGGAAGACTTGATCCTTATATATCTTATAGAGAAAGAGAAGCTCCTTCATACCATGAACCTGTTTATTCTGCAAGGTTACAACGAGAGTACTATCCTCCAGCAGCCTTGCCCGCTGAATACCGTCCTGTAGGCAGAGAGGCTGAGTACCGCACTACTGCTGACCTACCCACAGATTACCGTTCCTCTGCGGGCTTACCGGCTGGGTATCGTTCTTCGGTGCCACATGAGTACCGTCTTGTAGGTCCTCCAACTGAGTATCGTTCTTCTTCAGGTGCGCTGCCTGATTATCATTCTCGTCGAACCTTGCATCGTCGCTATTAGATTTTAAATGTGAAAATGGAGTTGCTGTGTCAAGTGGATTCTCATTTGCCTGTTCTATGGTTTCTTTGGTACTCTGAGTCTCTCTAATACTCTTGCGGAGTGTTACTGGAGCTTATAAACATTTAATTATTAGGTTGATATTTAATTTGGATCCGTCAGTATATTGCCTTTTAGACAAACTTTTTAATAGATGAATAGTGCAACTCAGAAAGAAATTGGATGAAGCAAGACCCACCCGTGTAACTCTTCATTAAACTTTCTCTTATGCCGAATGAATCAACTTTTTTTCTATTCTTTTCTTTTCTTTTTGGTTATTAATTACTGCATCTTTTTGTTCCCGCCGATTTTGTTGATATTGAGATTTGTGAGTAATAAGGTCCCCCCCACCCCTTCTTTTCACGGTAAAGGACAAGCCGTAACATCTGCTCTATGAATTCTTTGTTGGTACCAGGCTCCCTCCCGCGTCAAATGATTCCTTTTATTTCAAGGACGTCTCAAACCAACCGAATGAAATGGCCTTATTTTTGTTTATTAATTTCTTAGTTTATTCATCACGAAATGGGAGGTACCCAATTTCTCAGCAATTTTGTACCTTAATGTATTGTATGTACCTTGAGCTTATTGCATAAAGTATTGATAAAAAGATAAAGTTAGTAAATGTGTTTTTAACCTCAAGTTATGACCTTGAAAGACAGTATTAAGATATCTATTTCGATTTTATTTAGCTGGTTTAAGTGGTATTATATACAATAGCTAAATGGGTTTCTTTAGTTTTAGATACAAGATTATTTCATTAAAAATTAAAATTTTAGTGACCTAGTTACCCCTTAAAATAGAAGCATTGCTACTCTACCCTTTTGTACTTCTCTGTTACAAACCTGATCCTCTAAGATACTGAAATTATTATGTTTCAAGTTCAATTAATTTTACGTGTTTTTTTCTTTATCGTGAGATATTCTTTTCCCTTTATTTTCTCTTTATTAACGTTGTGACTTGTAATGTCAGACTAAAATTTATGCACTCACAATACCCTACAAAACATGCCCACCAAACATATTCATTACATTTACACAAAACGTCTCCCACTCCTACTTTATTGCTTGTGCAGCCTCAAATTAACGTTGCTAGACAGTCGAAGTAACGAGTGGCGTAACAAGAGAAACTTCTCCAAAAGAAAATGAAAAGATTTGTATGATCAATAGTTCTTAACTTCATATTATACAATCATCAGGCATTATGCACGATCTTAATAGAACACAAAGCCATACCACGAAAAGCAACAGACCTAAAACCGTCCTACTTGTTTAGGATTCATTTCACCTATAGTTGAACTAGGGATGGCAGCAACGGTGCAGTACGGTAGCAGTTTTCTAATGATTTATTACTGCATCACTCTTAAAAAATCTTGTACTAAAACCACACTCTTAAAAACTCTTATACCGAAACCACACTGCACCGGTTCCGGTTCATAGAAACGTGTAACCATAACCTCACCATCCAGTTTTTATTATTGAGCCGCCTCATTTCCCCGCTCATGATACTAAATTTTAACCCTATTCTTTTCTTTTTAAGCCTACAAGCCCATCAAGTCTTTTTTTATCTGTTGAGTTCATCTCTTCAATATCAAGTTTCCGGTCCGTCTTCTTTTATATATCTAATGAACCTATCTATTCTCTATCTCTTATTTGATCCATTAAAAGTCTTTGTCAAATCCATTAAATCTCTTTTTTATTTGACCAAACACTTTTCTTTTTTAGCCTACGAGCCCATCAAGTCTTCTTTTATCTGTCGAGCTCATCTCTTCAATATCTATCACTTCTTCCTTAATTTATCGAGTTCATCTCTTCAATATCTATCTCTTGTTTAATTTACGATTAGTTTTTGTCAAGCCCATCAAGTTTCTATCTTCTTTTATTTGGCGAGTTCATCTCTTCAATATCTCTTGTTTGATCTACTAAGAGTCTATGTCAAGCTTATCAAATCTCTTTTATCTGACGAACTTATCTCTGTATATCTTATTTGATCCATCAAGAGCCTCTCATCTTCAATATCTATCTCATCTTTTTTTATCGACCGAGTTCATCTCTTCAGTATCTATCTCTTGTTTAATCTATCAATAGCTTTTGTCAAGCTCATCAAGTCTCTGTCTTCTTCTATCTAACGAGCTTATCTCTTATTTGATCTATCAAGAATTTGTGCCAAGCCTATCAAATCTCCTTTATCTTACAAACTTATCTTAATATCTCTTATTTGATCCAATAAGAATTTCCCTGAAAAAATTCATGCATTCTATAACTCATTGAGTTTAGTCTATCATGCCTCTTAAATAACGAGTTCATATCTCGTCAAAAACCAACCAAAGAGCCCCTTTATAAGAAGAGTCCACACTTGCTTAATCATGCGCAATTCACACCATACCTATGACCCAAGCTAATAGTCTAATAGTCATGACTCTAATACTAGTTGTTGAAAATATTTTAATTATATATATTTATCTGAAACAATATATTAACCCAAAAGTTTAACCTATTGGACCTATAATCTTTTAAAGTATAAATGCTCTCAATTTCTCTCTTTGCATTCTAATGTAGGACTTTACTATTACGTGGTATCTTAACATATTTTTTCTTAAAATAAAACATGTTTCAATATAATTGTATTAACATGCATGACAATAAAATTATGATAAACGAACTGATAGTATCCAAAGAATTTTGCCTTATACCATTACATATAAAAAGTAATTAATTTTTAAAAATAAAATTTGAAAATATAAGTATATATTTTAAAGTAACACATTGACAAAGAGAGCTACTGCGGTACAAAGGAGTATGACAAAACGTGAAATATGTGGAACCCGATTTTGTCATCCACTACTACTACGACCAATACAGCGCCCACATAAATCTATTCAAAACGAAGGCAACAATATATTAAAATGTCGAAGTTTTTATTTATTATTTTCCAGGTCTTGTATTTTAATTTATCATATTATTAAAATGAATATAGGGTCTGGTGTGATAAAAGTAAGGTGGAAAATAATTAAGGGAAAATTACACTTTTTAATACATTTTTAAAAAAAAATACAATAAAAGTGTATCCAAAAAATATTTACATAATTAATAAATGTTCAATATTTTATTTACAAAATTAATGCAGTACTCACTTTATCCCTTATAATAAATTACTTTTCAAAATTCAAATTTCAAACACCCACCCACCTACCCACCTACCCTCCTTCTATCTATTTACTCCCGTCCCGTCCCATCCTGAAACCTGAGTTCTTTGCCCACTTTTAAAATTCTTTTATTATTTTCTCTCTCCTCCTGGTTGCTACACATTCGCCTTTATCCTTGCCCACCATTATTTTGGGTCTCCTCCTTCTCTCTAAGCTTTCTCTGTTCTTCATCTTCCACACCCGCCTTTATCCTTGACCCAAGAAGTGAATCTCTGTAAAATATATGTGGTTATGTCTCTTGGATTATTCCAATCCCAAATCCTAATCACCCTCCTTTTTCTGATAAATGTCTCCATTAAGAAGATAAATCCGAAGCACATGTCGGTGATTTCCACGGTTGAAATGCAGTTTTGTCTTAATACAGTTGGTAACCAAACCTTCATACCGAGGTAACCAAACCTTCATATCAAGGTAACCAAAACGGTGCTCTGTTTTTAAAACACAATCTACAGGTTTCTGAAGGTAACCAAACACTAGTATGGAGGTAACCAATTCTTAAATGTATGGATACCTTTTGTATTAGGGGTTTGGTTACCTGTGTATTAAGAGTTAGTTACCTGTGTATTAGGGGTTTGGTTACCTGTGTATTAAGAGTTAGTTACCTGTGTATTTAAGGTTTGGTTACCTCTGTATTAATGGTTGGTTACCTTTTGTATTAAGGTTGGTTACCTTTGTAGTAAGGTTTAGTTACTTTTGTATTATGAGTTGGTTACCCTCCTTCTTAAATCCTTTTCCATTACGACGACACAGCCACCGCTGTCCACCGTTTCACAGCCCTCCCTAAAGCCACCAGTGAGCTTCTCATCGGCTTCCTGAATGCGTAGTAATTAATTTTTTCGGACAGTAAATCCAGGTAACCAAACACTAGTATGGAGGTAACTAATTCCTGAATGTGTAGTAACTAATTTTTACGTGCAGTAACTATAGGTAACCAAACACAGTCAGTAACCAAACCTTCATATCAAGGTAATCAAACCTTCATATCAAGGTAACCAAAATCTTAGGTTACCAATTTATTTTTGAAAGTGATGCAGTTGGTAGCCAAAACTTCATGCAGTTGGTTGCCAAACCTTCAGACCAAAGTAACCAATTCAGTTTTATTAGGTTACAAATTTATTTTTAATGTGATGCAGTTGGGATGATGAAGATAATGATGAAGGTGAGACGGTGGAGGAGGATGATGAAGGGAAGACGGAGATTCGCGGCGGCGTAGGCGGTGACGAAGATGGTGAGGAGACGGCGGAAAAATATGATGAAGAAGATAAAGATGGTGAAGAGGCGGCGGAGGCGGTGATTTTGCAAGTTGTTTTTCATTCTTTTTTATTTGAATTTTGTATTATGAATTTATTTTTGTTGTTAGATCCCAAAGTTGCTGCAGTTATGGAGGGATTTGTTTAGTTTGATCATTTTGTTTGGTTTTGAAAATAATGGTAACTGCTGGATATGGCAATATCCCCTTATTTTAAGGGTTTTAAAGATATGTGGTGTAATTAATTTTTTCTAGTTATACTCTTTTTTGTAAATATTTTATTTGTATACTAATCTTATAATTTGTTACTAATTGTTGTATATTACTGTAAAGAACCCAATAATTAATTAGCCGCAAGATACATTTTGGTTAGATATGAAGAAGCTAATATAACAACTCTCTTCTCAACCCTTTCAACTGAGGTCCAATGTATTCGGCCTTTGGTTGGATGTTCGGAGTGGAATTATGGGCTGAAATTAAACCGCAAGTAAATTGGCCTATAAGTGGCCCCAGATATGTTGCCATAGAACATGTATATCTATTGTTTACGGTCTCATTTCCATGAAGACTTACCCATAATGTTTGGATTTTAACTATAAGAATGGCCCATATTGGTTTATTACTTGAAGGTTTGCTTAAAATACTAAAATTTTGGGAGATTGAGAAAGTTTACAAACTTGGAAACGGGTCATAAATTTTATAAATGTATATCTATATAATAAAATAGAACTCATTCTGAATCTAAAAATATAAAGACGGTTCAAATTCTTTTAATTTAATTTAATGATTCACATTTTATTTCAAAAAAAAAAAATAATAATAATAATAATAATAATAATAATACCGATAATAATAATATTTATAATATTTATATTTTATAATTTCCTTAATAATAATACAGATAATAATAAATAAATTAAATTAAATTTTAATTTAATTTTTCATTATGCCGTACGTTCAGGCACGAGCAATTACTAGTAGATTTATATGAGAATCCTCTAAAATAAAAATGTGACATAATTAAAGGACAAATTTACATACATAACATTCAAAAATAAAATCAAACACTACATCTATTTTAGCCATTAAAAAGTGGGATATGACACGAATTTTAATGTCATGTCCCACTTTTAATTAGTTGATATAAATATAGTATTTGAATGTTATGTAGTTACACTTATTCATAATTAAATTGCGTGGGGATTGCTTTTTATTTTGAAAGGAATAAAAAAGTTTGTCTAAATTATTTTAGTTGCACGTCTGATTTGGAGGGATTAGAGGGCTTTTGGTGGTAGTATTTGAAGTGTCAATTTGACCCTGCAGCCCCTAAAAAATTGTGAGTACCATTGTCTTTGTAAATCTTCTATTTTTGCAGATTAGGGGGTGTGGTACCTAAATAATTTTGCACACAGGCGTGTTAGAATTTGCTTAATTCAACGTGAGATAGTGTATGTTTAACTGATAAAATTTTATTCCGTTAATACTTGTCCTTTAAAATTGGTCAACTACTCAATTGAAACTGGTCAGACGATTAAAGAGAAAAAGAGACTGCTTTTCTAATGGGTCTTTTTACCTTTGACTAAGAATTTTAGTGTTAGACAAATGGTTATAAATGAATCTAATAGGTCTACTTGTTGATTTATAGTCAGAGTTAAACTAAACTATAAATATTAAACTGTCGAGCTTTTATTAGTTAAGTTATTACAACTATAAACAAATTTTAACTTATTTTATCTATTGATTAGCAAGTCATAATTAACAAAAATATGTAATAGATAACCACTACTGCCAGACTGTTAAGTAAAAATATGAATATAATTATTGGGATATATTGTAAACTTTACAATCCGGATCAAATATATCATTGGTAAAGTGCAGAGGAAATCAACAACACCACATGAAAGTCCGGATGAAAGCAAATAATTGAAATTAAATGTACAACTAAATCCAAGTAGACATAATAAGTTACAAATCCAATAAAACTGCCTATTATAATAATTAACTAAGCCTATGTTGACGTAACAAGCTAAATATTGTAAAACTACGCTAAAAGTTCCTAGAAAACTAGGGGGGGAACTAAAGTTTTGGATTAGAGTGTGTGGTCTTCGTGCAAAATGGACATCTTCTATTTATAGAGCTGCTAGAAAAGTGTTACACCGTCTTATCTGTCCGCTTAGCCACGTCCCCTTGAAATGCGGCGCACTAACTAACTTTCTAATAGTGCATCAGTTGATTGAACGTGGTTTACCTAATATGCTTAATTGAAAGAATGTGGGACTTCACTTGTTTGCTTCATTTATTTGATTTAACTATCGTATTCCTTAAATTTCAGCTAACTCTGTTGGTGCGCCAGTTAACTGAACGTGGCCTTTTCATGTTGCTAATTTCAAGAAACGTTGGTGTCCAACTGCTATTCCACTTGTTTTCAACTACTAAAACTTAATTTGTGGCGGAATTGAATGCCTTTGTCTAAATGCCACCAATTAACTCTAGTACTCCAATCATGTTTAGTTAACTGAATCAAGCACTTAATCGAAAATTACTTAACTCAAAATTAAAATTTTGAGATTTGGGTGTAAACAGAGGGTACAAATCTTATATTAGTTTTAATTTTTTTAAATTATATTATTAAGTTTAATTATAGATACATTTAGTCAAAAAAAGAAGAAGAAGAAGAAGATAATTAATGGTATTTCTGTTTATGAGAAATCCATGATAAACATTGAAGAGTATAAGAAAAGTCAGAGTTGACTCTTATTTAAGGAATAATGATGCATATGACTTGGTAAGGTTATTACTTCAGAAAAATGACGAAAATAAATTTTGCCCGAATAATACTTGTAAGACTGATCATACTTGGAGGGGACAAAGAATGAAGGGGTGGAATGAAGGTTGTGCCCTAATTTAATGCATGCGGTAGGTGACATCAATTATGATTTCCAGTTTTCCACTACTTCATCATTCCACACTTGTCATCAGTAGTCCCCCTATATATCCCAAACAAATTATAGTTGGCTCTTTTGAGCACATATATTTTACTTACTAGTAATAATTAAGATGTTGGTTAATTTGGTAGTTGAGGTAGTTTGTCCCCCTCGATCACATAGCTATCTTTGAGTATTTTTGGCGGTTAATGTGGGCATGAACTAGATTTATTTATTTATTTATTTTTTAGTATATAGTTTCAAGGATTAGTTCATTTTGTAAAGGATACTAGATAGATATATTAAGGAGTTCGGTAAGAAATTCTTGGGGCAGGTAAATCTTTTATTATCGTTAAAAAAAATTGATTAAAAAAAATCGAAATGTAGTGAATGATAACAAAATTACATAAAAAATACATCCAGAGAAAAGTAGATAAATTTTGAATCTAGTTTGCTTGATTGTCAAACATAGAGGTAAGGACTACTTCTTAATTTAAAGGATGGAATTGCTTGAAGAACAAATTTGTGTGAAGTGTGTTGTGTTCTTTTCCTCTCAAAATATGGTCCATTTTGCCTATTCGGGCCAAGGCATCATAACTAAAAAGGACCATGTTATCGATAATCCCTTGCATGCGGGTTGCAAGTACATACTTATGCCACACTATCATTATCTGTGCATCATTCCGTCTTAATTTCAATTTATTAGGATAATTGATTCGTGTTGACTTAAATTTGGAAATTGTTTCAATTGGTTATTGTTGCCTTGTAAAATAATTTGTTAGGGATATGATTACTTACTTTAAACGAAAGATATTGAATGTTATATAATCACTCAATTATATTAGTCCTATTTTATTTGCTTGACTTTTTTTATTCACATTAAAATTTATCTAAATGCAGTAAAATATTCATTTAATATTAGAGTGAGTGAAACGATAGCTACTAAAGCGTAAACGACTTATTTTTCCTTTCTCGAGAGTATAGCGTGTTAAGTTCAAGTTATGACAACTCTAGAAAAGTGTAAATTGCTTGTTTTTCCTTCACCACCAGTGTAGCATGATGAGTCCAAATTATGACAACTCCATGTGAAGGGAGAATGGAGGAAGAATAAGAATATTAGGAATTTTTGAAGACCTAAAATCCCTTTTTAGGGGCCAAAAGCCTCCGATCTTAACCTCTAAAATTAAGCCAAGGTCCGTTGGTTGAAAGTTGATATAAGATGATCGATTAGTGAGTGATGTTGGCAGGCGAAATATTTTCTCTGTCTATTTAGAAATAATTCCTTCAATAAACTCTATAAAAGGCAAGACTACACAATTACCATAATTATTGAGAAAAATTAATTAAAAAATATCAATAATTACCGAGGAAAATCAATAAAAAAAAGAACGACTCTCCCTCTCCGTCTTTTTAGGGAGAGAGCATCACCGTACAAGTTAAATTGATGTATGGTAAAAACTTGTATACTTTTAAGATATTTATTTGTTATTTTTTTTTTTTTTTAAATTAGTTCTATTTTTGTTAATAATAATATGAAATGAGACAAATTTTTAAAATTAATTCTCATATTTTGTTATCATGATGTTATTAATATTAAAGTAACGAATAAAAATTCACATTTAATATTTATGAAAAATTTAAATGACACTTTTTTGCATATTTTAGTTATGTCCCAAGTCCCACATTTGGCTATTCACATGGTCCTGGTGACAATTTGTTTGTCAGTCAAACTGGGTTACAAAAGCCTGTTAGTCTGTGTCTATTTAGTCCGAGATAGTTGATAGATGGGGAAGTATCAGTCAGTCTATATGTACTGGCATTTTGTAAGCAAATGACTGAACATATATATATATATGAGACTGATCAGCATACCTAGAGTATCATGTACACTGGCATTTTGTAAGCAAATGACTGAACATATATATATATATATATATATATATATATATATATATATATATGAGACTGATCAGCATACCTAGAGTATCATGTATTTAAGATTATTTTTATGATTTTATATAAAATAACAATTATATATATTATGTATTTAGAATACATATACTTATTTAGTACTTAATTGAATTAGTACGTTTAAATCTTTAAATAATCTTTAGTATTCTTAAAATTTTTCTTTCTATGACCTTATGCTAAATCTAGAGCGTGATCTCCAAAACACTCTTCTAAAAAAATATTTGTATGTGCTTTTTCTAGGCAGAGAGATAATACACTATTTGATCTTTTATTCTGATTTGAAATAAAATTTACTGACCACATATTTGATCAAATAATATATTTATATCCTTATTGATTCTTATCTTTCTTATAAAACTGATTCATATTATGTTAGGATGAAAATCTTGAAAGATTCATATTCTGACTCCAATAGTTATTTATATATTAGTATCTAATAATAATATGCTAAATAAATATTAATTATAATTAATTTGGCTAAATAATTATAATTATACTTTAATCTAGAAATTAAGTAAAATAAACTTTTTACTAATAAGCTGTAAATATTTTCTCTATAGATGTACATAAATATTTCAGAATTAAATATAATCCTAATATATTTAAACTAATTTTATAAATTCATAATTTAGCTTCATTTGATCATAAATTGATTTAACAATTAAATCAATCATTTTAATAATAAATATTAAAAGTCTAGGCCAAGGTTCTATGATCAATAATAAATTATTTTATGAAAAATCTTATAGATATTTTGACAATAATAATATTTTTGATATTAATTAAATATATTAATTAATATTCCGAAATATTAATAAACACGATATAATTTCACTCGTTGAAATATTAAATTAATATATATATATATATATATATATATATATATATATATATAACAATATTAATTCTATTATTATTTTAAAATTAAGAAAGATTCACAAATTAGTATTTATGTGAAAGTATTTTATAAATAAAACATTATCACATGATCCGTTTAATGCATACTGTTAATGCACTAATACTTTAATTGAAAATTCAACTTTCATGATCAAGATAAATTATCTCTATTAAAGTACTATAACATAGACGATAATATCTCTAAATTATCATAGATTATAAACTATTAAATCTTTATTTATATATATATTACATATGATTTATATATTCTATTTATAATATGTATTTATACACATAAAATCATAATATATATAAATTTAGATATTTATATAAATAAAATGAATGATCATTTACTGAACGACGAATGATATAATTTTATTAATAAATAAATGTCTAACATAAATAAAAATTAAATAAATAGATAAATAGATTTTTTTTATAGCAAAAATCCAACAATCTTATCGTCCGCAGTATTATACTGCAAACGATGTAAAGCCAAAAATGACACAGTTCGGGAGAATGCCAAAATCTTATCGTCCGAGTATTATACTGCAGACGATGAGCTAAAGTAAAAAACAACGTAGTTTAGGGAAAAGCCAAAATCTTATCTTCCGCAGTATTATACTGTAGACGATGAATTTATTCATTTAAATTTTTGGGGTATTTTGTACATTTAATACCGTTCGCAGTATAATACTGCGGATACCTAAATATTATATTGCGGACCAGAGTTATTTAAACCGTCAAATCTCAACTTAGACAGCTGAAATCTATTGTAAGGATAGTTCTATTTTTTCATCGTTGTCAATATATCAGTTATATATATATATATATATATATATATATATATATATATATATATATATATATATGTGTGTGTGTGTGACGCCCCCAAATCTAGGCCCACACAGCCCAAACTTGAGTCGTCAAAAGACTACAACAAAATTATTACAACAAAGCACAACGTACAACAATACAGTGTATAATAATACACAACTAAGTCTTCACTATTATTGCCACACTATTTTACAACACGTGAAGACTAGGATAACTATTCTTCGGACTCTCACTCCATCCCCCGGCTAGACCCCGTTACGTTTTCATCTCCTGTTGAAAAATAATGGAACAAAAGAAAGGGTGAGCTCAAATAGCCCAGTAAGAAATATCATGACTAAGATAATGACGAATAAATTATCATTAGCCTTCAACAGTTGAGTTCTTGATAGAATACAATAGACTACAAGGTTTATATAAAAAACTGTAGTTAAATTCTTAAACAATGTTCAGATCAATAATAGCAGCGGAATGAGCAATCTATTAGAAGAATAATGCAGACTATAATGTCCACTCGCTTCTCTTTTTAGTAAAAATATCATCAACTTTTATCATCTGAAATACCATTAGTCATGATAATAAAAATTCACAGTTCCTGATCATAATCATGCAGATCAACAGTTCATATTTGCACTACGGGCCAAAGACATTTAATATAACACCAACGGTCATGATTATACCAGATTCAGCCTTTGGTAATAATCATACCAATCAACAGTTCATCTTTGCACTACGGGCCAAAGATATTCAATAAAGCACCAACGGTCATGATTATACCAGATTCAGCCTTTGGTCATAATCATACCAACCAACAGTTCATCTTTGCACTACGGGCCAAAGAGAACATTCACCACGTGCCATAAAAGACACCGAACAGATGTATCGCCTTTAACCTAGTTTATCGCCTTTAACCTATCATCTGTTCAACAATTATATCACATCTGTGCCCCCGGCCACAGATATTCACAACAGCTTGATTCTTGATGATTAATACAAATAACAGTGATACAAATGATGAACAGAAGAACAGGATAAACAAAAAGTATCAGAAGTTTACTTTGTGCAGATTCAAATAATGTCCAAATTGCCAACATGATGTGGAGTGAAATTTAAAAATGATATTCAAGATCCACAGTTCAGAATAACGGTTACAGTTCAATAGAAATGTTCACGTAAATAGGAAGGTTCAGTTGAAATAATGAAGTTCAACTATTATGGAACATATAATATTTTCAGGAATTATAGAAGCAATAGTTCCATAATAAGTTTCGATTTAGGAGTATGAAAGAAAATAATATCCCTTACCGTAGCAAGTTCAAGAGTGTAAAAAAAATGACATTTCTTACCTTATCTGGTGACTGGATATTGATAAAAATGAGATTGATCAACCTATATATTTATAATAAAATTAGTAATTACCACATATAAATTTCAAAGTGTATGATAACTCGTATAATATGAATTCTTAAAATTATATATATTTAACATAATTTTTGTAGTATAAAATAACTACTTTTAAATAGTTTTTAAAATAATATTCCAAAATAAATCTTCTAAATAAAGCTTTTAAAAATGAATCTTCTCAAAGAAGAGTCTTCTAAAGGAAGATTTGTGAATACCGTGAAAAATAGGAATTTATGAAATTACTACTTTTTAATAAAAGACTTACTTGAAAAATTCCTGCACTCCTTTTGGCTTTCAAACTCTCAAAATAACCTTACTATTCTCAGAGAAAACTCATAAAATTCTTATAGAAAAATTCTATGTTTTAGGTGTGATTTTTCTATTCAGCTGAGCAAGCTATTTATAGGAGAAAAGAAGTTACTATGCGTGGTAGGTGAACAGAAAAAAATTCAGCAGAGGCTGCTGCGCAGCCTCCACCAACCCATTCCCAGCAAACACATTTCTCACATTTCGTGTGGGCCCCACAATGGGTCCCACATGTTTCTTACTATTCACTTACTATTCACGTTACTATTCACGTCACTATTCACGTTACTATTCACGTTACTATTTTAAATAGTAAAATTAATTATTTTATTTTTTTATTTATTTATTTATTCTTCCTGTGAGTCCAACATATAAAATAATGTTACCACAATAATGTAAGAAACACGTTACATATTTTTATTAATTTAATAATATAAATTATAGTGTATTTGCTACTGTGACAATTATTAGATTTAATAATTTTAAACTACAGTGCACCAACAATTATTGACTCGATGATATGAAATACAGTGTAATGACAATTATTGAATCAATAATGCAAAATACTGTGTAGCAACAATAATTGAATTGATAATATAAAATATTATGCAGTGACAATTATTGATGAAATGATGCGTAACAGTTACGGTGTCAATAATATGAGACACTGTGCATTACCGTGTGCTACTGTAGAGTACCGCATGCTACAGTAAAATACCATAAATTACCGTATGCTACTATTCTTTTATCACCGGTATTTTAACAGTTAACACCGTTGACTATTTTTATTTAAAAAGGTTACTTCTGTCGTTTTCTATATCCGACAAATATTCCGTTTTGGAGTCCACCAATAATTAGTTATTTCGGCGCCGTCGTACGACACGAATATTCCCCGACCAAACGAATATTCCCCGACCAAACGAATATTGTCCGACAAAATAAAATTTGCACATAACATCCTTAACTTTCAATTTCGTCAATTTAACCACTTACTGTTTCATGAAAAAATATATATGAAGAAAAATTAAATTTTATATTTCATAAAATTTGGGGTCTTACAATATATATATATATATATATATATATATATATATATATATATATATATATATATAGAGAGAGAGAGAGAGAGAGAGAGAGAGAGAGAGAGAGAGGATGTATTTAATGCATAACTCTTAAATAACATACATCTCTTAAATTAGCATAACTTTATCAAAACGAAATCGTTTTAAAAAAAATAAAAATAATATTAAAAGAAGATGTGACATGATGTGATATTTCGTAGTCTCACTTGCTTTTCTTTTATTTATGAAAATGTCATCAACAAAGTTTCAAAATAACATCGTTTTAATAAAAATATATTATTTAAAAAAATATACTTTTGAATCGTCCTCTCTCTCTCTCTCTCTCTCTCTCTATATATATATATATATATATATATACACACACACACACACACACACACACACACACGATGGAATGTTTCTTATTACCCATAAATCCATTCAACTACTATTGAGTATGTTATGTGATGTAAGAAGTTAGCCTTATTTACCAGCATTTAGTCAAATATTCACAGTACCGGATTGAGAACTCAATTTATGTGATATTTCTGCCATATTAAATCATCCATTCACCGACCCTTAAAAGCTATTTTATTATTTTCTGGAAACTATTTTAATCATATATGCCACCTTAAGCTAATACGAAAATATAAGTTATTATCAAATTATTATTTAAAAGATGTATATTTTTTATTTTTTTTTGGCTAAATAAATATGTATAATTATAGTCGGCAGGTTATTTATACCTTTAATAAAGAAACTATTGCAGAAGTTGACTTAAAGTAAGGCATAGAATTCATTCTCGTATTTAATACATATGGTTTAATAAGGTCAAGCCAATTTAAAATCTAATCCTACTCAATTTATTTTAGTTCTGTTCATAGTCCAAAGCGCTTGGCCAACTCAACTAGGCATAATGTTCCGAAAATTAAGCCTCGATTGGTGCCAACATGTCATACAAGTTTTATCCAACATTTATCATCATTGGAAAGAGGGACAGGGAGAGGGATGCATGCAATACATACATACATACATATATACATATATACATACATTATAAAGCGCTTTTCAGAGCATATGGGTCAACTGTGAAACCGTGTTATACTAATTTTTTTTCTTTTTTACCTCAATAAATTTAATTATATTATTATATCATCTCTATTATTATATGTCCACATTTCGAAAGATTATTAGTTGTTTTTAGAGTAAATAAATAATTTATTTTAATTTTTTATAATACTATAGAATCCATAAGATGAATTCCGAGTAAACTTCATAATATTATAAAAAAGTTGAAACAAATTACTTATTTGTTCCAAGAACAGCTAGTAATTTTTTCCACACTTCATACAAGTTTTATCCAATATTTATCATCATTTGAGAGAGGGAGGGGGAGAGAGATTAATGCGATACATATATACACATAGATACATACATATATATATATATATAATATAAAGCCGCTCTTCAGAGCATGTGACATCAATTGTGTAATCGTCACATTATTTTTTTTTTCTTTTTTACCTAAAAAAGTTTAGTCAAATTATTATATCACACCTGTTATATTAGTTTTTTATTTTGTTTTTTAGTTTTATAAAATTTATATTTTATTTTACATAATTTATACACACCGTATGTATCACGATAGTATATAAAAAGCAATTAAGATGTTAAAAGTCATGGTCCATGAAAGAAGTTGAAACTTGAAAGTCAGCTAAAGAGGATGGGTGTGGAGGGGCGGGCTGCAAATGCTTCTACCTAAAACACCGTCATGTTATAACTCCCCCCACCCCCATGCTAATTAGTCCAGTATCCTTGCTCAAGTAAAGTCCAAGGGTTAACAGTAGCATGTCTATGTATTTATCTACGTGATGGTGATGTTTCTTCTTTTTTTGAATTCAAATTTTATATATGATATGACAATTGACATGAAAGGTGGTAAGTACGTACGGTTATTACGGAGAATCTTAATAATTTAAGTACGGTACATGCGTGTCTAATATCTGTATACAACTCCTACTGGAATGCACGTTACATAGTCAACTTTATACTCTATGTTTTATAAGTCCATAAATGGTTGATATGCCTAAATGCCTGACTTTGGGACTTCCCTCAATCACCAAATATTATTCCTTCCGTCCTGTTATCCTATAGGGAAAGATAAAAAAGAGAACGTTTTCTTCATAACACTAATACAGTGCTATTAAGCAAGACACCACACAATCAAACAAATGCCCGAAAAAGATCGGAGCAAAGTTTGAATTAAACGACGAAGTACTGTTCATTTTTATATACAGGATTAATTTGGTCAATTACGATTGATTAATTAATTCTACTATATATAAAATCAGTATAAATGCACAATATTCAAACACTACATCTATCTTAATCATTAAAAAGTGAGGCATGACATTGAAATCCGTGTTATACCTCATTTTTAACTGATTAAGATGAATATAGTGTTTAATTTTGTATTTTAATATTGTGTATGTAATTTGTCCATAATATTACTACATTAACTCTCATAAATGATAAAATAAGATGATAGTTAAGTGATAAAGTCTCTCTTTACTCGGTAAATTATAGTCTATATATTCTCAACAAAATTAAAATCATGCCCTACATAATAATAATAAATAATTTTTTCCCTAATTTTCCTCGCGACCCTTCTCAGACTCTAGTATAAATATTTCAACTATTCATTATGCACCACATTTTCAAATCCACGTTAAAACAAGTCAATTATGAGTTTATGATGGTTCTTGGAATATAAACTAATATTTTGGTTAAAAAAACATGTATATAGTCATAAAATTTTGATTAACGAAATGACAAGTGTTATAAAGCATAGTATTCTTTTACGGGTAGAGGATGGAGACGTGAAGAAGAGCCAAAAACTGGTTTGACTGGTGAGAAATAATTGGAAATTGTAGAAAATTTGTGGAGGAAATTAAAGCGAGAAGCATCAAGCATGCATGGTGTAATCATGATGAGTGGATGGTAGAGTCACCCCCGATTATTATAAAACCACATGCCCACATCATGCATGACATTTTACATACGTGGCTTGTTTCAATTGAATTGGATTAATTACCTTTTTCTTTTCTTTTCTTTTTGTCTTTATTTATTTATTTATTTGGCTTGATTGGAAATGAATCTTCTTCCTGTTTGGAGACTATTTTTGGATGTTTAGCATTTTAGATGGAACATGGGGGTTTTCTTTTTTACAAAACACAGGGCATGGACCTTCCAGGTTTTGATCCGAATCAATATACTGAAGCTTTAATTTTACCGGATGAAGATAATATATATATATATATATATATATATATATATATATATATATATATATATATATATATATATATATATATATATATATATATATATATATCATTCTTGCATGATCCATCTACCTTGTCAAGGGAGGAAAGGTATATAATGCATGTGGGAGGTCACGTGTTTATGTCTGCGTAATTAGGCTTGTTGCTTGGTTTGTACTACAATCTAGAAGACTCGTAAAACTCGTATAATTGATGATAAGAAGAGCACGCATTTAGTTTGTTGATTTAAGAGGTAGACATTAACAGAAAATATATGCTAGCCTCATGTATGAAAAGTTTTACATGTGTCGGGGGAGGATTGGGGAATTTACGTGTCATACAATATATTGCTCCCTCTATTTTAGGATAAAAAAAAATTCATCGATTTTTATAGTCAAATTAACTATTTTTCAAATTAATATATCTTATTATTTTTTTATATATATAAAAAAAACTATAAATATTATAAACTATATATAATTTAGTATTAATCTCAATGTATAGTTTTTTTTTTTTTAAAAATCTAAATATATATGTTTAATTGTGGTTAATTTGATCACAAAAGTCAATGGAGGACTTTTACTTTAGGACAAAAAGAGTAATACATATATTTAAAATTCAACTTAATTTAAAAACCTAAGTTATGATTTTATTATCTTATTATTTCTCCAATTTATGGACACTACTATTCAATTGTTTAATTCATAACACGGTACAAAACATTTTTGATCATCACTTATACTGCGCTTAGAAGTATTTAAAGAGGAAAAGAAGAGAAACTTTAGGAAATAAGGAAATAAGAGACATTGAGAAGTGCTATCAAATTATATATGTTATAAAGAAAAAATTTATAAACACATCAAGAGAAGGCACTATTACTCAATTAATATTTCAAGTATGCTATAAACACATCAAAATATTTCCCAAAAATTTACAATAGTAGCTTAACATCAAAATAGATTACTGTAATTTTTTGGAATTTTTCTGATAATTATATTAATTATCTCAATGAATTAATTGTTGCATAATTAAATTGAAAATTAACTAAATTATGCAAACAAATTGATTTTCCAAAAATCTCAATGGAAATATTAATTAAATGCTAATAATCAATTTTTGTAAAATTTTCATAATTTATTAAGCTCAATAAGCATTTATTAATAATTTTTCATACATAAAAGAATTAATAAAATAATTTTTGGGATTAAACAAAGGATTTTCTTAGAATGTGCCCTAAGGGCACATTCTAAACGCTGAAAACAATGCATAATAATATTTATTTATGTATTTATACTGAATTCAATGCATAAAAAAATAATATACTAGTGGACCCCATGTATTGAATTCCGTGCAAATATATAAACAAATAAAATTTACTCTTGTTTTCCGCGCTTAGCATGTGCCCTAAGGGCACATGCTAAGAGGACCCTTAAACAAATAAGGGAAAAACTGTCAAAACAGAGGTCCATAGGTAGTTAACAACCAGGCGCCGTGTATTACACGCACGCGCGCAGTTACAACTGTCGCGCATGTTGTGTTTGGGATTGGACAAATTTCGTGTTCCAGCACGAGTGTGATGCACATGCCACTTTTCCAATATTTTTTCAAGATGACGATGGCTGCGTCCTCATTAATTGGTTTTTTCGGTTCTTATGGTGTGCTCAACTACCATTTTGAGAGTCAAGATTAAGGTGTGACGTATCTAAGTCTTACCAAGAGTAAGACTGTTATTCATCTTCATCCTCTAACAACCAAAAATGCAAAAAAAGCCTTATTCGCGACTTGAACTTCGACAACCTATATCACACTCATTTTTAATTCAAATCATGCTTATAATAAATCATCACAAAAACTTATGAGATAAAATACGCATAAAGTTATGATAGATTGAAAATTGTAGTTTCACAACTAAGGTTCCAAATTACTTTCATCATACAAGTCTATTTGAACCCAAAAAGTACACATCATATAAACGACATGTAGGCCATAACCAGGGGCAGATGTACTCAAGGGGCAAGGGAGACACTAATCTCTGCTGGGTTTATTTATTTATTTATTGGTATAAGACAAATATATAATTTAATAAATTCAAATTTATAAAAAGATAAAACTTTTGTTATATGATTTGGATTTAAAGTTTAAAATATTGAGACACTGAAGTCATTGTACCAGTCACTCATGAAAAGCTTAAGACTCCACCAAAATGGAAGCCTTATAATTAGATAGCATAAATCTGTGCCGACATAAAAGCTCATATCTCTCTATCCCTTATTATATGTACAACGGTACATCCACTAATCCATTCGTCTCTCTCTATCCCTCATTTTCTCCCTTGTCGTCGGTAGAACCAACTACCAAGGTTTCCACTTTCTAGCATCAGGCTTAGATCTCTCATCTGAATAATTTTAGGGGTTTGAGTCTTCTAATCTCAACCTTTTTAGATTGATTTGATTTTCATCTCACTTGAAATCGAGGCTTTTTAAAGACAATTATTAATTGATTTAAAAAAAATTATATTGGGAATTGGGTAAAACCACCACTTGGAGTCTTAGTTTAATCTGCATAGAACTTTTTTTATCTACTGCCCTTAAAGATCATAATTTAACTGGGTTTGTGTGTAAGTGAATGCTGTTGTTTTTTAACGAATTTAGGAGGTCATAATCTACTGGTCACTAGTTTTGGCAATGGTTCAAATATTTAAAGTACAATAGGTGGATATTTTGATTTTATAAGTACCAATACTTACAAAAAAAAAATTAAACCTTTAGTATTCAAGTTCTTTTTTACTCCATAATTATTAATATTTTTTGAGCAAAATGTGTAAGCTTAAAATACTTGTGTGCAAAATATGTTTGAAAATACTTTGTCCCAAATTGAATGAGTTGGTTCGATTGTCACGTAGTTTTAGGATGATAGTGTAATTTTTTAATTACAACTCTTATATAGAAAGAGTAAATGACTTAGATAAATGAGCTTAGTTAAAATTTGGTTAAGAATAATAAGACTCGGGTTTATTTGTTGTTGAAATTGGCTTTGATTTTACCGGTTGCTACTGTCACGGTTGTAAGACCCCGAATTTTAAAAAATAGATTTAAAATTTTTCTCATAATTTTATACTTAACAGTAAGGTGTTAAATTAATTAAAATTAAAATTAAGAATGTTATGTGCAAAAAATTTATGTCGGACAATATTCGATTAGTCGGAAAAATATTCGTACGACGACACCAAAATATTCAGTTAAGGATGAACCCCACAACGAAATATTGTCGGATATAGAAAACGACAGCAGTAACCTTTTTCAATAAAATGGTTAACGGTTTTATCACTTTTAACTATTAAAATATCTAGAGATAAAAGTATGATAACATATGGTATTTTACTGTAGCACATGGTATTGCATAGCAGCACACAGTATTACACAATGTTTAAATTATTGAACTGATAAAGTGTCTATTACACAGTATTTCATCAATAATTGTCATTACATAGCATTTTACATTATTGAATGGATAATTGTCATTACACAATATTTTACATTATTAATTGCACATCGTTCCATATTATTGAATCAATAATTGTCATAATGCACATCATCTTGCATTATTGGGTTATTAATTGTTACAGTAGTAGTCACGGATATTAAAAACACTATATGTTTAATAATTGGGATATTAAATTAATAAAATAATATAAAAGTGTGTAACGCGTGTAAGTGTGTAACACGTGTAAATGTGTAACACGCGTAAGTGTGTAGCACACGTAAATGTGTAACGCGTATAGGCGTGAAACACGTGTTAGTCAACGAACGATGCAGATTAAAGTGTGAAATGTGTGTTGGTTAATGAATGATTCAGATAAAAATATGAGATTAAAATGTGTAACGTATGTGTGGAAAAAGTTGGTTAGGCCCTGACTATAAATAGGGGGCTTAGCATAAGGAATTTCATATATTCCTCAATCAATCTTCTTTCCACTCTCTAAATATTTCTTAGTATAAGTATCTCTTTGAGTGTATTAAAATTATCTTATGCGTTGAAGATCTAGAAGGGTACGAGTATTGTTCAAGTAAATTTTTTTATAAAAGTTATATAAACACTCATACACACATCAGCTTACAACTCTTCTTTTAGAAGACTCTTCTATTAGAAGATTTATTTTGAAAAACTTTATTTGATAGATTTTACTTTGAAAAATTATTTTCTTTAAAAATTATTTTATAGTATATTTATACTATATAATCACTTTGATGATTTTATATACATAAAATTGGTATGTGTTGCTTACTAATTAAATTATGAATATATATAGGTTGATTAACCTCATAAAAGCCGTATTTAGTCACGAGATAAGGTAAGGGATATTATTTTCTTTCAAACTCTTAAATTTATTACGATAAGGGGTATCATTCTTTTTATCATCATAAATGGATATCATTTTATTTCTTACTTGTAAAGGATACCATCTTTTTCATCTTTTATCACTTAAACTTACTACGATAAAAAAGTGTCTCATTTGTACCTCTAATATTATTAAATGGTGAAAATTCTTAAATTAATAATTCATTAATATTCTTTTAATAGTTTGTTCTTTATCTAATATCCTTTGACGATAATATTCTTATTAAATTTCCATCGTCATATTTGAACTGTGAACTTATGGACCTTGAACTTTTGAACTGTGGACATTTATTTGAACTGTGAACATTTTGGACTAATTTCTTGTACCGTAAACCTTACCGTTGAACTTCTTCCCTGTGAATCTTGGACATTACTACTGGACTTGGACACCTTTTTCTATACATCATATTGACAATTTGGATATTATTTGAATCTGGACAAAGTAAAATTTGCTAACTCCTAATGTTATTGTTTATCCTGTTTTTTCTGTTCATTATTTATATCTCTATTGTTATTTCAATTATCAAGTATTAAGTTGTTCTGAATATCTGTGGCCTGAGATACAGATGATATGTTAAAGGTGATATAGGATAAATGTGATATAATTGTTGGGTGTCTTTGGTTGGATGACAAGGACACATGATGAATGTTCTCTTTGGCCGGGGGCAAAGAAGAACTGTTGTTTGGTATGATTATGACCAATAGTGTTTCAGATGATAAAAGTTTATGATGATTTTCTTAAAAGAGAGGCTAGTAAACATCATGATCTACTTGGTTCTCGTAGTGGTGGTTATGTCACTGCAGTTGAACTTTGTTTCAAAACTTAACTGCTGTTGTTGATTGAAATCTAGTTATTTATATTACTCTATTAACAACTCAACTACAACTGTTGATTTAAAACTTGTTGTATATTATATTCGATTAAAAATTCAACTGTTAAAGGTTAAGAATAATTCATTTTTCATTATCTTAGTCATGATATTCCTTATTAGGCTATTTGAGCTCACCCTTTCCTTTTTGTTCAATTGTTCAGGAAATGAGAGCATGGTCAGGACTAACGAGGAGGAAAGGAGAATAGAGTAGCGATTTGAGATAGTTGCTATAGTAGTCTTCACTGTATTGTAGAATAGTAATAATCGTGAAAATTTAGTTGTGTATTATTGGGTACTATACAGTGTATTGTAATAATTTTTCTGTAGTCTTTTAATCACTCAAATTGGATAGCGTGGACCTGATTTGGGGGCGTCACAACGGTGAAGGGAATATTTTCAGCAATGAATATTATTAAAATCACTCTCCGAAACCAAATGGACGACAAATGGTTGAGTGATTATTTGATTCCTTACATTAAAAATCATATATTTGAAACTATTTATAATGAAGTTATCTTTGAACATTTTCGAGCTATGGTGTCTAGGAGGATAACATTGTAATTTGTAAGCATTATTATGATTAGTTAATATTATGGGTAGTTCAAATTTTCTTTATTTAATTTCAACAAAAAATTACTTAAAATCCGCCTTTACTGAAAAAAAATTCTGGATCCACCCCTGGCTATAATATACTGCAATTTGAGCCCCTAAAAATAAGTGTAATGCAAAATTCCACAAATGATGTTTTGAAGCTTTTTACACATGCAATCATGGCCTATCGTGTAAAACATAATATACATAGCATACAAATGATCAAGAATACATGATATAATACCAATGATGGATGATATACACGCATGTTATGATTGATTTACACATAATACGAAAATCAAAACACATACCTCTTGAAGCGTGTGTTCCTTTAGTGCAAAAAAAAATCATGTTATCCCACGAACTCTTCATCATGTATACGAACATGCATACAACAAACTACAATCTCCGTGAGATGAGAATGATGTTCAATTCCACCATTCGAAATAACAAAGAACCACTCAGTATTTGGAAGCTCTCTTTAATGACAATATGTGTTTTCTTCTCTCTATTGGAGTTCTAATTATGTGGTATAATCACAAATTGTGGGTTTTTATTGATTAAGTGGTTAAAACCACTTCCTTATTTCTCTTTAACAATTCAGTCAAATAAAGTTTAAAAACTTAAACGAGAACTGACCAAATCAATCTAAATAAGTTGGTTAACTATCAAATAGGTTGCACCCTCCATATATTAGCGCCCTATTTGGATATTCAAAACCCAACATATACTAATATTGATAAAAAGAAAACTCTTTTATAATTTTTTTAATATATAAATAGGACTATTATATGGAATGGAGAGAGTAAAATATCTTCTTAATTTCTTCTTTTTCTTTTTTTGTAGGCAAAGGGAGTACATTGAACACTAATTGAGCAATAAGCTTTTCTAATGTGTAATGTCTCCCAAAAAAATGTCTATTCATAATAGATATAAATAACTCTAATAAAATTCTCAAACACTAAGATCATAATTGTTTGCGAGAATTATAAACTCGGAACTATATTATCATAAATAATAGTTCAAAGTCTATTAATTTTAAGATTAAAACATCTTAGTCAAATATTTGTTTATATTGTGATTATTTATGAGATAATTTAAAATAATTCTATGTTATGTTTGTTTTGTCCAAGGTTATTTAAATAATTAAATAAAAAATTATCATTTGAACTATTATACATTTACCGATAATTACAAATAAAAATCGTATTCTTAATCGTGTGAGTAGAGATTGATATAATATGATACACATGTTATTTTAAAAATAGGTGAAAGTTAATTTTGTTCACAAATTTTTAATCCAAAATAGTAGGTATAATAATATCTGATTGAATAGGGTATTAAATAATCTCTTATTCAAAGTCATTTTATTTTCCATAAACTATAAGTGACAAATTTAATTTTTAAAATAAACAAGAAACTTAGAATTAATAACAATCTCAAGTGTTATACTTGTAAATAAATATGGTCTCAAAGCTTTATTATATTCATGATATATAAGCTTTATTTTTTGTTTAGATAATGCACATCTAATAATAATAAACAATAATAATAATATTCAGGGGGGAGGAGCCAGAAAAATAAGAAATACAAACAAATACGAGACTTGAAATTAATAGCACACTTTCAAGTGTTATACTTGTAAATAAATATGATCTAAATGATTTATTATATTCACATCTAGTAATAATAAATAATATAGTAATAATTAATAATATTCATATTTTTTGTATTATGTCATGTTTTTAATAGTTAGTGTGTATTTTTGACGTCTCAAATTAAGTTATTTAGGTTTAAATTTAAGGACGTCACATAAATATGATGTAAAGGATTTATTATATTCAAGATATATAAGCTTTATTTTTCGTTTATATAATTTCAAGTGTTATAGTCGTAAATAAATATGGTCTAAATGGTTTACTATATTCAGGATATATAATTTTTATTTTTTGTTTAGATGAATGCATGCTAGAAAAAGTTGGTAAATTAATTGGGTAATAGGTGAGAGGTGCAACTAGGGAGGATGAGCGGTAGGCGCGTGACGCTCGAGGGCTTCCCAACACTTAACAGTTAAAAGAAAGTCCGGCGCAGTATATGGTCCGACAATTACGGGAATCTGTGGGCCCACCCCACCCGTACTTACGTCGGATGCTTCGCCTTTCGCTATGTTAGTTCGTTAGTGTCTTCTAGTTGGCTCCTTGGATCTTTAATCCTCCTCCTCTTTCCCTCCTTTAACCGAAATAAATAAAATTATGATAATAAATTTATAATATTCTATTTTATATTATTATTAATAATAAAAAGAAATTTATTTTATCAAACAAAAGAAATCCACGAGACTCTATTCATAAAAGCAAGAGAGTAATTAAGATTGGTTTCAATTATTTTTGAACCAAAAACAAGCACCGCCAATAACTCTATAATTTGTACATAAATAGTTATAAAAATATATCTATTTTATTAAGAAATAGTAGAAAATTTATTCGTTTTCTTGAAACTGTTTAACTTTTTAAACTTCCATATCTATATTTTTCTCACCCATTCAAATTAATTTTTTTTAATTGCGCACACATAGTATGTGTTACATACAACTACTAATACTTATTTTTTTTTAAATTTTGATCACTTGCTTAAACAAAAAGATAAATATTACTCTCTTCCTTTCAAATAATAAGATTAATATTGACTTTTAATAAATTAATTTTAAATATTTTTAAACTCAAAATTGAGATAAGTTCATTTAATTTATGTTAATACAATTATGAATATCATAAACTATCTTAAAAGTATTAATAATTATAAATTTTATTATTTTTAAAATTTAAATAAATAATAATATTATAATTCGGTACAAAGGTAGTATTATATCTTTGAGAGGGAAATAGTATAATTGAATGAAGTATGAAGTACAACCCGCGTTACTTAATTGCATGTACTTAATTGTACCGAGTCTCGGAATTTTTGTGCGTGGTGTGGTTGTTATTCCCATTTTGTCCTTGTTCTTTAAGACTAAATAAGAGTATTAAGTGCGAGCACTGGTTCCGTGTGAAAGATAGCAATACTACTAGAATCAACTAGAAATTTTAGACTTGTTCGGTGGTTTTTAACTACTTACACTATTATACACAACAATCAAAATATTTTTTTAGGGTCATGAGAATATTAACATAGTCAACCATTTTATCATGGTTAAATGATCATATAAAAAGGTAAACATATGAAATAGAAATTAAATTATATCGCAAATAAAATTAACCCCACTACATGATGTAATTTAATTTATTTTTAATCTTCTATAATTAAGATCTACATAATTTATGATTTTATATAATAAAAACATAAATTTTTATCATTAGGCTAATAATCTTTTATCTGAATTTAAAAACTTAAACATCATTAATATATTCTATTAATACTGGAAAAAGAAAAAATATCACAAAAAAGTAATTAAATAAAAAAAAAAAACTAGGCATTAATCCCTATATGCACAAACAAAATGGTTTAAACCTCCCGCACAATCTTGTGTTCCTAAACAGTCAAACAATTCGAGCGTAAGCCAAACGCACTACATAAAAGCGTAGGACATCCAAAAATCTTCCATTTTACGCGAGAGCCTCATCAGTCACACTCAAATTACATAAACTGCCCCTCATCCCCTCCCACCACACCTCCATAAGTAGTCCACCTCCCTCCACCCTTTCCCCTCATCCCCAATCCTTACTCTCTCTCTCTCAATCTATTTTAATCTTTGTTTTAGCACTAGCATTACTAAAAATGGGTATTCTAAATGCGGTGTTCATTGCCTCCCTTTTTATTTCACTGCTCTCACTAGCTCAAGCAAGAATCCCCGGAGTTTACACCGGGGGCTCCTGGCAAAGTGCCCATGCCACCTTCTACGGCGGCAGTGACGCCTCCGGCACTATGGGTATGCTTCTAATTTATCGCTCTCCTCTTCTACCTACCCACATTGGATTCAATTTTCTCAAATTTTGAAAATTTAGTACTAATTGCTCTTAATTATCTACCTACAGGTGGAGCTTGTGGCTATGGAAACCTTTACAGCCAAGGCTACGGCGTGAACACAGCAGCGCTGAGCACGGCGCTCTTCAACAACGGCCAGAGTTGCGGCGCCTGCTTCGAGATCAAGTGCGCAAATGACCCACAATGGTGCCACTCCGGCAGCCCGTCTATCTTCATCACGGCCACCAATTTTTGCCCACCGAATTTTGCTCTTCCAAACGACAACGGCGGATGGTGCAACCCTCCTCGAACCCACTTCGACCTTGCCATGCCCATGTTCCTCAAGATCGCCGAGTACCGTGCTGGAATTGTTCCCGTCTCCTTCCGCCGGTAAACAGTCTCTCTCTGTTTGAATGCTTCTTTTCTCTCTCATGCTCTGTTTTTTTTTTGTTAATGTTATTTTATCCCTCTCTAATGCTCTGTTTTCTTAGAAAAATTGTTATATGCTGATGTCTCATGTTACTTATATATTATTATTTTAATACTTGAATTATTTTACTTTAAGTACTAAAATATCAACACATGAATAACGTTAAATAGCACGTGACAGGTGCCGACCCATAACTACTTAATAATTACTCTTTTCTTAGGGCATATATTTGACTTTTTTATGTCTTATTTTGAATTTAAATGTATGTATTATTTTAACAAACATCTCAACCATTATCCCACTTTATGCATTATTAATTGCATGATCTTTAATATTTATAGAGTAAAGCATTGAATAACGTCGAATTCTTTAGATGAAGTGAGAGGATGGATGAAATAAAAAGTTAGAAAATAAATTTAGACTCATCCCATTTTAGATCCCGTAGGAAAAAAAATGTCCATCATGTTGTAGTAAATAGTAATATCTCAATTTTCATTAAGTATATTTTAGTATTTGCCATATTCCACTTTCTATTCTTGTCTGTATATTGCGTCAAAAACTATGGGGAAGAAATGCCTCAAAAATAATTAAATATTTTATAGTTACTAAAATGACTAAATTAACCTAAACGTTTGCAATTTATTATGCAGGGTGCCATGCCGGAAGAGAGGCGGGATCAGGTTCACAATCAACGGTTTCCGTTACTTTAACCTGCTTCTGATCAGCAACGTCGCGGGTGCAGGGGATATTGTGAGGGTGAGCGTGAAAGGATCCAGGACCGGTTGGATGAGCATGAGCCGTAACTGGGGACAGAATTGGCAATCAAATTCTGTTTTGGTTGGACAATCACTCTCCTTCAGGGTCACAGGAAGTGACCGTCGCACTTCCACCTCGTGGAACATTGTCCCGGCCCACTGGCAATTCGGTCAAACCTTCACCGGAAAGAACTTCAGAGTCTAAAACCCGAGAAAAATTACAAGCAGCAGCAAACCAAATAGACAAAACTAAACAACAATATTTCGAATATCCGGCCTTAATTTGTTTCCATATTTACCCATTGGCGTCATTTTCTCTTGGTTTTGGTCCATTCTTATTGGGTATTGTAAAAGACAGAATTATTAAGTGTGGTAGAAAAAGAGAGAGAGGGAAGGAGTAGCTTTTTTGACTTCTTGATTTTGGGTTTAATGGGGGTGTTTTTTTGTTCTTTTGTTTTGTTTTTGCTGTGGTTTTGAGAGGGAAAAAGAATGTGTTTGTAGGAGAGAGGCTGAGGCGGCTGCAAAAACATGCAGCCCGCAGCTACTGAATTATTAAGTTAATGGCGTCCAATGTATGAATATATATATATATATATATATATACACTTTTAATTAGTTATGTATTGTATTAATATATACCAACATGTAAGTGGGAATGTAGTAGGTTTTGGGTATGTTTTATATGTTAATCTTTTTGCATTTTTGTGGTTGGACTAACATTTTGAGTTTTTTTTTACTATCAAAGTAAGCATGTATTTAATATTTTTTTAAATTTATTTTAATAACACTTTAAATTTTTTACTATATTTATTACTCTTACTATATAATTATTAATATTATCACTAATTTTTTTTTTAAAAAGATTGATATTTTTAACGCTGAAATTGTATAATTAATATTTGCATATTGTGTTGAAGATACAGTTTTATGTGGCTTGGAATGTTGTTCCTCGGCGGGGCAGTGTCTAGAACCTAACACAACAAAATACAAACTTGCATCACTACATAATTGAATACACAACTAAATCAAGATAGACCAATTTCATGTACTCCCTCTTTTAAAATTAGAGTAATAATTTCCTTTTTAAGATGTTTATACCTCTATTTAGACTATGAAAATAAAATAAAAATATCATTTCATATACTTTATATAAATTTAATACTATCATATTACTATTATTTTAATATGTTTGAGTTACAAAAGATCAAAAAGTATTGATGTAGGTTGGGTGGCGCAAGGTAGGGTAGGGTAGTGATCCCCTTCCCTTGTTCACATGTGGGGTGATAATAAGTTGCTTCCCTCCAATCTAGAAGACAGAGGTCGTTGCTTTGGATTCCCTTTAGCTACTGGTACAAGGCCAAGCAAGGCAAAGCTTTGGATCCTCCATTGTCACTCTTCTATTCATCCATAACCACTTTTCTATAGGAGAATTTCCTTTCACATCTCAAATTGACATGGACAGAAAGTTTTGATTGGTCCTTAATAATTACTACCTTGCTGGCTTCCCATTTGTGCCCGTCACATGCATGGTACCATAAAACAAATCATTTCTCGCGACTTTTGCCACTATGTATTTATAAAAGGAAAAAAGAATATTACCTAATTGATGGTAACTGTAATTCCCCAAATGGTTGTTTTTAATCATAAATGCTAAAATCTTGAGTACTTTAAGCTCATATTTTACACACATTAAGAATATATTTTTTTTTTCTTGTATATCTTTAAAAATAATAAATTATTAGCTTATTTGTGTGATGTAATAATACCAAACTTGAAGATATTATGTAAGTAAACTTGTGGATTTTAATTTATTTATTTTTTTGACTAATAAGATGGCTTTTGTATAAAGGAGGTAGTGGTAGACAAGATATTTAAAGCTACCATAAGTCTCCACCATTCCGTTTTATTCCATAAATATATTCCTTTCATAAACAATAGTGTGGCATTGATTTCGTATAGTAGATGTGGACTTTGCTCAATACACTAGTTCTTTTCTCTTATCTTTCCATCTACTTGGTCCGACTTTAGCTTGGCAGCATGACTATAGGAAAATAATTCTGGAATATGATATAACATGTATTAATTTGATCAGAAAACCAATCTAATGCTTTGTTATTTTTAATTGCTGGAAACATGGCAGACATGCTTGCAAGAAAAGACTCTATTCAACCGGATGTCTTTGTAACTTCCATTTCACTGCCTCCATTTGCCATCTCTCTTTGCATTTATGGCAGTGGTGCATGCAATTTGGCGTGAAAATAACTCCAGATGGCATCAGAAACAAGGCATCCCAGCCAACATTCTTGCTAAAGATACTGTGCATGTTGTTGAGGGTAGATTACATAGTAGTTTCAAATTCCAGAAAATTTGTAATGGGGATAGATTCCCACATTTGGTTATGTGATCTTTTATAGTTATTGCATCATTAGGAATGTCTACTGATGCTCTCGCTATATTCTGATTGAGTACGCTCTACTTTGTATGTTTGGTTTCTTTAATTTATTTTAATTTTAGCAACAACAAAAAAAAATGTATAACTCAATTTTTGAACGATGCTGCACTATCTTTTAAAATTTTAATATAATAGGTATCTTTATTTTCAAAATAAAAAAATAAAAAAAATCTTTCCATATATGAAACTTGGGTCATTCTCCTTGAAAATTCCCACACCAAACTGTCCATGATTTTTTATTATATATGTACGAGTAGAGAAGCTAAAGACATACATATATGATATACCATAACATTTTGGATCAGAAAAAGTAAAAGTAAGATTAGGTAACAGAAATTATGTTTCTAGATAGGGGTACAACTCTGGCAGTCTGGCTTGGGTTGGTCGCAGCTGAGTTAGAGTTCAACGCAATTTTTGGAAAGTAATATCTGGGCCGCGACCAACCCATCATTGCCTCGTCGGGTTGAAGGATTTTGATTATTTGGTGTTTATAAGATATGTTTGGATATCTTTTATATCTATATCTATATCGTAAAGCGATTTTCTAGAGTAATTGACATTATCGGTTAAGTGTGTAACGATGTCATATTATTTAGTTATATTATTATTTTATTTTTATATATTATTATTTTTATTTAACTCTTTAAATTTTATAAATTTTTTATTTTATCTCAAATAATTTATACACGTAACGTTTATGCATGTGTCTCTAAACTTGCTTTTTATAGCGTTAAATGTTTACGTTACCTTTAATTAATATACATTTAATGTTGAAGGTACCACCACTATACTATTATGCTCGAGAGAATAACTTCCGTTCCAATATAGTAGTATTATGTTGTGAAGAGAAAAAAAGACATAAATTGAACTCAATAGAGCTTTGTCGTCAATTAGTGGCTAGAGAAGTGGAACACTTTTAAAACTCAATTAATACTTATAATTGTAAAATTCTTTAATTATAGCCAGATATCATATTTTACTGTTAGAACTATTTATTTATCTAAATATATTAGATTGCGTGTTAATCACGACTCAGATTTAAGATGAAAAAATAAAATCTATCAAGTTGAATTGGACAAAATTTTTAGCGTAATCAGCATTCGATTGAGCTCACATTTAACTAAGTTAATTAAGAAAGTGATATTTTCACATATATTTCTTTTATATAAATGTGAGATTTTTTAATTATTTGTGAGAGAAATTATGTAAACATATTATAACAATTTATTATTAAATACTCTCTTTTTCAATACATAAGATCAATTTTTACTTTTTATAATTAATTTGAGATATTATTAAATTCAAAGTTACTGTAATTCATTTAAAATTTAAAACCCAAGCCTTGGGTCCTTGGAAACAATCCCTCCCAGTGGAGGTCCCAAATCCCAATCAAAAGGTCCTTGATTAAAAAAATATTTAAAATAAAAAGTCTAATTCGTTCCCCCATGACAACTAGTTAATAACTTAATATAATGTTCGACTTCCACGTCTCTACTATGAATTCTACGCCCTCTCTGAGTCACCTCCCTCCCTTCTTTGTTAGTGCAGTTATCACTGCCTCCTTTGCTTCATCACCACATTCAGTCTCTACAGTTTTTATTTTGTCATCTTCTTCATCAATAATTTCCTGAAACATTCATTCTTTAGAGTTTTTGATTTTGTCATCTTCTTCAATAATAATTTCCTGAACAATGCCACGTTCAAAAGAAAGCATACATTAAGAAAATGGGGGAAGGAAAAAGTACTCGACACATGGCGAATTTAATACTAGTAGAATGTAAGAGAGAAAATTAAATACTAGTCCCCTAACAAAGGCATAGTATGACACATTATAATGCTGAGAATTGTAAAAAGTTTATAATCATGTCAGACTAGAGAGAAATTAGCAAGTAATGTCGTCAATTGTACCGCATACCTTGTGCAGTCCTCCAATCATAATGACCTTAAAGGGATGCCAGCTTGATTCCCTGAGGTTATAATCTAAAGAAGCCAATTCCATTGCTTTCTCCCTTGCTTCTTCAGCAGGATACTTTCTCTTTGCAGCAACATGGAATGGCTTCTCGTCAAGATCTCCCATTCTCTTGACACCAATGGTGACATTCGCGGCAGACCAGTCCTTCAAGCCCTGTTAAAGCAAGAAAACCATAACTATCTGGTAAAATGAAGCACCTTACCATGTCAATAACACAATATAAATGAGATCCATATTTTCTGTTTCCTGTTGTGGGTATGTGTACAAATACAACAGAAGCTTATAGGAAGGAAGCATATAGACATTACGCTTACGCCAAAGCAGAAAGACTAAAAAGAGGTTCAACAAACCATATTTGAAATGGAAAGGGATGTGGGAAGAGGAAGACCAGAGGAAAAAAATTGTTTATACATTCAAAACATTAATATCATCCTTCTTGAGATTTTGAGATCCTTGATAAATACTTGCATATATGACTAATTGGGATAATCTAAATCCTTAACGTTCCTGAAAAGTTTAGAAGCTTAAAAAAATGCCAAATGTTTTCAAGTTTTACAGACTCAGCAAACACCTTATAAATCCAATATATTAAACCTCCAAACTATCTGTCCTATTAAAATGAACTCAATAAACAGTGAAACTGAAAAACCTTCAACTGCTCATTGCTTGCAAAAAAAATATGGTCCCCCATATTAGAATACACGACAAGTGACATCTTATTCCACAAGAGAATCTATAATCGTTTAGAACTCCAATACGCTGGTCTACAGGATTACTTAGTTCATTATGAATCAAAAGAAACAGGAGGATTCTTTTAAACATAACAATTCTATACATAAAAAATAAAAATAAAAGGAAAAATAATAGAAAAAACAGAAACTTACACTGATTATCTCATTACAAGCTGCCTGTGACTCGTCATTGCTTCTCTCTCTTTCTTGATGAGAGATCGGCTTAAAGCTTCCAGACACTCGCGGTATTCTTCCTTCTGTTTCAGATTTTTTACTTTAGACTCCATTTTCCACTTCACTTCTGGATCCCCATTCTCACCCACCATGTTTCATGACTTCTACAGCCCCCTTAATTTGTTCCATCTCCAATTCTAACCGCTGCTTGTAATCACTCATCAAGTTTCTTTTCGAGCTCAATAATTCGTCGGAGAAGGTAATCCTTTTCTGTCTGCCATTTGAATTTAAAATACAATACAAGATGTTAGATATTTAAAATTCTTACCAGTCCATAATTATACTTCTGGAAACCTAGTACACCATATGAACTTCAACATATTTTCATCAGCCTTCTTTTGCTTCATGATAGCTTTCTCATTCTACAAACACAAAAGCTAATATTAACACTAGCAACAATTGTTCTAGCTTTTGGTTGCGAGAAGATTTTCACCAATTGAACCATCAGAAGCCAATCCAGAACGTTATAACCTCAATTATCTTTCAACTGTGGAATCCATGTATAGCAAAGTCGAAGACCAAGGACAATGAGAGTTGGTCAACATACTGAGTTAACACAGATGATACCTCCGGAAGCATATTAATTGGACAAAACCAGTGGTGAATCATATGAAAAGGACAACCATGTAAAGGTGTCCAAACCGTCAGATTTCTACTTCTTTTTTCTTTTACAAACTGATAGAGGCAGGAAAAAAAAACTGTCATTAACTTTCTTGATTATTCAATATGCTGAGAAGAAAATCCAAGTAATTAGAGACAATAATATTTTCAATATTAATGTTCCAGGATCATGAAATATGACAGCAACCAAGGAAAAGCGTAGCTTGCCTAATGTTAAAACAGATGCATGCTATGAATTACAAAAGCATCAGCACCACAAAGAAAGCTAAAATACAATGGAAAATTATCCCCCCCCCCCCCCCCCCCCCGTAAAGATGTCAAAAACTCTGCACAACAACATTGTTTATGAAACTAGTGAGGCAAACTTTGGATTATATATACATGCATATTACACATCCGTTCAGAAATTCCACCGCCCAATATCAACTAAAGAGAACTGTCAAATGCATTTAAAATTAATTATTTTGGGACAAATAAAACTTTGAGACTATATCAATGGGACAACAAAGAAACATGCCTTTATATCTTACAACATGAATTTAAGGAAATTAATTACCTAAAAAAAATGTAATACCATTTTCTGAAGATTGTCCAGCTTCCTTTTCTCACCTTCATTTAAAGCACATTTTTCTAGTCCTTTTCGGGATAACCTAAGCTCTTTAGCTTAGCATTTCAACGGTGACCTCACACATGTGCAATATAAGTACTTTCAAGCTGTTCATCCTGCTGTTGCTCCCTAATCTGTAGCTCTAACCAACAAAAGACAATGACAGGATGACAGGAATAACCACAATAATATGTTAAGTGTAAACATACAATGACAGTACAGAAAATTATCCGAGTAATTTAAATGGTCCATCACTTGAGAATTTCACCTAGAATTTTTAAAAAAATGTGAACTAATAAATCTCCTAGAACTAAATTATATCCCAAGCATAGGTTCATACCTGTAGTATCGGCTTGAACCATCTCTTCATTCTGTATTGAATTTTTTTTTTCCTATTTCCGCATTTACTTTGAAAAATAAACGGCAGACTCAATCCCAATTTAGTCACATCACATCCATAGTCACCACCTAATAAACCTTGACTCATGCAATGATAGATAACGTAGGTGACAACCATTGTATCAAATTATTATTTTTTTCCTAATTTACAAATTTATTTAATAAAATATATGGCATAGTCATCCAATCATTAGTCACATTAGGCAAGTTTAATACTATGCAACTGGATATCTAAATTGCGTAAAGTGTTTGTTATTGTAAAAAAATCCAAGGCAAACAATAGAGATGAATGAAATCAATGGCATTACCTCAAAAAACAAATCTTTTGTAAAATCTAAAGCCAAAAAAACAAAGTACATTGATAATCAATGGCCTTACCTCAAAAGATGAAATCTCTCTTTTGTAGAATCCCATTTGCCTTCTGTTAGGGTTTCAAATGGAATAGAGCTGAAAGATCGGGAAAATAGAAAAGAAATTCAATACCTTAATAAACTACGCAATTACATAAATGGAACTGAATATCTAAAGTAAATAGTGTTTATTTCCTATGGCGAATATATTCTCAAAGAAAAAACAGAGGACTGAGCATATAAGAATGATTCAAAGTAGATTGATAATCAGTGGCCTTACCTCAAAATTCAAATGAAGAAATCTTACTATAACCCTGTTAGGGCTTCACACCGAAAGAGAGCTGAATTATCAAAAATCAGAAGCAAAACATCTCAGAACTCGTATGTGACCTACTCGGGCGTTACTGGTTTGAGGGTTTTGTTTGTTTGTTTCATTGTTATGAAAAATGATATATTATTGATATTTAATTTATCGAATCATATATTCTTTTATATTTAATCTCTCTTTTATCGTGAAAAATCAAAAATAATTTATCAACAAAATTAATCCCTTTAATGACTTAAAAATAATCCAATAATTTTATGGAATTGATAATTTTATTCATTTGAAGGGTAATTATTTAGTCCATGTATATACACACAATCATAACTTGATACTTGTTTTTTTTTATATTGAGAGTATTATTTTTATATTTTAACTCTATAAACACTAGACAGCTGCATTTTGTTATTAATAACATGTATTTATACCTGTAAATTTATACAAATATTTTAATATTTCTTTTTATTGCATAGTTGTAATTAATAAGTTCACACGACATAATTTTATTTATAAATAATTATATGTGCATAAATTATGTACAAAAAATTAAACATAAATGGTACTCTCTTCTTTTCATTATATAAGTCGTTTTAAAAAAAAAAAAATCTTTTCAAAATATAAGACGTTTTACATATATTTAGGAGAAAAAAATTAATTATTTCTTATTTTATCCTTAAAGATGGAGTAATTCGGAGAGATAATGATAATTAATTAATTAGTGCATAGACACTAATAAAATTTCAAACCAATATTAATTACTTAATATTAATATTAATGAGATTTTTTAATATGTGTGATTATATCTCAAACGACCTATATAACGAAAATGAGAGAGTATCATCCATGTAATGCACATCAATAAGGCTGTGTTTCATTTTCTTTCTTCAAAATGACTTTATGTAATGTTAATTTTATTTCTTCAAAATTGTTCATTTTCTCTCTCTAAAAATATTCATTTCTTCGCCGTAATTATTTTTACTCTTTCTCTATAAAAATTCTCATATTAATTCCTTCTAATTTTATCTCTCTAGAATTTCAATTTATGCTTTAATTACTTTAGTCTTCTTTTGCTTTCTTAAATTTTAACTTTGTCTCTCCGTGATAATATTTACTCTCTCATCCATAACCCATTTAAATATGTCACTAGCTTATATAATTCATATACATATCACCATCCAACCGTATCAATATTAATATATGACAACAGAAGAGATAATTTTAAATTCAATTATTTCGAATCAATTTTATTATAACAACGTAAGAAATTTTCAAATTTAATTATTTTGGATAAATTTTGTTGGTCACGAATCAATTAACCGAGTTTGGTTTAATTCAATTTGAATAAGGTCGAAGGGTCTTTCCCAAACTCTTGTTCTCCTATAAAACTCTTCTTTTGCAGAGTCATTCCCAAATTATTCTTCTCACAATAAATTAATTAAATATTTATGAATCAATAAAATTATACTTATAATATATATATATATAGAGAGAGAGAGAGAGAGAGAGAGACAGACAGGGTATTTGCAATAGTTTTTTTAAAACATTTTAATAAAATTAGAATATCTAAGAAAATAAATATTTTAATTTATAATAAAAACACTAAATTGTACCATATAAAAATAAGAACAGCACATGATGATCAACATTTAAATAAAATAAATAAATAATACTTATAAAATAAATTAAAATATTTATAAAAAAAAATCTTTCATACGAGTCCGTGTCTTACACAGGCTATCAAATTTGTGTAAGTAAGTAAGACAACAACGATAGATTATATATGAATTTTTAGAACAAGAATCAATAATTACGTTAAATTATACGTTCTAAATTATAACATTAATATTAATTTTTAAAAAGTTAATTTCAAATATTTTTAAAATTAAAATTGATTCATTTTTTTATGTTAATACAATTATAAATATTATAAATTAATTAAAAAGTACTACTAGTTATAAAATTTATTATTTTAAAAACTTAAATTAATCATGTCAATTTTAAGTTTGAAAATTTCTCAAATTGACTTTTAAAAAATCAATAGTGATCTTATAATTCGAAACGGGTAAAATGTATCTATATTTTAATTGAAAATTAAAGTAAAAACAAACTATTTGTCAAAACATGGTAAAAAAAACATTTTCTTAAAATCTTAATCCAACATATGTGTCAAACAAACGATTTTTCATTTTTGTCTTTCAAAAACATAAACATAAACATTTTAGTGTGTATTTTTCCAGAAAATAAAAAAGAAAAATCAAAACAAAACAAAACGTTAGCGAATGAGTTAGTATTTTGCAAGTTTTTAATAACACAAATACAAAGAATTTCAAACATTTTTTTAACTACCAGGAGTTTATTCATTTAAGAAAGGGGGGTTTAATTTGCAACATAATTCAAATATTGAAATATACACATTTATGACCCGAAGAATATATAATAAGTCACATACATAGTACATTTTGCATGCCTTTCAATTATCATCCTTACACTCAGTTAATGATGTTAATTTCCAGAGGCATAAGAGATCAAGAAAGGAGTTGAATAAATTCTTTTTTAAAAACTTTATATTTTAAAGTTGATTTATCAATTAATATTTATCAGATAATAATAGGAAAATTTTTACTTAAGAAAATCCCTTCACAAATTTGATAAAATTCTTAATTTTGAATCTAGTTGAACTTGAGGGAATCAGTCACACATAGTTAAAGTAAAATTAATCAGATAATAATAGGAAAATTTTTATTTGAGAAAATCCCTTCACAGATTTGATAAAAATTTTAATTCTGAATCTAGTTGAACTTGTGGGAATCAGTCACACACAATTAAAGTAAAGAGCATAAAGTAAAAAAGGCACAAAAATTTAAATGGTTCAGAGCACAAAAATCTCATAATCTACTCTTCTACACTTCTAGAAAGAAATCCACTATAGATGCAGGTCACTAAGACCAAGGTCCACTAAAAACCATTACAATAATGAATTATTAAGATTCCTTCAAGTCACTCAGACTAGATAGATGTCACTAAGACCAAATCACTAAGATTTTTTTAAGTCACTTAGACTTAACAGCAATGAAGTTATTAAGACCAAATAATCAGAAGTAAGATGAGTGATTTGAGAGATGTTGTTAAGTGACTTTTAGTTCAATGAGTAATGACTTAGTAGCGAAACAAGTTATTTTTTATCGTAGGGTAGAATTTTAATACTTTGACAGTGTTTCGGCTTGTAATTAATCTCTCTCTTGTTCTTGTTGGATTAAATCCTACTGTCCTTTTTATAAAAGACCTTGGGATTTTTTCGATAATAAGTAGTCGTTGCTCATTTAAATGTTTTGATTCTTGAGGATCTTTGGCTTTGATAATGAAGGAATGTATCAACTTGCTTTTGGCTCTGCCTTCACATCAATTTATTAAAAATAGTAATCATGTGTATGATGTCACTTTGTCAAGATAGTTGTTAGACATAATATTTTCTTATTTTTAATTTAAACTTGGTATGACCAGCATACGTCTCGAAGTTCTTACTCTTCAGATTATCTCGATGTTAGTTCACTATTAGACCTGTCATACTTTACGATTTTGTCATTCGTAAAGTTCCTTGGATCCTTCAGCTTTATGAAGTATACTTGTCTTGGTTTGCTCTATGAATTTTCTTTTCACTCTACGATCAACTTTACGAAATGTATTTATTTTACTAACTTAGAGTTGACTTTGCGATTATCATTTTGCTTTACGAAATCAGAGTTGACTTTACGATCGATTTATGATCATATCAAACTTTGCGATCTTTATTCAACTCAACAAACTTTACGATTCAAGAATAGACTCTGTGAACTTATTTGATCTTTACGATCTTAGAGCAGACTTTGCAATCATTTTGATTCTAACATCTATACATTCATTAAGCTCATAAGATCAACCTAATAAGTTAGATCTTTCTATTTTAAGTCTCACTATTAAAGATTTCACAAAAGTTATTGAATACAAATATATATTATCAATCAATTCAAATTATCATCAAATTATTCAATTATGAATTTGTACTAACAAATGAGTTTTAAAATGAACGAATTTTTTAAAAAAATAAACGAAAAACTTAGGGTTTTTGTTCAATTTTTTTGTTATTGAGTTTTTTAATAATCAGAAAACGAAAGAAATAGACAACAAATTTAGCCACTTTTTTTTAAAAAAAAAGACAGATTTGGACCAAAAATTAAATAATATAAGGTCATATTTTATAAACTCTATTATACTCTCTAATTTATAAACATAGTTAAACTAATTTAAAGGTAATCTAGTAACTTAAATGTAAAACTTAATATTTTTTTTCTTTATAAACTCAATAATAATAAAAGAAAATTTATTAATTTTTTATTCTTTTTTTTCATTATAAATTAAGTTTTTCATTCTTTTCTTTTTTGTCCTAATTTCCGAAACAGAGTGTCGTTGGTAATAACAATCGAATAATATGGAGAATCAACGCAGAAGAAAACCAAATATCTATATTTTTTAACATGCGTGTTAGTTAAACCTAAGCTATTCACATAATAGTTACATTATCCCGTGTCAGTCTTGTTAATTCATTAATCATATATTCAATTTTTTTAACTAAGCAACAAGATGGAAAAAAGAACATGTAGGGGCGGATTTAGTTCATGGCCAGTATAAACAATTGCCTATATTGGTTTTTCTAAAAATAGTTATTTTCTATGGCTAGTCTATATATATATAAATATATATAGTACTAATATTTATAGTTTAATACATACATAAAAAGTTTTATATGTGATTTAACAAGAATAAATAGGAACTTTACAATATATTTGTGAGTTTTGGATAGAAAAAATAAAGAATAGAAAATTTAAATTAGGATGAAAAAAAATGTGACTTTTTTACCGTATGTATCTTTTAAATTAGGATGAAAATTTAATAGTGATTTATTAATTAAGATTTAAGATTTACATATCAAGGTTTAGAATTTATTAATTAGGGTTAAGAGTTTATCAACTAGGGTTTATATTCTATTGAAAAATTAAATCCTAAATCTTAGTTAATAAACTCTTAACCCTAATTAATAAATTTTAACTCTAATTAATAAATTCTAAACTATAATATATAAATATTAAACCCTAGTTAATACATTTAAATTAGGATGAAAATTTGACTTTCTAATAGATATTTGTTAGTAATAATAGTAGGCGTCTATTTTCAATTTATAATGTTGACCGTTGTTTTCTATTTTATATGATATAGATAGTGTTTATTTATTTTTAATTCATAATAAATATTTATTATGGATAATATATATATATATATATTACAAAAATAAAAGAAAAAAGTAAGCATTAATTGATGGGAAGCAGGTTCTAAACATCATATATATCTTCCCTCCACGTGCATGTAAAAAGGATAGTTTGGTCCTATGCTTTAAGCATTCACATGTTGTCACAGTCCTATATATACATAGCGCCTCAAGCCTAAATATATTTTTCACTACTTTCCTCCCTCTTTCCAGTCCGTACCCTTCTCCTATCTCTTTCTTTCTGCAACAACAATGTCCGGGGTATGGATATTCGACAAGAAGGGCGTGGCCCGCCTAGTCACCAACCCAACCCGTGAATCCTTCGAGCAAAAGGACCCACCTTTCCCGGGCACAGCCACCGCACCGGGTGCACGCCCCAAAGTCCTTGTCTACATCCCGACGAATCAGGTGATCGAGTCCTACGACGATCTCGAGCTCCGGCTAGCCGAAGTCGGGTGGACCCGCTACCAAAACCCGGGTGAGTCGGAGTTGCTCCAGTTCCACCGCTCCGATGACTCGGTCCATCTCATCTCTCTCCCTAAAAGGTTTTCTAACTTGAAGTCTCTTCACATGTACGATATCGTCGTCAAGAACCGTTCGTTCTTTGAAGTTCGTGATCCCACGGCGAGCGATGGCCATCACCGTCAGTAACGACTTCTCAAGTAAACTAACTAATACAAATTTATATACTCTATTCTCGTCACGTCTCTTTAATGTTGCTAAGTAGCGCCATTTTATTTATGTAGCTAGTTAATTAAGTAGTTCAAGTACTTTAACAGTTGACTGATGGGGGTTTTAATTTAAAAAGAAAAAAATATAATAATTTTTGTTCTAAAATGTGTGTGTTGGTCGATTAACTTTATGAAGGGGGTCATATTGTTTTTCCCATTTGAGTTGATTTTGATTTATTTGTTGTTGTCATTTATGTTGCAATGTACTTGCATGCATGTGAATTTGCTGAAGATGAACGTCAGTTTTTGGGCCATCTTCGTATATACCAATGTTTTTGGGGGGCAAGTTTTTATATACATGATGATATTGAATCAATGGCTGTGGTGATCAGTTCTTAGTTCAAGTCCTCTTATCTCCGGCAGTTAGAGCATCTCCAACCGGCGGAGTATTCTATATTCTATGAACTATATTTAATTGATATGATATTAACAAAAAAAAATCAGTCTTTAATTATTTCAGCAGATAAAATATCTCATTGACTATAATATTAAAAAATTAAAATAATTAATAAATTTAAAAAAAGTAACAGCTATATTTCAATATTTATATTTTAAAGAACAAACAACTTTTATAAATATAAGGAATTATAAATTTTTATTTAAAAAATAAATTAAATAGATATTATCAATAAAATAAAAAAAAAACAAAACTCTTTATTTTTCAAACAAAGCGTTCATCTTCTTCTCTCTCAACACAACTTTTATCTCTTTCAACACAGCGGGCATTTTTTTAATCTTCAATGCCCTTGTATTTTCTTTTTTTTCAACGTCTCTTTATCTCTCATTTAAATATATTAAAAATTATATTCTACTAAATTTAAGTTCCTTGATATAGTTTTTTTAGTTTGTCAAAAAAATTAACAGAACTAAACTTAATTGGCTTGTTGGAGTGAAATCTGTATCTTATATTATATTTAATCTAGGATTTTTGTCTCTCTGACTTGTTGGAGATGGTCTTAGACTATTTCATAGATTATATTTAATTTATATGACATTAGTAAATATTTTTTAGTCTTTAATTTTTTCAGTAGATGAATTATCTCTTAGACTATAATATAAAAAGATTAAAATAATCAATAAATTTAAAAAAAATTCAATTATCTTTCCCCCCTCTTATTTAAATATAATTAAAATTATAATTCATGGACTATCAAGTTCTTTGATTTAGTCATTTTAACGTTTCAAATATAGTTTCAGAGTATATTTAATTTAACTGTTAAAAAAGGAAAATGAATCATAGATTATATTTAATTTAAGATTGTATTGCTGGAGATGATTGCGTAATTACGATGTAATTACGATGCACTTATCTCAACTAATATTTGAGCTTAACTTGTTTATGTTATAACATTTCTAACAGTTAGATTATTCCATGATTATATTTAGTCCATATAATATTAGTAAATATTTTTTAGTCTTTAATTTTTTCAACAAATAAATTATTCTGTGAATTATAATATAAAAAAATTAAAATAATTAATAAATTTAAAAAATGAATCATAGATTATATTTAATCTAAAATTATGTTGTTTGAGATGGCTTTAATACTCAATTAATCTAAATGTAAGTTATATTATCCAAGTGAGCTCAGCCCTCGATTCGACTAGTACAATCGATAATATTATTATATTGTTTAAGCTAATAATTTTTTTTTGTTCCAAAGTATAAGAGTATAATTAATTACATTTCAAAATGCACACGAGGTGAATTCAAGTTAAGTTTATGATGCCAATGAGGTTTTAATTAGTTTAATGATCAAAGTTAAGGCATATTGACCTCTACGTTTGATCAAATTTGATTTTAGTCTTATTTTATCGTACTTGTGTGAGTTTGTTAGTATTTCGTTTTTTCTTTGAGTGAAATTAATTATTATTATAAAAAAAATCATTCTTAATGTGAGTAAATTAACTTTCCTTATTGCACTTGTATACCAGTCTTAAAATAGAGAAGTAAAATTTATAATTTATTACGGGGTTAACCGTAAAAGTGTTTTTTAAAGTTTTATAAAATTTTGATATAAGTATTAAATTATTAATTTTCTCAATTGTGTTTGTTCTTTCGAAGTTTAATTTTTTAATAAAAGTGTTTTTTTTTTAATATATTGGTGAAAATATAGGTTAAAATTTATGTTTTATATAGTTAAATATATATTTAACTCATTCTAAATGTATAAATATAATAATATATACGTTATATGAAATGTAAATAATAAAATTATTAATGATTTTGGATATTTATGTAAAAGATTTTGACTTAAAATTTCATTAATAAATTAAAAAATAACAATTTTATGAAAAACTTAAAAAAATTAGTATTTTAGGACAAAAAATAGAATTTTATACAACTTTGAATACTTTTTTTCAATTAACCCCTTGTTACGTTTAAAAGTGTTGTGTACAAGTCTATATGAATTTGTACTGATAGTAATTAGTTTCGCCGCTAAAAGATTGCGACAGTACAATTAGTAGTCGTCGGTGATATATGAATGCGAAGAAAATTAAAGACGTTGATGCCACGTAAAAGATTATAGGTGGTTACAGTTGGCTGATAGAATCGCAGGGCCGACGGTTTATGGAGTGGACTCAATAATAATAAATGAAAAAGAAAGAAATAGAGAAATTAATGGTAATAATATAGAATCTTCCGTAACCTAGTAGTAGAGGCTATGTGTATGTGTGTGTGTGTGTGAGTATATATATATAAAAGCTGCAAATTAAGTTGCAGAGTGGTTGCTTCGATTGAACAGTGATTATGCAGGTTTCTTTTGTACTTCGCTTAGCCGCGTCTGTCCTATCCCATTAATATTTGCGGATCTTTATTTAGTTTCCTATGCATGGAGCTAGGAAGGCTTAGAATAGGACCAGGCATTGCCTATACTATATTTTTCTTTGGAGGACTTCGGTTGTGGATGATAAAATTAAATGTTAAAGATTGAGTTTAAATATTTGAATAATATAAAATATTTGTTTAAAATTATATTTAAATAAAATAAATATTGTTTAATAATTAATTTTTTTACAATATCTGAATATTTTAACTCTTTGTGTTGTCTAAAAATTTTATTTAATAATTTTAAATATTTAATTTAATAAAAACTAATTTTAATTTAATTAATCAGTTCATAAAGTGACTGCTTGCTGCATAACCATAACCTGCAAATTATGACGAGAGACTTTTTCTTTAATTATTATTATTATGGGGGTTACTTGTACAATGCACTAGGATGTTTAATTTTAATTATGCTGTATAGAATTGTATTATTGTAATTTATCTATATTAAACTAATATATTTCACCAACACTAATTACAATATCAGTAAATTTTGCATTCAATAAGTGAGAATTGATGTCACATAATAAATAAGAATTAAATACAAATTCACACCATATATTGATGAAAAGCAAATTTGAGGTCATCAGCTAAGGTGGTGTTTGATTGCATCTTAATGCATATTAACAATTCAGCTCTTAATACATCTTAACAACCCACATATTTATATTAAGAGGTCTTTTGAATAGATTAAACTTATATTTGTATCTTAACTATTCAGATGACCTCTTAATACAAAAATATGGGTCGTTAAGATGCATTAAGAGGTGGACAGTTAAGATGTATTAAGATGTAATCGAGCACTACCTAAGTCTTGTAACCAACAAGTTAAGATCTTATTGACTTCTCTATTGAAGTCTAAATATAATTCATTTCATTATATGTGCTTTTGTTATAAAACCACGTGGTATTACATATCATGTTGTTTGAATTATTTCACGTACTTATATCACAAATAGGTTTGTTGGTTATGTACTTATGTACCATGCAAGCAAATTAAAATGGTTTGTATCCATGAAAAATTCCAAATAACTTCGTGCAATCTTAGTAGTGCCGTCCACTATTCACCATCACGCGGCAGTGAAGTGGTCTCCATCTTCATCAAGTTTGTTCTGTTCATTATAAACATCAATTTTATTTTATTTTTCACTTGTTCAATTAAAAGGGTTGGTGGATAAGAGACATTAGACCATAACATGTAAAATTAAAGATAATTACATTATTAGCTAAAAAAAAATAGACCGCGTGTTATGGAGTGAGTGAGTGAGTGAGTGAGAAAGAGAATAAATCTAATTAGGTAACTTATAATATCATCTGTTAAATGATATTTTGAACACTTAAATGAACATTTTATGTTGTCTATTTATTCCGTAATGTGTTTTTGCATTAGAAATATCACTACTCTACTCTGTTAGAGTTTAAGATTGAGTCACATAATAATTATACAGAAAAATATATGAGATATACGATATATTTATATTTATCAATGTGATTAATTATACTGTATTTATTAAATATTTCACACATTTTTTATAATAATCTATACATTAAATAGTATTTATATAATAATTAAAAAAATTAACTGTTATATTTTTGAATTTAAACTTATAAGGTTAAAATATTAATAAAACTTAAAATCGGACTAGTTATAAATTCTCAACTCTAAATATATATTACACTTTTCGACTATTATGTCGTTGCAGATGAACTTTTGAACCAATTCCAATACATTGAATTTATGTAACAGAGCTAGCTAGGGTATGGGAAACAGAAATGAAGGGAGCTGCAAAGTAGTGCAATATTGTAGTTGTAGGTCAAGTAGTAAGAGTAGGAAAGATTGATGGGTAATTAATTGAATGAAGTGGTGATTAGACTCGTGAAGCGGCCTACTACAAGTTCCAGTTCCAGCTACGTTGTACGACTACTGCAGCAGCCATCCCACCCACGCCCCCATGCCCAGCCGGTTAATGTTTTGATTCAAATATGAGTACTTCTCCGATCGGTTTTTGTGATCGGAGTGACGGTTAATCGTCTTATTTCTTTTCAATTTTTTAGTATTGAGTGTGGAGTCTGTAAAATCGACAATTAAAATAGAAGAATTTTTCTATACTGTCGGAGGTAATCGGATGTCATTCTTTGTCGTCCCAGAATTTTTCTTCAAATATTAATATTTGTTAACATTTGAATTTGTCTACAAATTTAATTACCGGTTTAAACATGAACTTACACGCAAAAATTATCAAAAAGTAATTGATTTCAAAATGAGTTAACAATAAAGGGAATAAATATTTAATAAGTTAAAATATTATGTATACTTTTATTGTTCACCATATATTTTACAGTATCTACTCTACCTAACGTGATCATGATTCCTAAAGAAATCATGTAGTATAAAATAACTATCATGTCAATTTGTACCGGATAACAATACTTCTATATCAACTAGTGTTAGATGTGATAATTAATTGTATCTGAAGTGATAAGACAGTAAATCTAAATAGCCCAACAATATTCATTATGAAGGGGAACTGTATCCGTTAAACTATCGAATAAATATAAGTGCATAACGTTCAAACATTACATTCATCTTAACCATTAAAAGGTAAAGTATGATATTGAAATCTGTGTCATACTCTATTTTTTAATAATTGAGATAGATGTAATATTTAATTTTGTATTTAAATTTTGTGTCCCTTGACGGATCCTAAACTACCACCCTCCCATTCACATTATTTATCAATTGAGACTTTTATGTTTGTTTTTGTAAGTCATTTTCATATTTAATTGTGATTTCTGAAGGTAACATAATTTTACTCAGGAATCATGTATTTCTATTGATTCTTCTATTCATTTGATGATGGATAATTTAAGGAAATGGTTAAAATTACAACAGAAAGTGATATTTTCACAATAACCCCTTTCATACGAGTGTCTATTTACTGTTCATGTGAGAGAATTGTTTTAAAAATATTATTGTAGATTTATCAGTTCCTTAATTTAAGCATATTTCATGTAGATGTGTGAACCAAGCAGATGACTTGATTTAGAATGGCAGGAAGATGAATGCTTATGGTTGAGATAAGGAACTATAAATATATAACATGATAACAACACAAGTTAGGTATAAAAAGTTAAAAACTCGTTAGCCAACCCAACCTGTTGTGTCTAGGCTTCGGCCTGCTAGTTATTAACCCCAAAAAAGTAATACTTTTTCATCCCAGTCCATTTAAGCCCAACCTTGTTGGGCTATTTCCCCGTTTGCACGATCTAGTCCATGCTAACTGAACAATAAAAATCACCGCATGTTTTCCTTGGAACTATTGATTGATAGCGTTATTTGTTTATTTTATTTTTTGACCTTTCCCCCCTCTTTTGAGGACATCAATACAATTGCAATGAACCCCAAAAAAAATCCCCAAAAGAAAAAAAATCAAGAATCGAATATTAGACTAAATGGTTCCATCGTTGGTGCATTATTGACGATTGATCGAAAGGATATGTATTCTATATATATATATATATATATATATAGGCCTTAGACCGAATAGAATACGTAAAAGTTTGGGAACTTTAATTTCACCATCTCTAGGTAGGAGCATTAGCCCCACTTAACTGCATGCCCCTTACGGTTATTGCATCCATATATTGTCTTGTAGGTTTGAGTCTGTGGTTTGATAAGCAGCTTCTTCTGAACCCAACCAAAATCATTAATTAGTAAAACATGCACTCAAGGGGTAACCAACACATGAATCCTACCAAGCCATGGTATTCAATTGCAATTGATTTCATCCTTTGCAACTCCAATACATTCCAAAAAATCAGAGAATTACTCCCCTTATTTTAGTAACTGGAAAGATGGTAAAAGGAACTGCAAGATTGGGAAGTAAGGTAAACTATCACGTTAAGATATTAACTATCACGTTAAAATATTTTACTTATTTGGGTAGTAAGTTTAATTATTAAAAAAAAAGAAAAGAAGAAACTATACATGTTTAAACTTTAGAAGGAGCATACTATAAAATATTAATTAATCCGTTATAAGGAGTATAAGCTAACTCACGACCTGCCTTCAATTAAGTTCCCTTTCTTAGTATATTGTCATAATATATGGAGTTCGGATCAATTACCCTAAATAGTGTCTCGTATATAATGCTAATGAAGAGATTGTGCCGTGTGACAAAGAAAAACGAAAAAAAAAAATGCAATTAAACTAGATAGAAAATCCAAAATTTCATAACTTCCTTTTTCTGTCAAGGGTCAATTTATAGCTTAATCATTTTATATATTTAATTTTATATATTTAATTTAAAAGACATTATTAACGATTAGTACAATTGAAAATGTATGTATTTTTAATTAAAGAATAAAAAAAAATACTTTTGCTATGGGAAATCGAATATAAAACATTATCAATTAAGATCAGCATCAATAACCGCAAAAAATTCTGGGATATATACTATACCATATAGGCATTAGACCGAATAGAAGCCGTAAATGTTGTCTTAGTGTTTGGGAATTTTCACCCATCTCTAGCTAGGAGCATTAACCCCACTTAACTGCATGCCCCTTACAGTTATTGCCTCACCATATATTAGTTGTCTTGTAGTTTTTAGTCTGTGTTTCGATAAGTAGCTTCTTCAATTTGAACCCAACCAAAATCCTTATTTATTAAAACAAAGTAAGTTTATTTTATATATATATATGTGTGTGTGTGTGTGTGTGTGGCCTGTGTGTCGATCCCGTAGTAGTTCTCAATCAACTTATTGGCATCAGGTGTGGTCGAACCATCTACAATGGGGGGAGTTAATGCACAGGAACGAAACTTAGATAAGAGAATACGTTCTCGTATTGCGACTAGTTCTCGTATTGCGACTAGTGAGAAAAAGTCTTCGGCCGAAGCCAAGTTGACCCACTTCATTCGTTTGACAAATGATCTTTGCTTCGTGGGAACAACAAAAACCATCTCACTCTTTTCTTTCGTTGGTGCTACCTTTTTCTTTCCAAAGGATGGGATTGGGGTGTGTAAGAACCTTTTTTTAGGATGCCTGAGAACCACTCCTAGGTCAATTAAGGAAAAAATGTTGAAATCTCATGGGTAAGGATAAGGTAATAGAATTGATAGAGAAATTTGTAGACTTAGGTGGGATTAGTGGTGAACAAATGGCCTGCGGTTCGGCCTAGGTTCGGCCTAGGTTCGGTTTGGTCAAATCAGGTCAGGCTGAGCCGATGTGCATGTCTAGGTGGGATAGGAGAATTGATAAAGGGAATAGAGATGAAGATAGAGATCATACTGAGAAACAGATGAATTCCGTACGGGTACAACTCTTATTTGAACAAAGTGAAAAAAATGCGATCTTTGTTGTCTAATATAACAAAGACTAAAATCTTAATTGATTTGGTCAAAATCAAATCTGTCTATCAATGTGCTTCTTCGATTGCTCAAGACATCTCTTTTCAATTGAGGAACAAAACAAGATCATTTCGGTAATAAAAAAAGGGGGTGGAGGGGATCTGTATATGTTGTTCAAGTTGATCAAAAGGTTTAGAAATAGGTAGAACTGAATGTGAAAAGTATGAAAAATATCTTGTAAAGTATTTAACCATAAAATAAATTATGTTCATGCAGCAGTATCTACTCGTTACAGAATCGTAGGTGTCAAAGTGTGGATTTTATATAGTAAAAAAAACGGAGGGACATGCTATATTCAAAATTTAAGAAATATAGTAAATATTGCAAAGTCATATCTAGTAGGGGTTGCAAACCAGTCAGTACACGACTTGGTTTTGGAAGATATTACACTAAAAGTTGTAGAGTTGGTAGTCTTTCATATCGAGCCATTATAGAGTTGGTCGTCTTTCATATAATCGAAAAATTCCATCATGCTATGAGCTGACAATTCTGAAAAAATGGTAAGATATAGGTAAGAGTTCTTGCAAATCTCCCTATTACCGGGAAACCTGTAGATGTAAGAATGGAAAGAGGAAAATGAAATCCCACGAGTTAGATTGTTCGTGTGTCCACGGGACAAATCTTATTTGAAATGGATGGTGTGAGTTTGTCAAATACTCGACAAATCGCTACATTACCGGCACATAAACCATATTCGTCAACCAAGTTGGTTTAATGGTCATAACGTAATAAGTTAATGGGGAAAATCGGGACGAGATTCAAAAGAATTAAGTGAAATGTTGGTTCCTGAACGACGGAAGTGGAGAGACACTAAGGGAGAGGGATATACTCCTTTCTTTTTTGAATCGCCAACCTTCTTATTCCAGGCGTACGACCCTGATACGTCACAGTTTCCTTCTTTTAGCTCGATTTAAAAAGTGATAATAGTAAGAATAGATAAGAAAGAGAAGAGCTAAGATTCAGGAAAGGAAGCTCTATGGGAGAAGGGTGAAAAAATATGTATGTATTTGGGGGGTGGGGCTAAGTGTATGTAGAAAGGGATCAGTCTCTATCCATCCAGATACTCATGAAGGCTACCAAGTAAGTCAATTGAGGTAGTGTCTAAATCACAATGAAGCAAGAGCAAACCAACAAGCTAAAACATGTACAGTTAGTTGACAGACTAGCTGCATTCTTGTTAGTGGACCCGCATACGGGCAGGCAGTGGAGATAAGATTGACGCAAGGGCCACATACGTACATCAATTTTGAGTTCATCATTTAAACCTCTCTATTATGTTGATTCTCTCTCTGGTATTGAAGAAGTATAAAACACTTTTATTAATATAATATATGTCATATTCATAATTATACTAAAATTTTCATGTCCTATGATTGTATTATTTTCAAGGGCCAAGATGCATGTAAGTAGAAAAAATACAATAACATGATATAGATGCAACTATTCAATTTCCATGTTTAATGTACAGTTACCATCCATACGACACTATTTATACGTATACTGTAATACCAAATAATACGCACCACAGTTTTAAATTATATTTATCAACACTAACTCATACTTTACACTAATTATCAATCTAGTTAGAATAAAATGCTAGGGGAATATTCACTGGTGGGTCTCCTCGAATTTTAAACAACACCAAGACTATAAATCATCTTGGGCTGGCGGCATACATTAGCTATATGTCAACCAGGGCCAAAATTTCAAGGCCCAAGATAAATTTATCATTCAATGAATCCATGCCAACAGAAAAAATAAAACTTAAGGCATGTTTTCCTTTTAACAATTCCTAACACCCCCCAACCCCCCCCCCCCCCCCCCCCCCCCCCCCCCCCCCCCGAAAGAACATCAATAACAGAAAATTTCATATTATAATTAGATGAGAATTAATGGTTACAAAATTTTAGATATTGTTGATGATTGGTACAATTGAAAGGATGTGTATTTCTAATTAAAGAATAAACAAAAAACACTTTCGCTGCGGGGACATCCTATTTTTAATTATTATTTTATTTTCTTGTGTTTTTACTTTTTAGTTGTGAAACAGAAATTATCAATTAAGCATCTGCATCAATAATTGCACGAAATTCTGGGATATATACCACACTAAATATGAGAGAGTCTCACTGATTGCACCACAACCTTTCATCTATAGGCCCTCTTGCTCTCAAAGGTCTCGAGTGCAATAGCCATGAAGGTTAAAGGCCACCAATACACCGCAAGAATATTTTAATCAACAAGAGATCGAAGGTATAATTAATTCATTGGAAAGAGTGTGACAAACAAAGTACAGTGTTCTATTAGTTATGCATATTATGTATGATGGATGGCCTTATGTTGTGTTCTGGTCCGGTTAGTTAGTCGGTAAAAATGGAATATTCATTTCGTTGCTTATTCTGTTACTATTAATTGATTCTCCTTGCTTTAGAGTTGGGCTTAGATTGTGTTTGTTTGAGACTTAATGGAGTTGAATGACTGTCAGTCATTCAGTACATTTATTATAAATAAAAATGATCTGAATGATTGAATCGATTAGTACTTTAAGCTGAATGATCAAGTCTAATTTTTTTAACTAAATGAATAAGTCCCAACTGAATGAAATAAAAAAAAAATATTAACTATTATATTAAGTAATATTAAATAAATTTACAATAATTTTAAATTTTTTTTAGATAAGTAAAATAGTAAAAATTTGTTATTGTACTACGAGGGAGAAATGCTAGATTATTTCGTAATAAATACACGGATATTATCAGCTTCCTCCAACATAAACTTTATAATGTCATGTGATGGATAAATGTAATAACAGGTAGAGTATTTAGGCTCCAAATGATCTGCTTATTCTACAAGCATGCATAAATCATAATACCGGGAGATGGTCCAGTAATTATAGGGCCAATTTTAAGGTGCTCAGTTTTTTGAATCATAAGTTCTCAAATTATGGAAATCATAACTTGCATAGTGAATCATACGTACTTACATCCCATAGCGGGCTGGACACTTGCCCCTTGTTACCGAGTTTTAAAATAGACGAAAAATAAAAAAATAGACGAAAATTTTTAAGCTTTTTTGTACAATTATTTTATTAATTATTGAATTTTTTAATGAATAAAAAAAGAATGGATAAAAAACTTAACTACTTTTTTTGTCAATTTTTTCGTCAAAAAATGAACAGATTTAGTCGAAAGAAAATTTAATAGTTTTCTATTTTTATTTTTTTTCCACTAAAAAATAAGTTTTCCATTCTTTTTTCTTTTCTATCCCAAACTTAGAGACAGAGTATTAGTTATGGCAAGTGTGGACATTATTCATAGTAAGCACGTATTGTTATAGTATACATTTTGTCCTGCGTCAAATACTTTGAAAAAATATATTTAATATATAATGATTTGAACTAATTACTTTTATTATCAATTAATTTTGAATCAGAAAACTTGATATTTTTATATTCGAGTCATTTTATAAATCTAATAGATCAAGCTATTAATTTGCTTTGCTTGCTTAAGAAAGAAGGTGATTAAGCCGGATTATACAATGTGATTTCTTAAAATATATCCATCTATCTATCAGAGAAGTTGCAGGCCAGCCTTGACGTTCATTTGAAATCCCACTCAAATGAAAAATGATCAATAGTCATTGGAATGCTACGTTAGCACTCCAGCCAGCAATTGGTCTGGAACAAGTGAAAACTTACCTTTATCAATAGTTGGCTACAATCATATACATCTGTTCTATTTTGAGAAATAGTCACAATAATAAGAATCTAAAAAAGTTCTTATATTTTTGTTTTAAGTATTATCATAATTATATATATATATATATATATATATATATATATATATATATATATATCAATAATTTCATCACGACACATGTATTTGAACTCATAATTTAAAAACTCTTTTAGTCCATTTCACCTCTGAGCTCTTTTAATATTTGTACTAAGATTTATTAGAGTTGGTCAGTCAGTCAATTACATTTAGATATTATTTTGTAATTAAATTTTTTATATAAATTTGCGATTGAAAAATAAAAATTAGTTTAAAAAGATTGTGTGTGATTAATGTGAATGTTTCACCATCTTCTTCTTCTTTTCTTCGTTTCATAATTAAGGAAAGTCAAAAGGTGAATGAAAATTTTACTTTGGGATACTTATCAAAATTGGAGGCTTCCTTGAAATTCACTTCTCCCAAAAATTCATTTAGGTAATCATTTAGTATATATATATATATATATATAGTTCTCATCCGTACAACTTGGCTGACTTCCTTTCCTGCCGGCCGTCCCTCTTTCTTGCGACAATGCTAGTCTTTCTTGTGGCAAGGGCAGATGACCAAAATGCCCCAATATGGCTTAAGTGTGGCAAGGCTGATGACCAAAATGCCGTAAAACCTTATCAAAAGGTAATTAGAGTTCAGTAAGATGCTTACACTTTACAAAATATATATATATATATATAATACACAGTCGATTATGTTAATGATTTTTTTAGATTATGTCGACAATTCAATCGTCGTTATAATTATTTCTAATCTATACCGACGATTAAACCATTATTATAATTTAAAAAAATCGTTATCATAATTGATCATACATTATACAACTGCCGTATCACTTCATATTTCCCTATTATAAAATGCAAAACCTTATCAAAAGGTTATTGAAATTGAATAACATGCTTGCACTCTACAGTCAAGTACATCAATCTTTCGGGTCCCTTTATAATCTTGGTTTACAGAAACAAGTCATGTCATTAGCACCTCCCACTTCCTTATCCTGTGGGCAATAGACTTACGTATCCAACTATCATTATCATAAATTATATTATAAAATATATAAAATTATAATTTCTTTTAATATATCAAATGTATTAGTTTTTTTTCAAGATAAAAAATATATTTTTTAGTGTAGTAAATTTTTATTGTACAATTTTATGAAATACTAAAATTTATGTTGCTTTATTATTATATTTGTTACTTATAAAACTTTATGTTACTAAAATTTATGTTACTTATATTTTATATTTTAGTATTTCATAAATTAAATATAGAATGTACAACATAAATTTATAAATTTTAGTATTTTATATTGAAGTATTTCATAACAAATACTTAATACTTAATAACAAATATAAGTAACATAAATTTTAGTATTTTATATTTTAGTATTTTATAAAATTGTACAATAAAAATTTAGTACAATAAAAATTTTATTTTATAAAATATGTTTCTTATCTTGAAAATGAATCAATACATTTGATATATTGGAGGAAATTAAAATTTTGTATACTTTCATAATATCTTTTATGATAATGACAGTTTGATAAGTAAGTCCCCAAAATATGATATGCTTGACTAAGTAATGCAAGCATGTTATTTAACTCTAAATACCTTTTCAATTGTGAAAAGGTTTTACAATATATATATTCGTTTAAGTAACCAATTCTCCATGTATTTTTTAAATATGTTAATCATAAATATTTTTTAAATAAATATAAGTATATAATATTTAAATACGATATTTATTTTAATTATTAAAAAATAAGACATAATATTCAATAATTAAAATAAATATAATATAATATTTAAATTTTATGTCTCTAAATTTATCTATAATTTTTCTTTCTTTCTTTCTTTAACATAAACGAATTAATTAAGATATGGTTCACAGTGGGCCCTAACATAAGAAAAGTCTATTAATGACACCCGGAATAAACAACTAACTCTATATATTCGCTTATAGATAAGGTTATAACGTCTAGAGACGGACAATTAGAAGTAGTCAAATACTGTATACAGTTAAATGATCTCACCTAACTCCACCACCAGACAAATTGAATTAATAACTCGTACAAATTCTCTCCGAATAACCAAAAAGAATCATATTTAAATCAATTAATGGAGTTGGGCCCTATTACTACTATATATATACATATATAATAAAGCAGTTCCCTCTTATATATGTTTTACTAAGAGTGAATATGATATAATTTAAAATTTAAATCGTACATGAAATCGTTTAAGTGTGATTTAATAAATTTAAAATTGCACATAAAATCGTACAGTGCGGTTTGATACGATTTTAAAATGTGCAGTGCAATTTTATTTAGTGCGATTTTAGTTATAAAACTAATTAAAATAATTAAATTTTATGCAAAAGAAATATTCCTTGTTTCCGATGTTTATTTAATATGCCAAACATACCGACTTAGATATGCTGTTTTGTATTTTTTAAGCAGTTTTTACTCACTTTAGGTGCATTAACTTTGCAAGGAAAATGGAAATAAAGATAACAAAGTGTCAGATTTGCTTAATTTATTGTATGCTTTTATTAAATTAGGTTAGCCTATTCAACTAAGTATTCGGTATGGTTAAATAATCTCTCAGGACTTTGTTTTTAAAAAATAAAGAAATTTGTCACTAGTTGATTATATGTTTTCAGTAGTGTTAGGATGATTGTTCTGCAGCATGCCTCGTCTTTGGGTGATTGCCTCTGGAGAACAAAGTGACCACTGTACTACAACTTGATATTTATTAAGTACTTAAATGCAAAAAATTTGAACATCTCATATACTACGTTAATGAGCATTAGTCATTTTGAAGCAACAAAGGACTTGCTTTGAAACTTTGTTGTATCCTGCATTCAATGTTTATGTTTGGTTAATTTCATAGCAATGCAACCAACAAAGGAGTTATATGTAAAAAAAAAAAATTAAAAAAAATACCAAAACGATATCATTTTGACCATTATTGATGCGGTGCAGTGAACTGCACAAACCAAAACCAAACTGTATGCGGATTTTCAACTATTCTAAAACCGTCATATACATTGTAACCGTTGGTGCGATTTTATTGGTGCAGTTTAGTCAATTTTTAATACGATTTCAGGATCAATTTCGATTTTTTTGCTCACCCTTATATTTTACTACCTTTTATTGAACGACCCTCGTTTCATAATATTATAATTTTATTTTTGTTTTCAACCTCCCCACGAGAGAAATAATGTTACATGTACATCTTTCAAGAAGTTTATATTTTAAAATCAAAATGATTGTTTAAAATAATCCTTAAACGAATCTCAATAATATATATATATATATATATATATATATATATATATATATATATATATATATATATATATATATATATAATCCGTTGTACTATTATTGAATAATTGACATCTAATCCTGTACAAGTAAAATGAAATATTTTTTACCTTTCCTAAAGGTAAAGGGATAATACTGGTTAAATTAGTTATACTACTTTGGTTATAAAAAATGAGGATCTTATTTAATTTTATAATAAAAATTATTACATATATTAAGGTTTGTCAACATAATAGATTCATTTTCACCCTAGTCCGCCACCAATTATTTTTTTTTTAAAAAAATCTCATTTGTAAATATACAAATATATATATAATAAAACAGAGCGACTAAAATTTCAAGGTTTCAACATCCAACGGTCTCAAATTAATTTAGGATTTAACATCCAACAGTCTAAAATCATTTGGGGTTTCAACATCCAACGGTAACTAATTTATCTCTTATTTTCCCCCCAATTCAACATCTTTTTTTCAAAAATCTATCCACTCACATTTCTCGCCGAAATCAAATTCACCAATACATTATAATAATAATAATAATAATAATAATAATAATAATAATAGTAAAAATAAAAAAAATAAAAAAAAAGTTGCACATAAACAACACAGGTCACTCTTTTAGCATTGATGTCCTTTTCTTGTTTTTCGGGTATTGTGGTCGTTATATTTTTACATGGAAATTGATTTGAGCGGAAAATTATAGGGACGATTCAGATTCATTCTAATTGATTTGTAAGTTATTTTAAGTTGCAAAGACTCTTTAGGTAATAGAATATTTTTAGAATTTTAATCTACGTCGTGCCTTCAAGCATGGGTAATTACGTGTCATCTCTCTGTTGTTTTCGCAGGTTATATTGAGAGCAATTATTGTAGTAGGCTCTGACTCATATTATGAGAATTTTTTGTCTAATTTTAAGAAAAAAATATTATGGTAATGCGATTTAGTTGGTGTTATGACAATACTTTTTTGTTTAGATTTAGAATGCTCATTTTATACTTTTGGGTATATATGCAAAAGTTTTTCTTTTGAATTTTTACATTTTTTTTCCTCATTGGATCCCATCAAATGACTTGTAATACTACCATTTTTTCATAGAAAATATTGTTCATGGATCATATTGTTTGATGGTTGGAGATACTATAGGCAAATAAATGCTGCCAAAGTTCTCATTTCGTTTTGTTAATAAAGGAAAGATGTGTGTCATACCCGAAAATACTATATTACACAAATTTTGGCCCGCTATCATCAATCAATTAATTATTCAAATCTGCCAAAAATTAATTTTAAGTTGGGAATGAATAACAAACTAATATTTGCCTAAAAAAGAAACTATGACTGAATTGCGTATCAATTTTTTTGTATTAATGGTTGGACTGTAATGTCCTAGAATTTCCACATCTTTATTAATTAAATTATTAATTTAATTTCCAACGAGTTAGTTACGAGATTATTTAAATCTTTTTATGTGATTAATTAATTATGTGATTAAATAATTACGTAATTAATTACTAAAATTAATTAAAGGGGGTCACTAATATGTTATTAAATTAGTGAACAAACCCTAAAGTTTTAATATCAAAATAATTGATAAGTTTCCTATTAATTAAATATTCAATTAAATTGAATATAATGAGTGAATTAAATATAATAAATTAATTAATATGATTATTAATTAATGTAAATAATGTGAAATATTAATAATAATATTTATTAGTCCATTTAGTAATTTAATACTAATGGGTTAGAATATTTAATTATTTATTCCATTTAATTATTTATTTAATCATGGATTGAATAATTAATGTATAAATTATTAAATTAGCCCAACATGGGTCAATTAGTAGCCCAAGTGTAGAATAATAAAATTTGACAATTTAGTAGCCCAAACAATTTAATAGAAGCCCAATTGGTATTTTAAATTAAAGCCCAATGATTGGCCCACTTGGAAAATACTTAAATTAACTATTAATTGTTTAAAAAGTGAAATGTGTCAATGAATTTGGGACAAAGATGAAGCTATCAGCCGACAAGAAGGAGGAGAGAGAATGAGTTGTTATTATTATTATTATTATTATTTGATTTTTCATTTAATTAAAAGGATTGCTTGTTTTATTTTTTAAAGTACTTAGACACCATGCTTCTTTTCACCAACCAAGTATGGACTAACTTTCTTGTGTAAGTATCATTGCTATCTCATGATGGTAATTTTGATAGATATATATTTTATATATATCCAAATTGTAAGTATACTTACAATTTTGGAGCTTAAGTGAGTCATTTCTTCTTCTTCCATTTTTCAAGCTAGAGAGCAATTGAGAGTGTAGAAAAAATATAGTTGAGAGCAAAAATACCAAGAGAAAGAGTTCTTGGTTCATGCCTTCAAACCTCATCACCTACTTTGGAAGAAAAAGGAAGATAGCCATTAAAACAAGGTAATTGTTATTTTAAATGAAGTTTTATTTTTAAATTAAATAAATCATCATGTTTGTATAAACATGTTAATAGTTATTAATGTGTAGTTGTAATATTTATGCCATGCTTGAGTTTAATAGGTTTGGTTTGTATTTTGGTATATTTTATATGCTAAAATATGTGTTTAATAGTGTGTAAACAAGTTTTGGAATTTATGTCCAAAAATATTTTTATAAAACTTAGGTTTGATGTTCTAATATTATAGAACATTAAATCATGAGAAAAACAAAGTTTGAATCACTCAAAATGGAGTTTTATACAAAAAGTTATGATTTATGGTAGTTTATGTGATGTAAAATTTTTTATAAAAAAATATGTTATTAAATCATGAAAAATTAATTTTTTCATGTTATAAATTAATATAAGGTGATTGCTAATTTTTTTGGATTTTTATTGAGGAGTTAAAGATTTATTGAAGGTATAATTTTAATTGAAGTGTGTATAGCCGGTCACTGTTCACATTCTGGTTGGAAGAAAAAATATTAACTGGCCGCGCAATGCGCGAGCACTGTTCACCTAGGACGCGAAGCCAAACGACGTCGTTTGGCGTCCGTAGAAAATTCACTCCGCGCGTACGCGCGGAAGCCGTTTCCGGCTTTTCAAAAACGGCGTTGTTTTGACCCGTAAAAACTGAAACACGCGCCATGCGCGGTAAGAAATTTTCGGCGGAATTACGATTCTGCCCCTCCGTGTTTTTTTCGGCAAAATTACCATTTTGCCCTCGGATCAGTTTTCTGATTATTTACGAAACTGCCATCGGTCCGGTTTTTCAACTTAATTACGAAAATGCCATTCGGGTTAATTTTAATTAATTTAAATATTTAAAAAATTAATTTAAAATTATAACAAAAATAATAATAATACAAAAATAATATTGGGGAGGATATTTTTCATTAAGTTTAATATTTAAATA